>WOXC01003830.1:0-347466 GCA_011680675.1 Gymnobelideus leadbeateri
CAGAGCTGACCCAGGAGGGTGGACAGCTCCTTTGCTGATATGCCAGTTGGCAATTCTACTGCAATCACTGAAATTCTTCTCTCCCCCTTCATAAATTTCACAGCCTTTCTTGGCAATTACATTCTGTACTCTGGGATGCTGGGCACTTCATTAGGAATTAACTACTCAAGATAATTTCAGATGAGACATAGCCACCTCGATTCACAATTAATGAAGGGAAGAATATTTAGTTTTGGTGTAAGATGCCCAGAGATAAAAGCATTATTTATTTTATTCATCATCAGCTTTAGGGCTCAGATCAATGCTGAAACTGGGGACAATAGTTGGAAAACTTAGGATTAATTTGCTCTGTAACCTTGGGCAGATCACTTAACCTCTCTGAGCCAAAATTTCAAGATTGACAACTGATAGGATTAGAAGTTTCATTGGGGAATTGATTGCAAAGGACCTTAGACATTGTCTGGATTAGTCTTATTTAACAGGTAAAGGAACTGAAATCCAAAGGTGGAGTGATTTGTCCAAGGTCATACAGGTAATGGCAAAATTGAAGCCTGAACCCAAGTCCTGTGATTTTGGATCTTCCTTACTTCCCACATCATGATTGTTGTTGCACATTTCTCCAAGATAAGTATTTCCTCCTCTCCTTCCCTACCCCACCCCCATTAGATGATAAAATTTAAAGAACAAAGCCTATGGTGCTTTAATCTTTGTAACTTTTGAGTCAAACACTGGCTCTTGTCTGTGGGAGTATCATGTCAAGAGTTCTCAGATTATTTGAATCTTGTCTTTTAAATATTCTCCTGGGGTGGCTAGGTGGCACAGTGAATAGAGCATGGGCCCTGAGTCAGGAGGACCTGAGTTCAAATCCATCCTCAGACACTTAACACCTACTAGCCATATGACCTTTCGAAAGTCAACCCCAGCTTCCTTGCCTTTCCCCCTCCCAAAATAAAAAAAACAAAACAAAACAAAATATTCTCCCAGCTAAAGTCCCACCTTCTACAGGAAGCCTTCCCCAACTCCTCTTATCTAACACCTTCCATCTATTATTTCCTATTTATCCAAAATATAATTTTCTTTGTATATATTTATTTAAATGTTATCTTTTCTATTAAATTTTAAGCTCCCTGAGGGCAGAAATTGTCTTTTTTTTTTTTTTTTTTGGTATCTAGAGTGCTTAGTACAGGGCCTGGCACATAGGCACTTAATAAATGGTAATTGAATTGGCTTAAATTCTGTGACTTTAGGGAATGCACATTTGTTTCTAAACCTTAGCATTGTGATATGTCAAATGTTCACATCAAATTCTAAACTATATGATAAAAATCATATATTAGCTATATGTTATATTAGCTATATTATGATGATATATAGCTATATATTATATGTTATATATCTATATATAATACATATTATAGTGATATAACAATTCTATTACATATAATTGAATACTTAAAATAATTTTTGTGATTATTTCCATTGACAAACCTAAGTATTCAGACATATATGTTTTATAATAATATATAACAATAGCATCAACCTCCCAGGGTTTTATCAGGATAAGATGAAATAATATTTATGAAGTATTTCATAGATCTGAAAGTGCATGCTAGCTATTTTTGTTATTATATGAACCAGAAAAATGGAAATAAGAGAAACAAAAATGCTAACACAATTTTCCTTTCTTCCTTTCTTTCCTTGTCTTCCTTTCCTTTTTCTTTCCTTTCCTTTCCTTCCTTCCTTTCTTTTTTTCCTTCCTTCAGTCCTTTTTTTGGGTGATTATGAAAAAAATTGTTGGAATATTTTTCCCTTTGGATCATATTTCTTTCCCTCCACCCAGTCTTTTTCAATAATATCCTTCAGTTATAATATCAGTAGTAAGACAATGAATGGTATGTACTATTAAATTTTTAATATCAGTAATACATAGTACTTTTTAAATAACTAGTGATTTTTTGTTTTTGCTTTTTTTTTTTAAAATAATACTATTTATATATATTTGAAACATTTAATGTTAAGACCTCGACTTTCAGATCCATTTCCTTCTTCCCTTGTCACCCATTCCCTCTGGGGAGATAAGTAATTCAGTATATGTTGTACATGTCTAGCTATGCAAAACATTATCATAGTAGATATATTGTACAAGGCTGCTTACAATTCCCTCCCACTCATCCCACCCCCCACCTGGTCCATTCCCCACATGATCCTGTCCCTCTTCTATAGTGGGTACTTCCAACCTCCCCTCCCCCCAAGAATGCCCTCCCATCCATCTTCCCTCCTCTCATCCCCCTTCCCCCTATTCTGCTGCAGGTTGAGATATCCCATTTAGCACGTATGTCATTCTCTCCCTGAACCAAATTCAATGAGAACGTGGTTTTGCCTTTTTGCCTTCCTATTCTTACCCCCCCCCCCTTACAACCACTTCCCCTTGCTTCTTCTACATAAGATAGTTTACCCTACCCTGTCTCTCCCCATCTCCTCTTGCCACTTTCCTCTCTCACCTCATAATTTCATCCCTTGAGTATTCTCCCTTCCCAACAAATTCAACCTATGCCCTCTATCCATATATAACTGTAACCATCTACACACACATTAACATATGTACTCATATGACCACACACCCTTCTTCCATTATTTTCATAGTGAGAAAGATATCATCAGTCACCGTTATTGTTTCTCCATATAGGAATGTAAGTAGTTCAACTTTGATAAGTTCCCTTTGATTTCTTTTCACAGATTACCTTCTCAGGCATCTCTTCCTTCTTGCATCTGGATGTCAAATTTTCTATTCAATTCTGGTTTTTTCCTCAGGAATGCTTGAAAATCCTCTATTCCACTGAATGACCATATTTTCCCCTGAAACAAAATACTCAGTTTTGCTGGGTAGGTGACCCTTGGGTTCATTCCCAGTTCTTTTGCCCTCTGGAATATCATATTCCATGCCCTTCAATCCCTCAGTGTAGAAGCTGCCATGTCCTGGGCTATTCTGATTGTGTTTCCACAATATTGAAATTGTTTCTTCCTGGCTGCTTGTAGTATTTTCTCCTTGATCTGGGGATTCTGGAACCTGGCTATAATATTCCTGGGAGTTTTCTTTTTGGGATCTTTTTCAGGAGGTGATCTGTGGATTCTTTCAACCTCTATTTTGCCCTCTGGATCTAAAACATCAGGGCAATTTTCCTTGAGAATTTTTTGAAGGGTGATTTCTAGGTTCTTTCTTTGATCATGGCTTTCAGGTAGTCCAATAATTTTTAAATTGTCTCTCCTGGATCTATTTTCCAGGTCAGTGGTTTTTCCCATGAGATATTTCACATTGCCTTCTAATCTTTCATTTGTTTGGATCTGCTTAACAGCATCTTGATTTCTCATAAAGTCATTAGCTTCCATTTGCTCCAGTCTAACTCTGAAGGAATGAATCTCCTCAGTGAACTTTTGAGATTCTTTTTCCATCTGGCAAATTTGACTTTTTAAGGCATTCTTCTCCTCATTGCCCTTTTGGGCTTCCTTTGTCATTTGAGTTAGTCTATTTTTTAAGGTGTTGTTTTCCTCAGTCAGGCTGTTGACCCTCATTTCATACTTTTCCTGCATCCTTCTCATTTCTCTTTCCAATTTTTCCTCCACTTCTCTCATTTGATTTTTAAAGTCCTTCTTAAGGTCCTCTATGGCCTGCAACCCACTCATGTTTTCCCCTGGGGCTTTTGGAGCAGGACTTCTGACCTCACAGTCCTTTTCCTGCTCTATGCCCCTAAAATAGGAGTCTAGGGTTGCATTTTTCTGTTTCCTTTGCCTTGGCATGTTGCCACTTAATTACTTGACTTTTGGGCTTGTTGCCGCATTATGGCTTTAAGGCCAGCTAGAGGAATTTTCGTCCCAAATGTGTGGTGGGCAACTTCCGTTTCTGGCAAGCTGTAAACCCACCCAGGACTTCCACCCTGGACCTAAATCCAGATCCAAGGAGGTTAAAGCAAGAGGGATTACCCCCCAAGACTGATTGCTGGATCTCCCTACGGTTCAGCAGGCCAGGAACTGGAGCTGCTGTCTGAATACTACAAAATGGCGTGTCTCCTCAGTGGCCTCTAGCCCCCAGGGGAGGTAGCTGACACATTCCCCAAATACAGGTCCCAAAGTCCATAGGACACTAACCTCTTACTTTGTCCTGGGCATGTTTATGTTGATAATTCTGGAGTCGCCACAGCTACTGGTGTTCTGGGGTTCCTCCAGCCGGCTGTTGGCCCTGGTGCCCTGGGGCTAAAACCTCGGCTCATGGGGACCTCAGCTCCAGCTCGGCTCGGCTTCCCGCGCTCTGTGCGCTGCGCACTGATAGCATCCAGACCGCTGCGCTGGTCCTTCCTGCAGGGCTGCTGGGCTGTCCTCAGTGGGAGGTTAGCTTCTCTGTGTCGTTCTGTGGGTGCTGGGGCTCCAGAAGTTGTTCAGAGTCCCCTTTTACATAATTTGGGGGGAATCTGGGGGCAGAGTGGCTTGAATGAGCTGTTTCTACTCTGCCATCTTGGCTCCACCCCCATAACTAGTGATTTTTAATATCAGTAATAAGACAAAAGGTATGTACTTTTTAAAAATACTTTTAATAATACACTGACAGCAGTGTATTACAGTTTCTGTTAGACCATAGCCCTGCCAATACTCATATAAAAATGTACATTTTACCATCATTGTGTAGTGGCAAGCACCCTAGCATCACCAGGGTGGCTGCCAACACAGGTTATTAGGTCTGCTTTTCTAAAGGAAAGCAACTCAAAGTGGGTTAACAATCTTGCTTTAATCAATCAAACATAATTTACCTAGTTCAGGGGAAAAAGTCAGCACCCCAAACTTCAGAGTATACTGAGGTTGCAAGCAGAGATTACAAGAAGACAGAGAAACAAACAGATCAAGCAGACAGGCCTCCAACTGTCCAACCATCACATTCATCCTAGTCAGTTACTGGAGAGGGAAGAATCAACATCTGGGTTTTTCAAAGTCAGGGGGCTCTCAATGGCTGCCCAGAGTTTCATCTGGTCAAATCACACAATACTTCTCAAAGTGAGCCCCAAAGCAATACCTCACATCAGGATTTAAATAGTGTTCTGCTGGCTCAGAGAATGTAACAACCCTTTTGACCCACTGCCCAATCACCAAGTATCTCCTGAAAACCAAGCCTCCCACCACAGGCTGCAGGTGCACTTAAGCTTATAAAAGGGCCTAGGGGCAGGGAAGATCTTACAAATTACAATCTTAGAAAGATGACAACAACCTAAATTTATATTCCCATTACACATTGTTAATTTAATAAAACATTTCAATTTCTATTTCATAGGGTAAGATTTTGAACTTGTTTCTTTGTGATTGTCATTAATTCGCACTACCAGTTTATACTTTGAAAATGCATCTACTAAAAAATTATTTCTATTTATAAATTTCTGTCAGTTTTCTAACTATTTCTTCTCAATGCATTCCATTTTTTCTTATATGAGACCTTTTATTTATAAATAATTCAATTAATTTATTACATTATTGTCTGCTATAAATTGAATGCTTAATGCCTTTCTCAATTTTCCAATTCTACATTTCTAACACATAGCAGCTAGTAAGAAGACCAAGCTTTTACCTCTAAAATAATAGATGCACCAATCATTGAACTGAGCATATAGGGGATCATGAAGTAAGAGTTGGAAGGATTTTTGGAAGCTGTTTAGACCTGAGGTCCATGAACTTTTTTATTGCTTGATATTCTGATATTTATATTGAGTATAATTGGTTTCCTTTGTAAACATCATACTTTGTGCATTTTCAGTGCCTTTTTCTGAGAAGGATTTCATAGGCATTAACTCAGGGACCTTGGCACACAAAAGGCACAAAGTCTCTGATCTAGTCCAACTCACTTACTTCACAGAAGAAAAAGGAGCCCAGAGATTAAGTGACTCGCCGAAGGCCATGCAGTAAGTGTGAGCAATGGTATTACAGGGACCAAGTCCTTTAACTTTGAATACAGAATTATTTTTACTGCCTATTCAATGTCTTACTAAGGTAGCTATTACTGCATTAAATATTTCATTATATTACTTCCTTGCATATTAGTAATGTTCAATTAAGGATTGAATTAATTGTCAAAGAGAACACAAGAATAAGAAATTATAAGGAAGCCAGAAGAAAATACAGCATCTAATTTAAAGAACAACCACAAGTAAATGAAATGAGATGCTGTTGTGCTGCAAGGCAGAAACAGGCAATAAATCTCATCCACTGAATAAACAAGGCAGTGATTTCCATGCATTAAGCAAAATGAAGGTCACCTGTTTTAACTGTTGAACTATTTGTGACAGGCTGTCATCACAGACTATGAAATTGTTTTAAAAATTATTTTAAAAGGGTTTTCTCTTTATCTTCTCTCTTCAGATTATACATATATGGACACAGATATAAATACAGATGTGTATGGACAGCTATAAACATACATACATATATACATACATACATATGCATTTTGTTTGCATTTTTTAAAAATTAATTTATTGGTTTGGTTTCAGTTAATAAGAATCAATTCCATAGCTCCTTGATTTTCAAATTTCCTTTACTTTCCTCCCCCCTCCTCCCCACAGCATATAGTCCAGTATAGGATCTGCAAATACATTCATATAAGACATTATTCCAATTACAAAGGCGTATTGTACTAGGTGGGATGAAAGATGGTAGAGAAGAAATAAAACCAAATAATGAAAAGAAAAAGATCATTTAGTTTGTTTCCATCAGGATTCAGGCTCAGTTCTTTCTAGTTATATCTCTGGATGGCACATTTCTCACTTTCTTGAGTCTTTCGGGATTAACTTATATCACTGCATTGCTGAAAAGAGTCCAGTCTGTCATAGTTGGTCATCACACATATATTGTGTCTGTGATTGTATACAAATTTCTAATGACTCGACTCTTCTCGCTCAGCATCAGTTTGTATAAGTCTCTCCAGGTAATTATGAAATCTGTCACATCCTTGTTCTTATAGCACAATAATATTCCATTACATTCATATACCACAACTTGTTTGGACATTCCCCAATTGATGGGCACCCCTTTAGTTTCCAATTCTTTGCCACCACAAAAAGGGCTGCTATAAATATTTTTGTACATATGGGTCTTTCTCCCACTTCTAGGATCTCTTTGGGATATAACCCTAAAAGTGGTATTGTTGGGTCAAAGGGTCTGAAATTATTTATAATCCTTTGGGCATAATTCCAGATTGCTCTCCAGAAGGGTTGGATAAGTTCACAACTCCACCAGCAATATATTAGTGTTCCAATTTATCCACATCCTCTCCAGCATTTGTCGCTTTCTTGTTTTGTCATCTTAGCCAATCTGACTGGAGAGATGTGATATCACAGAGTTGTTTTGATTTGCATTTCTCCAATCAATAGTTATTTAGAGCATTTCTTAATATGCTTATAGATATCTTGAATTTCTTTCTCTGAAAACTGCCTGTTCATATCCTTTGACCATTTATCAATTGGGGAATGACTTGTATTCATATAGATTTGGCTCAATGCTCTATAAATTTTAGAAATGAGTCCTTTATCAGAGACATAGGTTGTAAAAATTCTTTCCCAATTTCCCACCTCCCTCTTGATCTTGGTTACATTGGCTTTGTTTGTACAGAAGCTTTTCAATTTAATGTAATCAAAATTATCCGTTTTGCATTTTATAATGCTCTCTAATTCTTGTTTGGTCCTAAAGTCTTCCCCACTCCACAAATCTGTCAGGTAAACTATTCCTTGCTTTCCCAAATTGCTTAAAGTATCATCCTTTACACCTAGATCATGCACCCATTTAGACTTGATTTTGGTATATGGTGTTAGATAGTGATCTATGCCCAGTTTCTGCCATACTGTATTCCAGTTTTCCCAGCAGTTTTTGTCAAATAGTGCATTCTTATCCCAAAAACTGGGGTCTTTGGGTTTATCGAAAAATATATTACTATATTCATTAACTGCTGGGTCTCCTGCACCCTATCTATTCCATTGATCCACTACTCTACACCTCTGTCAGGACCAAGCAGTTTTGATGACTACTGCTGTATAACAGAGATTAAGATCTGGCATAGCTAGTCCACCTTCCCTAGCATTTCTTTTCATTAATTCCCTTGATATTCTAGACTGTTTGTTTTTCCAAATAAATTTTGTTATTATTTTGTCTAACTCTACAAAGTAGTTTTTTGGTAAATTGATTGGTATGGCACTAAATATATAGTTTAGTTTGGGTAAAATTGTCGTTTTTATTATATTAGCTTGACCCAGCCACGAGCAATTGATATTTTTCCAACTATTTAGATCTTCTTTTATTTGTGTGAGAAGTGTTTTGTAGTTGTGATTGTATAGATTCTGGGTTTGTTTTGGCAAGTAGATTCCCAAATATTTTATAATGTCTACAGTGAGTTTAAATGGGATTTCTCTTTCTATCTCTTGCTGTTGAGTTTCATTAGAGATGTACAGGAATTCTGAGGATTTATGTGGGTTTATTTCATATCCTGCAACTTGGCCAAATTTATTTATTGTCTCAAGTAGTTTTTTACTTGATTCTCTAAGATTCTCTAAGTATATCATCATATCATCTGCAAAGAGTGATAGCTTGGTCACTTCTTTGCCTAATTTGATTCTTTTGATTTCTTTTTCTTCTCTAATTGCTACTGCTAGTGTTTCTAGTACCAGATTGAATAAGAGGGGTGATAGTGGACACCCTTGTTTCACTCCTGATCTTATTGGAAAGGCCTCTAGTTTATCCCCATTGGATATAATACTTGCTGATGTTTTTAAATAGATGCTATCAACTATTTTAAGGAAGGCTCCATTTATTCCTATACTTTCTAGTGTTTTTAATAGGAATGGATGTTGTACTTTCTCAAAAGCCTTTTCTGCATCTATTGAGATGATCATGTGGTTTCTGCTAGTTTTATTGTTGATGTGCTCAATTATACTGATGGTTTTACTAATATTAAACCATGCTTGCATTCCTGGAATGAATCCTACCTGATCAGGGTGTATTATTTTTGTAATAAGTTGTTGGAGTCTTTTGGCTAATATTTTATTTAAAATTTTTGCGTCTAAATTCATGAGGGAAATTGGTCTATAATTTTCTTTCTCTGTTTTATCTCTTCCTAATTTAGGAATCAGTACCATATTTGTGTCATAGAAAGAGTTTGGTAGGACTCCTTCTTCACTAATTTTCCCAAATAGTTTGTAGAGTATTGGAATCAATTGTTCTTTAAATGTTTTATAGAATTCACTAGTAAACCCATCTGGCCCTGGAGATTTTTTCCTAGGGAGTTCATTGATAGCTTATTTGATTTCTCTTTCTGAGATGGGTTTATTTAGGTTATTCACTTCCTCTTCATTTAATCTGGGCAACTTGTAATTTTGTAAGTATTCATCCATTTTACTAAGATTGTCATATTTATGTGCATACAACTGGGAAAAATAATTCCTCATTTTTTTGATTTCCTCTTTATTGGAGGTAGATTTACGCTTTTCATTTTTGATACTCATAATTTGGTTTTCTTCTTTCTTTTTTTTTTACCATATTGACTAAGGGTCTATCAATTTTATTGTTTTTTTCATAAAACCAGCTCCTAGTTGTATTTATTAATTCAATAGTTTACTTAATTTCAATTATATTAATCTCCCCTTTGGTTTTCAATATTTCTAATTTAGTACTAAATTGGGGATTTTCAATTTGTTCTTTTTCTAGCCTTTTCAATTGCATGTCCAATTCATTGACCTCCCTTCTCTCTGCTTTAATCAAGTATGCACTCAGGGATATAAAACTTCCCCTGAGAACTGCCTTTAGTTCATCCCACAAATTTTGGTATGTTGTCTCATTATTATCATTCTCTTCAATGAAATTATTGATTGTTTCTATAATTTCTTGTTTGACCCACCAATTTTTTAGGATTAAATTGTTTAATTTCCAGTTAGTTTTTAGTCTATCTTTCCATGGCCCTTTATTGAATATAATTTTTATTGAATCGTGATCTGAGAATGATGCATTTAATATTTCTGCCTTTCTGCACTGGATTGTGAGGTTTTTATGCCCTAGTACATGGTCTATTTTTGAGTATGTACCATGCACTGCTGAAAAGAAAGTAAATTCCTTTTTATCCCCATTCAGTTTTCTCCAGAGATCCATCATATCTAGTCTCTCTAAGATTCTATTCACCTCCTTAACTTCTTTCTTGTTTATTTTGAGGTTAGATTTATTGAGTTCAGAGAGGGGGAGATTAAGGTCCCCTACTAATATAGTTTTGCTATCTATTTCTTCCTCTAACTCCTTTAACTTCTCCTGTAGGAATTTGGATGCTATACCACTTGGTGCATATATATTAAGTAGTGATATTGCTTCATTCTTGATGGTGCCTTTTAATAGGATATAGTTTCCTCCCTTATCTCTTTTAATTAGATATTTTTTTTTGCTTTTGCTTTATCTGAGATAAGTATTGCTACCCCTGCTTTTTTTTTACTTTAGCTGAGGCATAATAAATTTTACTCCAACCTTTTACCTTTACCATGTGGGTATCCCTTTGTTTCAAATGTGTTTCTTGTAGACAGCATATTGTAGGATTATGGTTTTTAATCCATTCTGCTATCCACGTCTGTTTTATGGGAGAGTTCGTCCCATTCACATTCACAGTGATGATGACTATCTGTCTCTTCCCCTCCATCCTATTCCCTCCCCTGTTTATGTTTTTGTTTCTTCCTTCTCCCTTCCCCTCCTTGAAGTTTTCCCTTTTGACCACCCCCTCCTTCAGTATTCTCACCCAGTGACCCCCCTTCTTAACCTACCCTCTCCCCTTACTACTATTTCCCTTCCTTCTGATCCCCCCTTTAGTCTCCTCCTTTTCACCCCCCTCCCTTACCCTTCCAATATCTATAGGACACAATAAATTTTTATACTTAACAGAGTAAATTACTCCCCGTTTGATTCCAAAGCAATGAGAGTAAATTTCAAACAATGCTCCTCTCCCTCCCTCCTTTTCCTCTATTTAATGAATTTATGTGTTTATTCACATTAGAATCTTAAACTTCATTGTTTAAGTTGATCCCTCTTTGAACCAGAACCAGTGAGGATAGTTTTTAAATGATGTTCCTCTCCCTCTTTCTTTCCCCTCTTCTATATTGTGTTTTGATGCCTCTTCAGATGGCATATGTTACCTTTTCCTATCTCATCCTTTCCTTTTTCCCATTACAGTCCCTTTGATCCCCTTAATAGTTTTTTTTTAAGTCTTCAGGTTAGTGCATTCATACCCACACCCTCTATCTAAGTATAACCCTTTTGAAGGTAATGATAATCATAAAGATTTCGAATATTGACAGTTATCAGCTCCACATATAGGGATATGAACATTTTGCTTTTTTTGCATCCCAAGTAATGAACATGTGGGTGTGTGCACTTATGCATGTGTGAGTCTGTGTTTCCCTTGTTTACCTTTTTATATCTTTCTGGAGTCTTGTAATTAGAGATCAAATTTTCCATTGAGCTCTGGCTTTTTCATCAGGAAAGACTGGAAGTCCCTTATTTCATTAAATGGCCATCTCCTTGCCTGAAAGATTATGCTCAGTTTTGCTGGGTAGTTAATCCTTGGTTGTAGTCCTAGCTCTCTTGCCCTACGAAATATCAAATTCCAGTCCCTCCACTCTTTTAATGTAGAGGCTGCTAGGTCCTGTATGATCCTAACTGTAGTTCCTCGATATTTAAATTGTTTCTTTTTGGCTGCTTGTAGAAATTTTTCTTTAATCTTGTAATTCTGGAATTTGGCTACTATATTTCTTGGAGTTTTCAATTTGGGATCTCTTTCAGGAGGAGTCTGGTGAATTCTGTCGATAGCTATTTTATCTTCTGATTCCAGAACCTCAGGACAGTTTTCTTTGACAATCTCTTGGAGGATGTTGTCTAGGCTGCTTTTTTCATCATGGCTTTCTGGTAGACCAATAATTCTTAAGTTGTCTCTCCTGGATCTGTTCTCTAGATCAGTTATTTTTTCAGTGAGATATTTTACATTTTCTTCCAATTTTTCAATCGTCTTGTTTTGTTTGATTGACTCTTGCTGCATCATAGAGTTCTGAGTTTCAGATTGATTGTATCTAATTTTTAGCGAGTTATGGTCTTCAGTTAATTTTTGAACGTCCTTTTTTAGCAAGGTATTTTCTCCAGTTAATTCAATAATTTTACTTTTGAGACTTTTTTGGTCACAAGTTGGTCACTGCTTCCCTGATTTGGTCTTTAAAATTTTTCTTAAGCTCCTCCAGGAATGCTATTTGGGCTTGAGACCAGATCATGTTTCCTTCTGTGGTCTCTGGTGTGGGTAGAGAGTCTATATTGTCCTGTGTATTTGGATGTTCTTGCCCTGCA
Organism: Gymnobelideus leadbeateri; assembly: GCA_011680675.1. Lineage (NCBI taxonomy): Eukaryota > Metazoa > Chordata > Mammalia > Diprotodontia > Petauridae > Gymnobelideus > Gymnobelideus leadbeateri. The sequence goes on from WOXC01003830.1 coordinate 12,385, forward strand.
TAGTAGGCTCGAATATACTTTCTTGCCTTCCCCTTCTCCTTCTCAGCTTCCTTCCTTCCCATTGTGATTTCCTGTTTCTTAATTTCTCAGGCTATGAGTTTAGGGCCTGATCCTTGACTTTGAATATCTCTGGGTGGCTAGTTTATGGCTAAGTCAGGGAAATCAGTGAGGAATGTAGATGAGTAGCAGGGGGTGAGTCTGACCACTTCAGATTTCTGCCTCTATACCCTGGGCTATAAGCAGGCTTTTATTGGTGAGGTGAGGTGGGGCTTGTTGGGACCCCTCCCTCTCTTCTCTTCAGACTCCTGGCTGTCTCAGTTACACCCCTTCTTGGAAATTCTCAAGCCTGAGGCTATTTCCATTAACTTGGGATTTCAATCTGGGTGGGAGACTTATCTTTGGGTTTTCTGCTTCATGAAGGAGGGATGGGAGAATCTGAGCAGCTAGAATTTACTTCGCCATTTCAGCCTCTGTATTATACAGGCAGGCAGTCTTTAAACTTCCAGACTGGGGGCCAAATGTAGCTGGGGAAGCCACTCTCTCCACTGTGGGCCCAACTCTCCTACCTGGCTCCAATGACCCTTCCCGTCCCCTCGTGAGATGAAGGAGAGATGACTGAGACTCATCCTTGGTAAGTCTGCAGGCTGGGGCTTTTTCTCTCTGGTGTAGTCTGCTTGTCTGCTCTTAGGTCTGAGCTGTGCAGACCCCACTCGCTCTGCGTTTGTCCTGTAGGAACACACTGGGCAACCTCCTGGGCTGGACTGTGTCATGCTCTGTCTACCAGTGGGCTCTGTCATTCCAGAATCCACTCAGATTCACCCTTTGAGACTTAGTGACAGAGGAGCTCAGCGAGGTTACTGCTTCCTTTCCACCATCTTGGCTCCTCCCCCCTTTTGTTTGCATTTTCTGTTTTTTGGGACACAAGGCCACAGACTCACAAGATGTTAGCCATGGAACAGATAAAGGTCATCTACTGTAGCAGAGAAGGAAGGACTGTAAATGCGCACTCCGAGAAATCAGGTTCCTGTCCCATCTCTGATGCTTATTCCTTGGGTGACATCAGGCACACTACGTAACCTCTGAGTTATAGTTGCCTCTTTTCTTCCAAGGGCAGGTTGGACAGACTGGCCTATGAGGCTCCTTTTGGCTCCAGATTTAGCTAAAGCATAGATTCCACACAAGTAAACATTCAGCCTCATTGTAACGTTGATATGATACTCCCAAGGCAGCCAACAATGATTGTACATCTCAGCATGATGCCCCTTCTTTTCTTAAGCCAAAATGCCTTCTTTCTAGGTATGCCTTATATTCAAAATAAGTTGAATTTCTCTTCTACATATTAATTGTTCCAGCCCTGTCTGTCTTTGCTCTTCACCCTGGCTCTCTTCTCTAATCCAGTCTAACAATGTTTACTTCCCAAAATCAATCATAATTGAATATTCATTTTTGTTACTCAGGAGATCCAACTCTTCCTGACCCCATTTGGGGTTCTCTTGGCAAATATTCTGGAGTGATTTACCATTTCCTTCTCTGGCTCATTTTACAGATGAAAAAACTGAGGCAAACATAGTTAAGTGATTTGCCCAGGGTCAGATAACTAATAAGTGTCTGAGATGAGATTTGAACTCATCTTCCAGACTCCAGGCCCAGCACTCTATATACTGTGCCACCTATTTGCCTGAATATAATTTTACTTCATTTTATTTTTAACCAGCCTATTAATTTCCTGAGCTTTATGACAACAGAGATTTTGCTTCTGTTCACCTTATATGACACCCTCTCACAGAAGACCCTCTCTTGTACTTGTGGTCGATCTTCCCACCCCATTAAATTTGGTAGTTTCAAATGTCAAGGCAAGAAAGAAACCTTTGTTGCCAAGTTCTAAATTGTAGCCTACGAAGGGTAATAAAAATGCTATTTTAGATTATTATAATCAGAAGTTAGTTGTGGAGCATGATGCCCCATTTGGAAATTTACCTAAATTAGTCTTGATCCTTTATTTTTCCATTATACAGAAAATCATATTGTTATGGCTACTTAATTTAACAGAGCAAAGACACAAAGGGAAAATGATTTAGCATTTGTGTGTGAACATATTACCCCCACCATAACCTGGAGACTTCATGAACACTCACGGGTCACAGAAAAGGGGGATTATTAAGGTATCTATGCTGGGGGCCAGGGCCCAGGACACTATTCCAGGACTCATCCCTAGAATGAAACAATGAAATCAGGGTGAAATTGGGAGGTGGTTCAAGAGAGTGGTATAGTGTCAGGAGGTTGATCAAATGTATGCACTATATATTACATCTTGGTAATTGGAGGGCCCCAAGGTATACTGGGGAAGAATCTCCATCGGTGAGATGTTAAAAACAGTCTTCTCTACCCTTCTCAAATAATCAGTCAATGAACATGTATTTATTAAGGTTTTACTGCATGACAAGCACAGAGATAACCTCTGGAGAAACAAAGAAAGACAAAAATAGTCCCTGCCCTCAAGTAACTTACATTTAAGTAGGTATAGAAAGCATGAGAATAATTATATACACACAAATCATATGCAGAGTTGATGCCAGGTAACTGTAGGAGGGAAGGATAGAAACTGAACAGATTGTGAAAGGTCTCCTACAGAAGATGATGCTGAATGAAGCCAGAGTTGAAGATAGGAATGTGCAGAGGGCGGGCATCCCAGGCAACCAGGATGACCAATGCAAAAACACTTTGATGATAGAGTATTGCATTAGCAACATATGGTGGTTACGTTCCCCGGAGTTTCCTTTGTTACTTGGGTTGGAATCATCTCTTTGAACAGCTCCCCAACTCACTAATCTCCAGGCACATTGGCCCTTGCTTTACCTTTGTGTCCCCTCTCAGCTCCAAGCAACAAGATGCTCCCAAACTTCTCAAATGTAAGTGCTCCAAGACAAAAAAGCAAGCAATAATAGCTTTCCCTTTAGCATTTTCCAGAAGGGAATGAACAACAGATCCTTCCTCTCCAAGTCAAGGAAGGAAAAGAAAGCATAACAACAGTCAACTTGGTCACCTGGATATACAATATTATACCTCATTCTTTGTTTTCTTATATAGGTCTGTTGTTGTATCTCAGGGCAATCCTGCTTCCAATGTCTCATGGACTTGGTTTCTCCTCTTGTATACCTTTGGGCCCCTCCAGCCACCACAGATAAGATACACAATGCATTCATTTGCTACATTTATATCATCAGAACTTACCAGAGAGATTGGCACATGGCATGTCCTCAATAAATATTCATTATTGAGTATAAAATACTGCATGCTGGACATGATACAGATTGCTAATTATTTTTAGCATTGTCTTGTTTTATTTTTAATTTTGATCTAGATCTGTGAATTCACCCGGGTAGCAAGTTCCTTCTACTAATGCATAAATGCTTTGCTTTTTAAAATTCATTCATTCCTTCTTTGAGAAATGTTCTATAAGTTACAGTCTTGTAGAGTAGCCTGGGGTTAGGAGAGGCTAAGTGATTTGCCCAGTCATACAGTCAGCAACCAGGAGTGCAGAAAGCACTGGACCCAAGGTCAAGAAGACTGGAGTTCAAATCCAGTCTCAAACTCTTAGCTATGTATGTGATTCTGGGTGGGCCATTTATTCACTGCCTGCCTCAGTTTCCTTACCTATAAAATGACAATATAATTGTAAGAATAAAATGAGACAATGTTTGTGAAGTGCTTTAGCAAATGTTTAAGTGCCATTTGAATGCTGATTATTGTGGTGGTGGTGGTGGTGATGCTGCTGCAGCAGCATCTTACTTTGTTATGACTCTGAAACTGACCCTCTATCCCCTATCTCCATAAATCTCAGCTTGCCATTAGGTATTAGGGTAGGGACTGATCCAATGATTTAAATGCTATAGGGAAATCCCAGAGGAAGAAACTCCTCCCATCAGTGCAGATAATCACTTTCAACTTCTAGCCTTCCAGAGTTGCTGAGAGAGCATTGGGAGGTTTAATGGTCACTTAGTCACTCTGTATCAAAGGCAAGATTTGAATCCAGGTTTGGGGTTTGAGACCATTTCTTTTTCCATGCAACTTCTCAGTGTTCATATCCTTCTTAAACTATTGCATATGGAAAGGGACTCAATAGTCTATGTTGGGCCCTAGGAATCTCTGGCAAACAGAAGTGAAACATATTGAAATAAATATCAAGAGCAACCTTGAGGGCGGAAAGGAATTAAAAGGCAGCATGTCACCATGATGGGTTGGGGGTGTAAGGACAAGGGGAGTACTTGTAGCTTGATGGAATACCTATGATATTTATTTTTTCTCTTCATCAGCCTTGTTCCCTTAGGGATCTCCTGCTATTCAGAGTAGAGTCAGTGACTTTCAGATGAGAGGAGGAGAATAGTACAAGGGGATTGGAAGAAAAACAGATGCTTCCACTTAAATATGTTGTCCATCCTTTTTAGTAATTCTGAAAGGATTAGAACATCGGGAAAAAATCCCAGAAGACACTTCTGTTGGGTTTCAAATCTCTTTAGTAATTCTTCCAATTCAATTCAATGTATATTTACTAAATGCCTACTGCATTTGAGAGACACTGGGTTCAACCTCTCCTGTCTACATGAAGCCCTTCCTGACTCTCCAGCTGCTGGCACTTTCCCAGTGACCCTGTGTGTGCTTTGTATTCCTTTCAAATATACTCATGGATGTGTGTCTCCCTTATTAGTACCAATCAATTATTCAATTGATAAGCATTTTTCAGTTGCCCACTAAGAATCAGGTACTGTGTTAAATGCTGGGAATACAAAGAGAAAACAAAAATAATATTGATGTTAAATTAACTTCCACTCTAATGAGAGGAACAGTATAGATAATTTCATGTAAGGTAAGTAGGGGGCACCTTATTAAGGAAGACTCTAGCACCTTGTGGGGGGAGGGGGAAAGAGGGACCAGTGAAAACCTTTATCTGTGGGGTGTATTTGAATTGAGTCTTTAATGAAATAATAAGTTCATATTTTAAGAGCTGTTGGTGAGAAGAGAATTGCAGGCATGATATAGCTCTAGCACAAAGGCATGGAATGGAAATAAAGCAAATAAAAAATCGGTCCCTGCCTTCAGAGAACTTACAATCCATTGAGGACAAGACATGGACATAGATAACTAATGAAATCAAGATAACTACTGCAGGGAGAGAGCAGCAACCTATAGTGAGGTCATTGGATCCACCCACATGATCCCTGAAGAAGTTGTCAATTCCAAAAACGGAAAGTGAGTGTCCTCACAATGAAGAGATGGCAGGGGTGGAGTGAGGGTGTGGGATAGACTTTGCAGAATCACAGCCATGGGACAGTCAATACTGAGTACAGGGAAACCACCATTAAGTCAGTCTGGCTAGAACACTAAATGTATGAAAGAGAATTTTTTTTAAATGGGGCATGAAAAGATAGTTTGACATGAAGGATGATGATTGATTTTTCTAGTTAGAAGTAATTGAAGTTTTGGCAGCTTTGACTTGGAAATCAGCCTGAGTACATTAATATCTTTGCTTTGTGGCACAGGTGCACTTTTACCCTGTAACTCTCATTTCTTCTTCCCAATAGAACTTCAAACTTGGAAATGTCTTTGGGGGAGTTAGTATGGCATGGACAGAAGAGCAATGGCTTGGGAGAACCCAGAGGAGACCTTGGCTCTCTTCTAGTCCCTGCCCCTTCCTTGTTGTGAGATTTTGCAATAGTTTATTTCATAGACCCATGAAATCTCAGAGTTGGAAGGTGGTCATCTGGGGTGATGGTCACCTGATAGCTCAGTGGATTTTTCATAAGACTTAGTAATTGGCTATCTAGTGTCCATTTGAATATATTTGAAACAGTTTGCTGTGTCCACAGCTGTGTAGAAATGACCCTTGTCAATAAATCCTGGGATCTGAGAATTTTATGGGATCTTGAGAATGATTTTGTTCAATGGTTACTAGAAACATGGATTTGACTGAGCCACTTTTTAAAAAGTCAAACTTGCTACTCATTGTCTAATGAAGAAATCACAAAGTCCCAGCATCAAAGTCCCTCCATAACATAGCAGTTCCCTTCCCTTCAATCTCCATCCTCCCCAACACACACACACACACACACACACACACACACACACACACACACACACACACACACACGGGATGGGGAAGATAGAGCACTCCTATCCATATTCTTCATTCTTCAGGCCAACCAGATCACTCTCTCTACTCTGAAAACACATTTAATATTCACATCCCTCTTGTTTTCTTCATCTGTAAAATAAGATTGGGCAGCTAGGTGGTACAGTGGATAGAGCACCAGGTCTGGAGTCAAGAGTACCTGACTTCAAAATTGACCTCAGACACTTAGTAACTATGTGACCCTGAAGGAGCTACTTAACCCTTTTTGCCTCATCTACAAAATGTCCAAGTGAAAGAAATAAAAAACCACTTTATTAACTTTGTGAAGAAAATGTCAAATAAGGTCACAAATAGTCCGATATTACTTAAGCAATTGAACAACAAAATGAGATTGGGTGAGATGATCTCCAGAGTCCCTTGAGCTCTATTGGTGTGTGAATTGTCTACCAGTTGAAATTCAGCGATTTAAGCTTCTCCTTCTGGCATGTGGAATTAGGTAAGTGTTTTATATTGTTCATACTTTGACAGTGATCAGTGTATCGCTGGTCAACTGTTGTATTGAGCTCAAAGTCAGTGACAGTTTCCAGGTCAGACATGAATTGAATATCACAGCTAGAAGGGGTCTTAGAATGTAGAATGTCAAAATCCTTGGCATTTTTGTATATTTCTAATGAAGCCCAAAAGGAAGAAATAGAAAGAGGAATTCCATTTAAAGTTACTGTAGATTTTATAAAATATTTGCGAGTCTACTTACAAAAAAAAAAAACACAGGAACTATATGAACACAATTACAAAACACTTTCCACACAAATAAAGTCAGATCTAAATAATTGGGAAAATATCAGTTGCTCATGTTTGGGCTGAGCTAATATAATAAAAAATAATCTACCCATTTAGTGCCATACCAATCAAAGTATCAAAAATATTTTATAGAGCTAGAAAAAATAGTAACAAAATTCATCTAGAAGAAGAAAAAGTCCAGAATATCAAGGAAATTAATGCAAAGAAATGCTAGGGAAGGTGGCCGAGCCATAAAGACTTTAAACTGTATTATAAAGCAGCAGTCATCAAAACTACTTGGTATTAGTGGAGGAATAGAGTTGGGGATCAGTGGAATACAACAGGTATAGAAGACATAGTAGTCAATGACTATAGTAGTATAGTGCTTGATAAACCCAAAGACTCCAGCTTCTGGGATAAGAACTCACTATTTGACAAAAACTGCTGGGGAAAAACTGGATAATATTATAGTAGAAATTGGGCATAGACCAATATCTTACACTGTATAAATAAAGTCTAAATGGGTGGACAATCTAGGTATAAACACTGATACTGTAAGCAATCTGGGAGAGGAAGGAACAGTTTACCTGCCAGATTTATGGAGAAGGGAAGAACTTATGGCCAAACAAGGGATGGAAAGCATTATGAAATGCAAAATGGATAATTTTGATTACATTAAATTAAAAAAAAGTTTTTGTACAAAGTCAATGTAATAAAGATTAGGAGGAAAGCAGAAAATTGGGAAAGAATTTTTATAACCAGTGTCTCTGATAAAAGCCTTGTTTCTTTTTTTTTCCATTTTTGAAGGGGGAAGGCAGGGCAATTGGGGTTAAGTGACTTGCCGAAGATCACACAGTTAGTAAGTGTTAAGTATCTGAGGACAGATTGAACTCAGGTCCTCCTGACCCCAGGCCAATGCTCTATTCACTGTGCCACCTAGCCATACCAAAAACGTCATTTCTAAAACATACAGAGAACTGAGTCAAATTCATAAGAATGAAAGGCACTTCCCAATTGATATATAGTCAAAGGATATGAACAGGCAATTTTCAGAGGAAGAAATTAAAGATATTTATAATCATATGAATAAATGCTCTAAATCACTACTGATCAGAGAAATGCAAATCAAAACAATTCTTAGGTACATCTCACCTGTCAGATTGGTTAACAATGCAAAACAGGAAAATGATAAATGCTGGAGAAGATATGGAAAAATTGGAACACCAATGCATTGTTGGTAGAGTTGTGAATTGATTTAGCCTTTCTGGAGAGCAATCTGGAATTATGCCCAAAGGGCTATAAAAATGTACATACCTTTTCACCCAGCAATATGACTCCTAGGGCTTTATCCCAAAGAAACCATTCAAGTCGGAAAAGGAACCATATGTACAAAAATATTTATAGCAGCTAGTTTTATGGTGGCAAAGAATTGGAAATCAAGGGAATACTCATTAATTGGGGAATGGCTACACAAGTTGTGGTATATGAATATAATATAATCCTATTGTGTTATTTAAAAGAAATGAGGAGCAGATAGACTTCATAATAATCTGGAGAGATTTAAATAAACTGATACTGAGTGAGGGGAGCAAAACCAGGAGAACACTCATCATATCTGTGATGGGACTGACTTTGATTGACTAGGCTTTTCTTAGCAATGTAAGGCTACAAGACAACTCCAAGAGATTCCTAATGGAAAAGGCTATCCACATCCAGAGGAAGAATTATGGAGTCTGAATGTAGATTGAAGCAAACTACTTGCTCTCTCTCTTTTGTTTTATTTTGTTCTTCTTTCTCATTCATTCCATTGGTTATAATACTTTACAACTTTACTAAAGTTTAATGTGAAGGTGTGTGTAGAACCTATATTGGATTGCATGCTGCCATGAGTGTTGTTGTGGGTGGGGGAAGAAAATTTGGAACTCAAAAATTCGTGGAAGTGAATGTTGTGAACTAGTAGTAAATTCTTTTTTAAGGTAAAGAAAAGTAGAATGTCAGAATAGAAGAAATGTGAGACTAGATGGGATTGTAGAACAGTAGAGCAGTGCTGGGAAAGATCTTAGAGCTTAGATCATATAGTGTCAGAGTCAAAAGTGAGATTGAAATATGAAATATTATGAGAATTAAACTTGGGATGTCTTAAGTGAAAGGGACTTTCCAATACAGAATGTCAGAGCCATGGAGACACTAAGAACACAGACTCCCAGAATTAGAGAGGCCTTAAGAGGCCATCTACTTTTATGTCCTTATGTCACATTATAATCATGATTTCTTTTGATCCTTGAGTAATCCAATCTTTGATCATGAGAATGAAACTGACAGAAGAGAGATGGGAATCTTCATTGAATTTCAGGGTTGAGTTTCACAACCTTCACCCCCTAGAATTTTATAACCTCACATACATGTGGATGATGATGAATCAAAATGGAATTGATTGAAATAGACAGAGATACTAAAGCTCTTCACTAATGCTGCAGCCTGTTTGATAATGAATTAATGAATACCATTTATATGGTTTGAATTTTTTTCCTTAACTTTGAATTTTGAAATTGATCAGTTTTCCAGGCTAGTCTCCAAGAGTCTTACCAATCATTCTTTCATTTAGCAAGTATTTATTGGATGCCCTTTATATGCTAAGTGTTCTGCTCAGTAATTTGGAAATAGTCCAATATTCCAATCATTGAAGATGTTTGTTCCAATGATGCAGATTGCAAGCAATTCTTGCCCATCCTGTGGAATTCTTGTCAATGTCCTTCCAAAGTTCATTCCAAGAGTTCTAACATACTCCCAGTATTGAGAGGATGCCAGTTTAGCACAAGACCCAATCTCTGGTAATCCCTTTTTCATGTGATCTCGACCCCCACCCCCAATCATAGGTTTCTTTGGTGGGCACCTTTATTTTAGTTCTTTGTGGTTAATAATTTCTTAACTGTCAACGCAAGCTTATGCCCAGATTGATGCTGGGAGATGATCATAATATTTAACATTTCCATAGTATGCTAAGTTTTAAAAAGTACTTTTCATGATATAACCTTGTCACTATTTGTTGATCCTTAACTTACTGATGAAGAAATTGAAAGTCTAAGAAAGGAAGTGATTTGGATGAAGTTGTCAATTTCCCAATTTCCCACTGAATTGTTGCTCTTTCCTGTTCACAACACCCCATCTCCAAGGTCAAGTGCATAGCAACCATGATTGAGTAGCTCACACTTTGCCTAGGGAGACAGGAAATACAGCCTAATACTGTATGCAAAGAACTTTGCAAATTGTTAAAGTTCTACTGGAGAGTGGGGAAAAAAAGGAGTGAGCTATGCCAAAGGTCATAGGAAACCCTCTGTCTTTTAGAGATTTATTGTTTAATCAATTGACCAATCAATATGCATTTATTAAAGTGCTTATTCTGGGCTAGGTACTCAGGATACAAATAAAAGGACAGAAAGAAAGCAAGGAAAAAAAGAAGGAAGGGAAGGAGGAAGAAAGAAAGGTTGGGAGAGAGGAAGAAAGGGAAAGAGGAAGTGATAAAGGAAGGGAGGGAAGAAAGGAAGAAGGAGAGAAAGAAACGAAGGAAGGATAGGAAGAAGAAAGGAAGGAATGAAGGAAAGGATGGGAAGGAGGGAGCAATAGATGGAAGAAAGGAAACAAAAAAAAAGATGAGAAAAGGAGCATAAGAAAAAAGAAAGGAAGAGAAGAAAAGAAAAGATTGAAGAAAAAAGAAAAGATCAAATAAAGGAAAGAAGGGAAGGGAAGAAAGCAATCTCCGCCCTCAAGGAATTTACATTCTAGTCTAGGGATACAACAGGAACAGATGCACAATATGGGGCAAGATAATTGGGAAGGAGCTTGACTCTAATATCTGGAGTGGGCTAGAGTCAGGAAAATCACCCTGTAGAAGGTGCTAATTGAGCTGAAATTTGAAGGAAACTGGGGATTCCAAGAGGCAGAGGTTATGTGACACTTCATTCCAGACCTGGAGGACAGCTGGTGCAAAGCCCTGGAGAGGGGAGATAGAGCATTGTATATGAGGAGTAATAATAATTAAAAAAAAAAAAAGCCAGAAGGGCTAGACTATTGTGTGCATAAAGGAGAGACTAAGGTGCAATCTTCTCCAGTCTAACATATGCTTTCTTCCTTGCTGAGAACCCAATGCTTTGTCCATGTACAGACAACCTCTAACTTATATAAAGTCAATCATTCAGTATTTATTAATCACCTACTATGTGTTAGGCATCGTCCTAGAACAGGCATGGGGAACCCATGGCCTTGAGACCACAAGTGACCCTCTAGGTCCTCAAAGGCAGACCTTTGACTGAATCCAAACTTAGCAGAACAAATACTTTTATTTAGTGGAGGCTACAGGTCCCCCCCCTTCCCCCTCCCTAGACAGTAGTAATACAAAGACCAGACTGAAAAAGTCTTTGATCTCATTGAATTTCCTGCCTATCACACCTATCGTGTACATTGGGGGCATATGTAAAATACTATAAGGTGAAAACAGAAATATGCTCAAGTCAGCTTAAATGGACTCATAAGATGTGATTGTTAAATTTTCTGCATGAAGATTTACACTCAAAAATTGGCAAATACTACAAATCAGGGGCTGAAAGATTGTTTTATTGCTTGTCTAGATTTTTTTAAAGGTGATTGAAAAGTGTTAATAAAACAGAATAAAGTTAAAAATGTGCCATGCATACTAAAAAGACAAAAAATAAAACAAAACAGAGGTTCCATTTTTAAACATTTCCCTACAGTGTCCCAGGTGGAAGTCACTAGCAATGTGGAGAAATAAAGGTTTCATGTAGAAGATGACAAATGATCTGAGTCTTTAAGGACATTAGAAATTCTGAGAGATGGAGGTAAAGAGGGAGTTCATGCCAGACACTGGGAACAACCAATAAAAGGGCTCAGAGAAGCAAGGAGGAAGAGGAAGAGAAAGAGGAAGAGGAGGAGGAGGAGGAGGAGGAGGGGAATTTACATAGTGCTTTGAGGTTTGCAAAAAGCTTTAGCCATGTTGATTCACTTTATGCTCAAACTAATCCTGGGAGGCATGTGCTAATATAAGCCATTTTACAGATAAGAAACTGAGGTATAGAAATGTTTTACATCTTGTTCTGGGTCACACTACTAGTCAAGTCTGAGGCAGGATTAGAACTCAAAATCTTCCTGGCTTCAAGTTTAGCTCTCTGTCTTAGACCATTTGTCCTAGCCAAATACCAACGAGCACACAGATACTCTGATTCCCAGTGGATCCTCATTATACTGTCTTCCCTATTTCCATTGCCTCCCCTGTTTTCGAATGGGGAGAAGCCTGAGGCAGATTATACATTTGCCCTCCCTTCATCCCCTCTGCCTTTTCATCCATTAGAGCTCCCCTCCCTCCAGGTCTTAGAGTTTTAGAGAATGTGAGGCTTCCAAAGAAAAGGAAAGGAAGAAGCCAAGGGAGGCAGTAATAGGTTAAGGAGGAGCCTGGAAGAGACTCCCAGGCAGGTTCCCCAGTGAGAATCTCCCCCCCCCCCACCTCAGTCAGAAATCATCCATCCCCCTCCCAGATCTTGCTTTCTTTCCTTTAATTTGCTATAGTGCTGGAAATTTACCAATTAGAGATTCATTTAGGTTAACAATTACCTCCTGAGAGATTTAGAGGACCTCTATAATTAGCTCCTTAGAATATTAGCTGTGGAAAGCACCTTAGAGATCATTTTACAAAAAAACATGAAACATCCTAAAGCTCAGAGAATGACTCTTCTCAAATGGCAGAGCTGGGGGGTGGTAGAGCCAAGGTTGTACCCCAGATGTCCAGACTCCCAAGTATGATGAGCAAGTACCCAATCAAGGCAGATGCTTAAACCATATGGGCGTCCCCTAGCAGGTTTCCAGTTCAATGAACGTGACCATTTGTAAGGATGTGCTCTGTGCCAGACTCTGTGTTAAGTGCTGCGACTAGACAGTGGGGGGAACAGAGGGGGACAGGGAGGGGGGGAGAAGGAGGGAGGGAAAGAGAGAGAGACACAGAGAGAGACAGAGACAGAGACAGAGAGAAAGAGAGAGAGAGAGAGAGAGAGAGAGAGAGAGAGAGAGAGAGAGAGAGAGAGAGAAATCCTCATGCTTACATTTTATAAAGAAGAAAAATACATATGTACATACAATTTAGTTATATCACAATTATATATCCTAATATATATCATTTCTGTTAGGTATAAATTTGTATATTTATATCTAAATACATATCTATTACATATATGTATTTACATATGATTATTTTAAAATGTCTTTTTTTCATAACCCAAATATTTTGTGCATTGAAGACATTATTCCAAGAAGAGATCCATAGATTTCACCACTCTGCAAAGGGACCCATGACAAAAAGAACCCACTGATCTAGACTTTCTTTGGTTTCATGGGATTTGAAAACTCACAAAGAACTCTGGCATTTCATAAATTTAAAGCTGGAAGTCCAGGATCACGAGGCTATCTGCCCTCCTCCCCCACCCCAATTTACTAGATTAGGAGACTGAAGTCTAACAAGATAAAATGATATACCCAAGGCCACACAGCTAATAAACGTCTGTGGTGACATTCAAACCCTTATCTTTCTAATGCCAAGTGCCTGGCTCTATCCACTAAGCTGCATTTCGTTTCTGCTACTACATATTTTGGGAAGAACTAGCAATTTCTAAAAAAAAAAATAATAATAATAACAAAAAAAAAAACCACCACCACCACAACAAACAAACCCTAATCCAGATTCGTTTTCAGATGTGGGCAGAGGGCTCGTACCCATTTGCACGTGTCCCCTCTCTGGATTCTCCAAGTCTCTGGCTGCCTTCTCAGCGGACTGGCTCAAGAGGAGCCCATGGGATTCTCGCCCTCTCTTATGCACCCAGCCCATAATTTACTTCCACAGGCGGAGTGGGGAATCACGCAATGTCCGGCCCTTGATGCTTTTAACTCCAGCGGGTGCTAAATCACCAGACCAGCATTAACCAAAGCGTATGGGATTGATTTACTTCTCAACTAAACGGCGTCGGTGCGGTCTCATTCCCCAGTCAGCCAATTTGCTCATTGCGGTACTTAGAAGATTATTTATCACCCCCTCCCCTCTTTGCCTCTCAGTTCTCCCAATCTTGGTGCCAGCAATAATACCATGTACTTTTTAAATGTCGTTCTCCAAGGCGGCTGCAAAAATTCAGCAAATGTGATCCGCGTAATCTTTGGCACCTTCAGAGGGGAAAGTGAGGGGGAGGAAGTGGCCTTCCCCATGCCATTGAATGCTTTGTAATTGAGACAAAAACCCAGCTTCCATGAATTCCTGCCTGCCACTCGGGTAACTGAGGCTGCCTCCCTCCTTAATTGGAACTTTTATATCAGGGAGCTTATGTTGGTAATGAGAGGCAACAGAGTCCTTCAGGTACAGGCTGTGAAGGATTTTAAACACCAGAAGTGTCAGAAAGCCTGATTTTCTCCCAAAGAGTCACAAGATTCTCTCTCTCTCTCTCTCTCTCTCTCTCTCTCTCTCTCTCTCTCTCTCTCTCTCTCTCTCTCTCTCTCGTCTCTCGCCTACTGTGGATGCAATGGTGTTGTAAATTTTTCAATTTTTTTCTTCACCTTTCCTCTCATCACTTAACTTCAAAAACTGGAGGTTTTTTTTTTTTAATAGTACCCAATAGTCCTTTTTTTATATAGTACCTAATAATTTGGTACATTATCTCAAGGGGGTCAAATGACAGAAAACAAAGCCCCATAGAGAACAAAAACTACTATTATTATTTACTGGAGCAAAAAATGCAAACTAAGTAGATCATCAATTATTAAGGACTAGTTAAAGAAATGATAGTGCATCAATTACTGGAATATTATGTAAAAAGAAACTGACAAAGAGTTCCAAGAGGCATGGGAAGGACTTGTCTAAACAGATGTGGAGGGAAGCATTCAGCCAAGGAGAGACAATGGTGACTAACAATACTCTTGGAAATGTCTTTTGACATTTTGACAAGCAGAAAGTTGTGTGATTCTAATTACCAAGCTTGTCCCTGAAGAGAGGCTCTGTATTAGAATGATCTGGGATCAAATCCACTTTCTGATGCTTACTAACTCTGGGACTTTGGACAAATCAGTTCATCAACATTGACTTTATTTTCCTCATCTATAAAATGAGAAGGTTAGACCAGGAAGCTTCTGAAGTCTCTTACAAATCTAAGATTCCATGGACCCAGAAGGTAATGGCGTATACCACAACATGGTCTGGGTTCTTTCAATAAATTGGTCTCTCTAGGGGGCAGCTAGGTAGCACAGTGAAGAGAGCCTTGCAGTCAGGAGTACCTGAGTTCAAATCTGACCTCAGGTACTTAACACAAAAACTAGCCATGTGACCTTGGACAAGTCATTTAACCCTAATTGCCCTCCAAAAAAAAAACAAAAAAAAATTGGTCTCTATACAGTATGACTCCTATTTCTATGGTATCATTGTGTCAGAAATTGAGAGGTGGGAGGGATCTTAAATGTCATCCAGTCCAATCCTCCCTCAGTTTACAGAAGTGGAAATTGAGGCCCATGCAGTTCAAGTGACTTGCCCAAGGTCACACAGGTTGTAAGTAGCAGATATTACAGTAACTTCTTCAAACATCACTGGTGGGCCAGGGGATTGTGATCATTGGTGGGAAGTCAGCTCTTCCTCTGGCTGAGGTCTCAATGCCTGGACTCTGGAATGTGAGGCCCTGGGTTTGAATAATGACTCTACCCCTTACTAGTTTTGTGTGACCTTGGGCTAGATCCTGGGCTATTTGGGGCCTGTTTCCTAATCTGAAAAACTAGGATTATTTAGTCTGGAGTGCAAAGGGAGGAGGTGGGTCTTGGTAGCTATCTCCAAGAGTTGTCATGTGAAATAATGGTAATAATAGATAACATTTAAATGGTGCTTTCAGGTTTACTAAGTATGTTTCATTTGTTATCTCTTTTAATCCTTACAACACTCCTAGGTGGTAGGGGCTATTATTATTCCCATTTTACAGATTAGGGCCAGTGATTAGTCCAGGATCATAAGCACCTACTAAATTCCTGGTGCTGTAATAAGATAAACTTTTTATCTGTATTATCTCATTTGATCCTCGAAACCACTCCAGAAAGTTGTTGCTATTGTGGCTCTAATTTTACTGACTAGGGCCAGAAAGCTGATTTTGCCCAAGGCCATGACAGGAATGGGAAGGGAACAAACATTTACTACGTACCCACAATGTTCCAAATACATGGGATCTATGGTGTGTTCAGGAGGACTAGCACCACAGGTGTGAGGGCTTACTGAACCCTTTACAGGGCTGCTCATCTACCTTTGATGTCCTCCTGATTCACTCAGCTCTTACTAAGAATCAAAGCTCTAGCATGCACAGAGGCTACACCTTTGGGGGAGATGGGCTCAGCCATTTGGGCTCAGTCTAATGATGGGTTTGATACGATGGGATTAGACTATAGAATCTTGGAGATCTCTTCAAACTGCTGACCTTGGATCTCTTGATCCTAAAATATCTAGGCCCCTTGTAACTCTACATTCCAAGATCCCAGGTCACCTAGTAGTTGGGATTGAGACGTGGATTTTCTCCATGAATATCTCTCGTCTATCTTTCATCATTTACATAGTATTTCCCATCTGCAGAATTGATATTTACACAAGAAAAGCCTTATATATGCTCTAGTAAAATGCAGAGATTTGGGTTCACTTATCAAGACTTGTCTTGTTCCTTTTAGAAAGTTCATTTCCAGAGGAAGGCTATTCCCCTGGTCAGTTTAGTTAACCCTTTCCTATCCAGGTTTCTAGGACTCTTGCTTCACCTAAGACACTTCAGAGAGTTTAAAGTACATATCTCCCCTCCCACCCTCTTTTATATCAATCAATATCTATTACAGGCCCCTGTCATTTAGACCACTTTCCTGGAGAGAGCTGGGAGTTATCTACTAACAGGGGCAGCTTCCATGTCTGGTACAGACAACTATGCTTGGGTTTCCTAAAAGCTGGGACTGAGATGAGTGACTCTTGGTGCATCAGGCACCAGGAAGCTTCCAATCAAAGCCCAGGAACCTAATCGATGCCCCCTCACTGCTGGGTGACGAGTTGTTGATTGCTATCGACAGAGGACCTCCAAGTCATTGGAGTGACAAGTACCTCTGTCCTCTCATCACATCTATTATCCATGAGGCTGCTCTTGGGACAGAGGAAACGGCTTTGGATTTTTGATGGTCTGCCTGTGGGGAAAAGCATCTGTTAATTAGT
Source organism: Gymnobelideus leadbeateri (assembly GCA_011680675.1). Taxonomy (NCBI): domain Eukaryota; kingdom Metazoa; phylum Chordata; class Mammalia; order Diprotodontia; family Petauridae; genus Gymnobelideus; species Gymnobelideus leadbeateri. The sequence continues at coordinate 29,550 of WOXC01003830.1, forward strand.
TGGTCTGGAAAAAAATGAAAATAAAAATGAAATAAAATGAGCCAGCCAAAGATGTTTGGCAGCCCTTTGCTACTGAGGGAAGAAAGAAGAGGACACTTGGAGTGGGAAAGAGTAATGCTAGATGGAAAGTCAGCTGGATCTGGGTCCTGACACTTAGGTAATCACTCTAATACAATAAAGGCCTCAGTTTCCTCTATTGTATAATGAAGACTTACATGGACTCAATGACCTTTAATATACCTCCTTTGGCCCTGTCAACTTCAAGAGCTGAAAGCAGAGGGGATTTCTCGACATTCTCTCTCCCTGCCCCCACCTCCCAATTTAGCCTGGCCACTTCACAACTTAAAGGATGTCAGACCTGCTCTGCTTGGCCCTGACGTTATCGATCAGGGAGCTGGTGCCTGCTTGTCTGGGGTGGAGAAGGAGGGGAGATGCTGTCTGGGTAGGAGGACATTAGGCTGCCGGGTCTGCTGACCCTGTATGCCTATAGGGAAGAGGGAGGTTAGTGTCGTCATGGCAACTGCATCCAAAGCTTGCTGAGAGTCTTGCGGTCCCAAGGACGATGAATTGTCATCTAATGAAGCCCATTGGAAACCGGGGTCAAGGAGCCTCTGTAGAGAATGCAAAAGCTGGCCCCAGCCTGGTGGTGAATCAATGGAGAGCTCACAATAGATTTGGTTAGCTGGCCTGCCATCTAGTGGCCATGAGATTTACTACAATGAGACTTTAGATGGAGGGCACCCACTCACCTAGCTAACAAAAATATTTGTCATGGAACCTCACTTGTCCTTCAACCTTTAAAATTAAGGTATCTGCCTTCTTCACATGATTAAGTTTCAGGCTAGATAGGGTGTTATTTTTTTAAATAAAGAATTTTTTTCATTATTTTATTGCTATTCAGTTGACTGAAGTCATTATCTATCTCTCTGTCAGCCCATGTGGAGTTTTCTTGGCAAAGATACTGGAATTGTTTGCATTTCCTTCTCCAGCTCATTTTACAGACAAGGAAACTGAGGTAAACAAGGTTAAGTGAGTGGCCTAGGGTCATACACCTAGTATGTATCTGAGGCTATTTTTAAACTCAGGCCTAACTCTAGGCCTGACACTTTATCCATTGTAACACCTAGCTGCCCCCTTTTCATTTTAGGAGTAAAGATTTCAAAATGGAAGGGAACTCAGAAGCCATGAATTCCTTTATTTCACAGCTGGGACACCTGAGGCCCAGAGGTATTTAGTGAATTGTCCAGGCTCTTACTGCTGGTTTGTAAGTTAACATACAAAGTCAGGAAATAGAAATCTCCAAGTCCATCTTAGGTTCTTAACTTGTGTGTTTGTGTGTGTGTGTGTGTGTAGAAGACCTTTGGCAATCTGGCAAAGCTTCTGCCTGCATTCTCAGAAGAATGTTTCTAAATAATTAAATAGCAATACCCAGAATCACAAAGAAATCCAAAAGTCAATGGAAATAAGGGTGCATTTTTGCTCATCCAAGTTCACAGATCTGCCCCCCTGAGGTCTACTACACAACCTAGGCTAAGATCCTCTGATTAGATGAACCCCTTCAATTTATGGGTAAAAAAATTGGAGACCCAGAAGAAGTTAAGTGACAGGCTCAAGGTCATAGAGATAAGGGTGGGGGCAGAGTCAGGATCTGAACCTGCCTCCTCTGACTCTAAAGCAGCATACTCATCACTGTACCCTGATATTTCTTCCTATGGAGTAACACCCCATGACTAGGACTGGGAGCCAGGAAGCCTGGATTTCAGCCCTAACAGTGCCCTTCACTTGCAATATGGCCTTTGGCAAACTGCTTCTCCCTGAGACTGCATTTTGCAGCAGCGGCAGTTGGGCTCAGTGGTCCCAATAACACTTCTATTCTTGAATGTCCAGGATGCCAGGGCAGAAAAACTGTGTGGAAGACAAAAATTATAATAACAAAATGGTAACAGTCAGTAAATGCATATTTATTAAGTTTTCATTATATTTTTTCAGGCACTGAGTGAAGTTCTGGGGGAAAAAAAAAGCAAGCAAGCAGAGAATAGTCCCTGGCCCCCTTTGTTGGAGCACACATTTCAATGTGGCAAACAGCATTTAAATAACTGTACCTACAATATAGATGATGCAGCTAGGGGAGGCCATAGGGCCTGGAGTCAGGAAGGCTCATCTTCCTGAGTTCAAATCCATCCTCAGACACTTCTTAGCTATGTGACCCTGGGCAAGTCATGTAACTCTTTTTGCCTCAGTTTCCTTATCTGTAAGATGACCTGGAGAAGAAAATACTCCAGTATCTTTAGAAAGAAAACTCCACACAGGGTCACAAAGTTTCAGACATGGCTAAAAATGACTGAACAACAACAACCTGTATAATGAATAGATGGGAGGGATGCTTAAAGGAGCAGCATTAGCATCTGACGGCCAGCATTAAAGACCTCTTGGGTAGGTTGGGTTTGAGCTAAGTCTTGAAGGAAGACAGAGAAACTGAGACAGAGGTGGGGAGGGAGCTCATTCCAGGCATGGGAGACAGTGAGAAGACACACAGAGAGAATGTGATGTGGGAGTAAGACCAAATGGTCAAGGCATCAAAGCCATAACCAAGTTGTGGCAATTGGTGTTTTGCACCAAGGTGGGGACTATAAGTTTATGGGTTGTTGTTTTTTTTTCCTAATAAAATTTAAGATCCTCAAGGACAGAGAATTTCATTTTTATCATTGTATCCCCAAAGACTTGCAGCATGATTGGAACATAATAAGTGATTAATAAATGTTTATTGTTGGATTAAAGTTCATAAATTGAAAAAATTTGTCCCAGGGCACAGAAAATAAAAAGGTATTTGGACAGTTTCCTTCTAAGGAATAAGAGTAGGGAAAAGCCTACTGTGCAGATGGAGCTTGGGTGGTGGGAAGGGAGGAGACCATTTGGTGATAGGAAGGTGGGGGTGGGTGGTCAAAATGAGGAAGGAGCTTCATGTTGGGGGATGAGGAGGAGGGTGAAATCTTGGGTCTCAGTGCCTGACATTCAGACTGGTCAAAGTTCAGAGAGGGAAGCCAGACATATTCAGGTAGTCTCCTAATCCCAATATAAGTCTTCACAAACCATCTTGAGCATATTTCCCTCCCAGATACCTGCCTGGCAACCCAACCTTATTTTGCTTCTAGAGACTCTTTAGAAGAGACAATTCTAGAGAGGGAAGAGACAACCAAACTTCACTATCACTAGGAGGACCCCAGAGTGTGGGTGGGAGGAACAGGATGGAAGAACAATGGTTTTCTTTGTAGGCTAAGAAGGAGCTCTCCATGGTTCTGTGACATATACAGGGTAGCAGAGAAATGCTTCCCCAGGCCTAGGGATTTTGAGCACTTCTACCTGGAGGAAAGGGAAGGGGAACTTCAGGTAGGGCATATAGGGAAGTGAGTGAGCCTTTCAGTCCTTATCCATGGGATCTTTTATTTTTCTTCTAATTATGTGCAACCTGGCTTTTCCAACTTTATGGAGGAGGTATGACACGGTGAACTGGAGTTTAGGGTCCAGCTGGAAGGCCTGGAAGCCTTCTTCCTTATCATCTGCTCATCATGAATCCCAAGAATGAAGCCCCTTCCCCAGAAGAACTTATACCTCTGGATAAGGGTCTATTTTGATCCTTTAGAGGAATACAGAAGGGTCAGGACTAAGCCAGCAAAGTTGGGCTCACATCTTTTCTCAGACACTAACTCTTGACTTCTGCTTCCTTCTGTATAAAGTGAAGGGGTTGGACAAGGTGGTCTCTGACATGCCTCCCAGCTCCTATATCATATGCACCTGTACAGTCTGTTTTCCATGTTATTCTACCACCACTGAGCCTTACATTCAGGAAGACTTGAGTGAACCTTCCTTCATGACCTTGGAGAGGCCCCTTTTCTCTGTGGCCTCAGTTTCCTCCTTTCTAAGATTAAAGATAACAGATTTAAAGCGAAAAAGGACTCTGGAGGCCATGTAAGATCTAAGTACTTAGAACTTCATACTAAGAAGCTGGTACAAGCATTTCATTTCAGAGAAGGGGAAAAATGAGGATCAAGGAGATTAAATAGTAATAATGAACAACAACAATAACATATACATGGTGCTTTAAGGTTTGTGAAGATTTACATATGTTGTCACTTATGCTTTAGAGCAACCGTGTGAGGTAGGTGCTAAAAAAACCCTATTTTACATATCTGAAAACTGAGGCTGACAATCTTTCCATGACTTTCTCAGAGTCATATAGTCAGTTCAATATCTGAGGCGGTATTTGAAGACAAATCTTCCTGAGTTTAAGTACAAGACTACCTCCACTATGCCATCCTACTTTGAGTTGAACTACATCATTTCTAGTCATTTCTAGATTTAACATAGAGGAAGCTAAGTGATGCAGTGGATAGACCTGGAGTCAGGAAGACTTGTGTGCAAATCTGTCCTCAGACACTTACCAGCTGTGTGACCCTGAACAAGTCACTTAACCTTAGTTTTCTCATCTGTAAAAGAGAATTTTTATTGTAATTTATTATAATAAACTTCCAGGGTTGTTGTAAGGGTCAAAAGATATAATCTTTATAAAATGCTGGGCAAATCTTAAAGTACTATTGAAATCCTATTATTATTATGTTTTGAGGGCTTGCAGGGGCAAGGTTAGGATGGAGATTCTCAGCCCTCCTTCAGACCTCTTCACCAAAGTACCTGCGTTCATCTTGCAAATGTTCCTGCTCCATTCCCAGTTCCCGAGTACTTAAACTTTTTAGGTGCCCGATATGAAGAAACAACCACAATTGTCAAGAAAAATTAGTAAAACTAGGAATTTGGTAAGTAGTTGACTTCCTGGGGTAGGAAAAGGAAGGATCAGGGGTCAGAGTTGACCTGGACCTCAGCTTGTTCCTCAGTAAAAGGAGAGGTATTGGCCACCCATCTCTAAATGTATGAGCCTTTGACTTTAGGTGACACTATATTTGAGAACTACAAACAGCAGATGTCACCTTTACTCATACCAGAGTCTGGTGGAGGGCATTCATAAGGCCACATGGGGAGACCTATGTAAACAAAGCTCCAGGGTATGGCTTTATCACTGTTTCTGCCATTGTCCACTAGGAGGTGCAATGTCATGATGATCCTGTCTTTCCTCCAAGGAACTCCAGGAGGTTGATGGGTATCAGGATTTGTCTTGTGTCCAGCAACAAAGTCAGGCCTAGTGTACCCAGGTTTAGATTGAGAAACACTTGACTTTCCATGGGCTGCTCAGTCAATATCAATGCTCTCTCACTCCACATCACCACCATCCCCATTGCATTATTTAATCTAGTCAGTTGAATCAACAGAGGAGACAATGTGGTCTAGGGGAAAGAAATAACAACAACAGTGTGAGATAGACCTGGACATAAGAATGGCCTCCAAAATATCCTGGCTGCATGATCCTGGGGAAGTCTTGGCCTCTCAGCACCCCCAGAAAATTACCTAAGACTTTAAATTGACCAAAATGCCGGATTTAGAATCTTAAGACTTGGATCCAAATTGTGGTACTAAAGCCAACTACCTAAGTGACCTTGTGGAAGGAATGTAAATTTATTGAGCCTAGGTTTCTTCAACTGTAGGATGCAGGGGTTAGATAGACTCTGACAGCCATTTCTTCTCTAAATCTATGGCCTATCCCCTGGACACATCAGCTGTTCTTTGCACTCTTTTGTCAAAGATGGGCTTTCATTCAGTAGTTCTGGGTGAATGTTTTGCACCCACCTTTTGATCTGTATGTACTCTGTCTATCAATCTGGTGGAGTTAGTGATTGGTATAATGGAGTTAATGAAGTGTTAATGGAATTAGGGGCAGCTAGGTGGTGATGGATAGCTAGGTGGCCCCATAGTGCACAGGGTGGCCAAAATAATCCCTGCTCCAGAGGAGCTCATAGTGCATACTCAAGTGGCACCATTATTATATAGAGCAACAGGACTGGATTCAGGAAGGTTCATCTTCCTAAGTTCAAATCTGGCCTCAGACACTCATTAGCTGTGTGACCCTGGGCAAATCAATTAAACCTATTTACCTCAGTTTCCTTATCTGTAAAATGAACTGGAAGAAAAAACTGGCAAACTAGTCCAGTATCTTTGTGTAATGGTAATATAATTTTGAATTTGAAGATCCCTTTGTGTTGGCAAAAGTTGCAGGTACTTAGCAGTTAGTAACTGATCAAGCCTCTGTTGGAGAAACAGAAGGTATGAAGGGTTGGCTGAAATAGGCTGTTTGTATATAAGGAAAACCCCAGAGAGGCACAGTCAGAATTTTTGGAGACTAGTATCTGGTGGCAGAGCATCTACAGAAGAGAGAATGGAGAACTGAGACAGAATTTCCTGAGAACTTGTCATGGTATAACTTCTTCCTCTTTTATTGATTTTATAATCCTTGGATGGTTATCTAGGACTTGGAGATGGCTCTTCTCCATGGATGCCTGTTATTTGGGAGACAATGTGGTCAATACTGGAAGGCCTTCCACTGGCTAGACAGATGCTTGTCTTATGCCTCCATATGAGACAGTGCTTGCTAAGACAGGGCCCCATGAAGTCCCCCATGAAAAGGCCTTCTACCTCCTTTTTGTGAATTTCCATACACTACATAATCACTGCTTTGTCCTTTGGGTTCAGCATAATTATATGATCATTAAGTGATTGCATCAACAAAATAATAATTGAACACCTAATATGAACCCAGTCATCCATTGAACCAACTTTGTTTCTATTGTGGTTGAGACACTATCAAATAGGATTCACCCTCTGAAGGATTCAGAAGTAAGTTGAGGAGCAGTTAGGTGGCACAGTGGACAGAGCACTAGGTCTAGAGTCATGAGGACCTGAGTTCAAATTTGGCCTCAGATATTTACTAGCTGTGTAACCCTGGGCAAATCACCTAAGCCAAATTGCTTCCCCTCCAAAAAAGTAAGTTGATGAATAAGAAAGAAAAATCACAGAAGAAAAGAGTCTACCTTTATTCATTTTCAAGCTCTTTCTAATGGAATTAGCTTTATTTGCCCTGTATTACATGCATATTTCCTCTTACTACATGTTTACAAACAGAAATAATATTCTTTAAACAAATTCAAAAGGGTAGGGAATAGAAAAATAGGGAGACATATACACATAAGTATGCATATTTATACACACAAATACATATAAATACATATATGTATATAAGTGTGTTATTGTTGTTGATTTTATTTTCAGTCATGTCTGACTCTTTGTGACCCCATTTGGGTCTTTCTTGACAAAGCTACTGGAATGGTTTGCCATTTCTTTCTCCAGCTCATTTTACAGATGAAAAAACTGAGGCAAATAAAGTTAAGTGATTTACCCAGGGTTACACAGCTAGTAAGTATCTGAGGCCAGGTTTGAACTTGAGAGGATGAGTCTTTCTGCCTCTAGTCCCAGCACTCTATCCACTACACCACCTAGCTGCCCATGCAAATGTGTGTGTGTGTGTGTGTGTGTGTGTGTGTGTGTGTGTGTGTGTGTGTGTGTGTGTGTGTGTGTGTAACTTCTGCAAGGAATTAGGGAAATAGGTAACTAGGCCTGTGGTCAAGGGACATAAGAAATACTTTTTAAAAGAGGAATCAAATTATTTACAATTGTATGTGAAAGATTGCTGCAAATGACTATTGGTCATAGAAATGCAAATCAAAACAGTTCTGAAGTTTCATCTCACCCTGTGCAAATTGGCAACAATGGCAAAAGATGGAAAGAGTCTATATCAGAGTGGTTATGAAAAGATTAAGTAAACTGATACATTATTGGTTGAATTGTAAAATTATCACATTCATTCCAGTAAGAAATTCGGATTTATGACTAAAAAATTATCTAAAAAGCTTCAGGGATCCCCCTGCTAGGTATATACCCCTAGTTTGAGCAAAGACAGAAAGAAAGGTGTCATTCACAAAAAATACTCATAGCAGTACTTTTTTTTTTTTACTAGCAAAGTTCAAAACCATTACCTGTGAAATGGCTAAACAAACTATGGCATAACAGTCTAATGGAACATTACTGGGTCATAAGACAATGAAATGAATATGAAGACTACAGAGGAGCATGAGAAGATAATATAAATTTATGCAATGAGAAAGGCTAAACTAGGAAAATATTATACACCACGAAAATGGAAATAACAGCAACAACAAAAATGTAGAATACTGACTAATTATAACTAAACTTGTCCACAAAGCAGAAAGAAGAAAATCCACCTGCATTCCATGACTGGAGGAATTGGGAAATGTGTGTATGGAACAATGGATTCTCTTAAATTGAAATGATGCATTGGCTAGTCTAGGAATCTGCTTACTTGTTTCCCTCTCTCTTTTTCACTCACAAGCAATGACTTTCTTGTAGAGGAGTGACATATTTAGATACTAATAATTTTTTTTAAATAGGACAAATGAGTTCCAGACAAGTTTATGCTGTGTACATGATAGTTTGAGAGAGGATGATAAAGCTACAGTCTCAGAAGGTGACCATTATTAATGCTTGAAGTCCAAATGTTTAAGAATCTCAGAAGTCTGTCAATAAATGACAAGGGCTGTCTTTATCAGAGCAGAGATCAGGAAATCTTTGAATTCTAATTGAATTCATTTAGTCATTCTGATTGAATTAAATTCATTCATTTAATTCTGACTGAAGTCACACCCCACCTCACCCCACCCCCACACTCCAGCTTTTAAGAAGAATTTTAGGAGAAAGGACTATGCTGGGTAAGGAAGAATGCTCACAGAAATGCAGACCAAATGGAGAAAGGTCAGGAATAAATGCTGCATAGTGATTAGTTGAAGGAACTAGCTAAATCTATGCCAGGGGAAAGAAATTTTAGTGATGGGAAGCATTGAGTTACAGACTTTCAGAGTCATTAGAGAAATGATGATTTCTCTCCCATATTAATAGCTAATTATTAAGATTGGGGAGACCCCAGCTTTTTTCTCTCTGTCCTATTTCCTTGTTCAGTCTCTCAAGGACTGGGCTGATGGAAGATAGAATTAACATTCTCCTCATTTGGAGTATTGCTACTATACCCAACTAGATCAGACTTCTAATCTAAGATGAAACTCCTGACTCATAGTCTTCTGCTTAGATTGGGGTGGGGGGTTATAGATTCCTTGTTTAGATTTCTGAAGACTTGGGGGTTGTTTTTGTTTGTCCTTCATTTTGAAAACATACTATAACATCTGGAAGGTGATGCCATGACTTGCAAGTGAATTGGAACTAAGTGAGGTAGGGTTGTGCAAAGTCACCAATCTCATTGTACAGTGGCAAGACACAAGTCATGAGTACTGGAGATGGTCCTGGATGCAGTGGGAGACCAGACTTGTTAAGCTAAGGTCTTTCCCAGATCTCAGTTTGTCTAAGACAATGACCATTCAGTGATTAAGGCTAGACAAGAAAGGAGAGAAAGAATGACCTCTTTTATATAGTAAAAAAAAAAAAAAATCAGTCTGGGAGGGGAAGACCTCTAGGTTTCTGGTCAAAACAGAAGCAATTACTATTTACACTCACTATTAGACAAGACTGGGGGTAATAGAAGTAAATGGCATAATCGAATTTCATTAGAATAGGTCCAGCACCTCATTCTAATATCCATTCTCTCTTTACTTGTTAGTCAATCAGAGTTGATTGTTACCCTCTTCAACAACCTTTTTTCCAAGGCCATATAATTTTTGAGTTCAATGCCATGAGGGGCTTTGGCTTTCAAGAGTGTTACTGACCTATTTTATTAAAATATTAGTATTATTAATAAAATGACTTGTTATTTAGAATTCATGCCTCTCAAACTTTTTAAATACCACAGTCAAAATATATTTCAAATGCCATCAAGTCCAAAAATCACCCCTAACACTTTCCCAAACATTGGCCATCCAGCTTTTGCTTAAATATCTCTAGTAAAGGGCAACTGACTACCTTACAAAGAAGTCAATTCCATTTTGGAATAGATTTTCTTGTTAGGAAGTTCATTCATATATCAAACCTCAAACTGCTTTCTTCCATCTTCTAATTACAGTTTTGTGATCTGCTGTCTGTCTGTGACCAAAGAGAAGAAATTTAAACTTTCTCCCACACAAAAGTCCATTAGTGGATAGAAAATGGCCAAGACCTGAGTCCAAATCTTGCCTCAGACATTTATCACCTGTGTGACCCTGGGCAAATCACTTAAACTTTCTGTGCTTCAATTTCTTCAGCTGTAAGATAAAGATATTAATAGCTCATACTTTAAATGTTGTGGGGATCAATTGACTTTACATAGCTAAGGTGCTTTGCCAATCTTCAAAGTACTATATGAATGTCATTATTCTTCAAAATTGAAAACAACATCCCTTAAGGCCTCTCTTCTCTTGCCTAAACTTTCAAGGTTCATTTAGACTATTTTCATAATATCATGCATTCAAGACTTTATTTTTCCACTCTACATGTTTTCCTTTTCCTTCCTAAAATATATCACTCATAACTCAATAAAGCATTCAAGTGTGGTCAGGTAAGGGTAAGGTAAAGTAAACTGAGACTATAGCCTTCTTTTTTCCAGACATGTATCTGTCTTAATGAGACCCAAGAAGATATTTATTTTGGGGATGGTTAACTAATACTGGGCTTGAAATAAGCATAGATGAACTGCTGTTTGACCATACCTACTTCATCTTATTTTTGGGACATTGATTGTTTGAACCCATGTAAGTCTTTCCATTTATACCTTATTGAATTTCATTTATTTGCCTGGGTCCATTCTTCCAGTCTTTCAGGTTTCTTTTAGGTTCTGATGTTATTATCCAATGTGTTCCTTCTCTATCATAACTTTGTGTCATATGTACATTTATACATAAAAAGATATGCCTTGCTTCTACTTATGTAAGTCAATATTGATATTAATTTATATAATATTGGTTATTATTGAAAAAATGGTATATAGCACAGTACCAATCCAGTAGTGATCTCTCTCCAAACTGATAATGATTCATTAGTGGCTATTCTTTATTCTTTGAATAGAGTTATTCTACCAGCACAGAGACAAACTAACTGCACTATTTACCATCATCTGGCTCTCCATCTTGTCCATAAGGGAAAAGAAGGGGGTTAAGGGTGGTATTGCCACAAGTCTCTTTTGCTATCATTAACCTTTGCTATCATTAAAGCTATTGCTTTCTTCAATATATTAAAGATCTATTGAATTGATTCTTTGTAAGCTTCTTGAGAGTAGAGACTGTCATTTGCCTCTTTTTGTATCCCCAGAGCTTAACATAGTGCCTGACACATAGTAGGAGCTTAATAAATGTTGACTGAATGAATAATTACTCTTTGGAAGACTGTCCTAGGAAAGGGAAATTCTCAATATGTTCCAGACAGGGGAACTGGTAAATGATGGGTACAATGTGAAGAGAGACAGATTTTAGTCCCAAATTAGAAAGATAGGAAAACAAACAGACAACTTCCTAGCAATTAAAGCTGCCTAAATATAGAAAGAACTGCTTAAGAAAGTAGTGAATTCCTTATCCCAGGATTTTTTCAAGTAGAATCTAGAGGGTCAATTTTGGAACATATTATAGTGGAGTTGATTGTGGTAATTGTATTGGATGCCCTCTGAGGTCCTCCTAACTCTGAATTTCTTATGATTCTATAAATTCTGAAAATTTCTGAACATGGCATATCTTACTAGCTGTTCAGTTGCAGTTCTCATTAATCATTTCTGGTGGCTTTTCTGAAATGTGTCATTGCTACCTAATTTTCCCATTGGGGTTGAGGGGCAAAGCAAATCAGGATAGTGTTGTATTTGTTTTCTACAGAATGAAGAGAAATTGATAAGTGGCAGCACTGGCCTAACTGGCATGAGTATCTTACCCAGCCTATCACCTTTCAAGCTAGTGTGGGCCTAGTTGTATTCTAGGCACAGTATTCAGATGAAAAGACGTTTCTTGGCTCCCCCATGAGTTAGGAAGTGTCCTATCCTCACTCCCTCCCCACCAAAAAAGTTCTAATTTAGTGTCATAAACTGGACCTTGGAGACTATTGGTCAGGTATTCTCCAGTCTCATAAAAGGAAGTTAGCAGAATGTACATTGAAACAGTGGGACTTAATGTGGTGTTGTTAAAAACAACTTGGCTGTTCCATTTCATGACATTTTGGGAATGGTAAGAATCTCAATAACATGTAGATTTTGGAGGTCTTGAAGGTCTTGAATTCATCCTGAATTCTCAGCTTAGCCTGGTAGGATTGTTTTGGGCTTCTAATTTCAACCCCTAAACAGAAAGAAATTGTTAGAATTGGTTATTTAAAAAAAAAAAAAGAATTGGTTATTTCCTGCCCATGGTCTAAGAATATAATATTTTCATGACTGGTCAAAATGACTGGTTGAAATGGACCATTTGGATGACTTTGGGTTTCAGTTTTTCTTGCTTTCCAAACCTCCTTCTACAGAGCTAGAAATTACAAAGAGAATTCAGTGGTGGCTATTTACTCGGTGCACAATATTTTTTCTGAGTCAGCTCAGAACCCTGGGGTACCTATTTATTCCACTTGTACCCAGATGGAGCATGGAGCTCATCAGGACTTTAGCATGGTATAAAAAGCACAAAATTTGAGGTGAGAGAGCCTTGTGCTGGGACCCTGCCTCCCTCAGTTACTAGTCCTGTGACTTTGATAAAGTTGACCAGTCGTTATGATCTTTGACTTCCATGTTTGTTAGAAGAAAGGAGGTGAAAAAGATGCTATTTAGATTCAATTCAGTCCAGTCCAGGGAGCACAGTTAAGATGTCATAGGACTGTTTGTTTTTAAAAGGGTATCATCTTGCTTGCTCTCCTTCCCAAATTCTTCTAAGTGTAAGCAGCTGTCCTGGGACTTAAAATTATTTGTTGTCTTCCTCTTGTCTCTAGGACAAATAGTCAGTCAGTAAATAAACATTCAATATGTGCCAGGAGCTGGACTAAGGTCTAGGGAACATAAAGAAAGAAAAAAAAAAATCCAGACAGTTCCTGTTCCCAAGGAGGAGGGGAAGGGAGGTCATGACACAGCATGTAAACAACTACTTACAAACAAACTATTTTAGAATAAATTGGAGGTGATGGATAAAGGGCAGGAGCTAAAATCAATGGAGACCAGGAAAGGCTTCTGTAGGAGGTAATATTGTAGCTGGGACTGGAAGGAAAGCTAAGAGGCAGAGATAAACACAACTCCTCTACTTTCCATTGAAAGCCTTTATGATCTTGGTCTAGGTTTCTTCTCTGGGGTCATTACACATTGATCTCTTTCACTTATCCTATATTTATGTCAAAATGAAGAACTTGTGGTTCCTCAAACTTTTACCTTCATCTCCTGCCTCTTTGTTTTTGCATAGGCAGTGCTTCATGCCTGGAATCCTTCACTCAACATTCTCTCCTGCACTTCAAATCTTAGAATCTCAGGCTTTCTTGTTGGAGTCCACCTGTTTCCTCTTTCCAGAGAACTATGTATATACTTATCTATGTGCATGTTTTATCCCTTCTCCCCCATGCTAGTGTAAGTTCCTTGAAGGACAGTAGCTACTTCTTTGTCACATCTCTGAATTCCTAGGCCCAGCATAGTTCTTTGCTCTTGCATATTATAGTTCCTTTTTTTTTTTTTGGAGGGGTAAAGGGAAGGCAATTAGGGTTAATTGACTTGCCCAAGGTCACACGGCTAGTTTTGTGTTAAATGTCTGAGGATGAACATATTATAGTTCTTAACAAACCTCTTAATAAGTATTTATTGACTTGGAGTGGATTGAACCAAATTAGATCCATTCATACTGAACTGGATTGGACTGGTCTGGATTAGATTGGACTGGACTGAACTCGAATGCACTGGCTTAGGTTGGATAAGCATAATTATCTACTCACCTGGGGAGAGAAAGGTGGTGTCGTGATAGGGATTGGTGGTGGAGGAATCCTTGGCTTTGCAGGTGGCTAAGGAGAAGACAGAGACTGAGTGAAGGTCATGGCTAAGGAGAGGACTTAGAGGGAAGGAGACACCTTCAGAATGTAGAAGCCACCTCTTTGTTCTTCTGCACATTAGTCACATTTGTAGGGGTGGGCTCATGAACTGTGTTGACCAAACTTGTATTTGGAAAACCTTTGCCCAGTTCAACCTCCATTAGCTTTGTCTAATGTAGGAGTAGCTAATCTAGGAAACACAAACTGAATACGATCCTTCAGAACTGCCAAAGGGATAAGCTCTTGAATCCAGCATGAAAAAAAGAAAAAAGAAATCCCACATGGAGGGACAGTGTGGTGCAATGGAAAAAAAGCACTCCTATTGGAGGCATGGGCTTGAACCCATATCTGATTTGTATGACCTTGACCAGGTCACTTTTCCTTTCTGGGCCTCAGTTTCCTTCTTTGTAAAATTTGTGGTTTGAAATATTTGGCATCCAAATTCCTTTTTGGCTCTAGAGATTATGATCTAATTAAGTTAATTCTATAATTTATAGTAATTATGTCCTGAATATGATACTACAAGATGAAGGACACTTTAATATAAGATATAAGAATACTTTAAGCAATTATCAATAAAGAAAAAAAGATTATTATTTACAAAGCAATCTATCTTTATTGTATAATTAGCAACAGATTCTATTACTTGTCCAGGATGCTTTTTCAATGACACTGTTGAGTTATAGCTTCAACCCTTGGGCTCTCTAGTATTTGTGAGTGCCTGGCAGAATCACGTCAGGACCCTTTGCATATTGCTATAACTAATTCTAGTCATTCTCTCTCTAGACATGGCTAGAAAATATCAATAAACAAACTCTCAGTGTTTGATGAGCACCAAGTGGGGATGGCATGGCTTAGGAAATTTGGCACCATTTTCCATGCACAACATACTTACCATTCTAACATTTTGGTTGGAGACTGGAGCTCCTCTTAATTCCTTGCCAGCTGATTTCTAAAGCAAACCAGTTAAACTGTATTAGACTCTATTGACCCATCACTATCTCCACAAGTTCCTCCTTCCCTACCAAAAAATCATTCCTTCCCTACCAAAAAATTGACACCAACATATGGAAGGGTAAAAGTTAGGGCACAGTGGGAAATCTAAGAGATTAATTGAGATTCTTGTCCACAGATTATTTATGGTAAACTGAGGGATAATGAGAGACCCCTTTCTTAGGAACAACTCTTATTGATTATGATTATTACATGTGTATGTATGTGCGTGTGAGTGTTCATGTGTGTGTGTTTGTGTGTATACATTCGTGCATTTGTGTGTGTGTCTGTGTCTGTGTGTGTTCTTTAATGAGAATGATCTGATGAAGAGTTAAGCTGTTCTTGGATAGCTACAGCTCTTTGTGTCACTGTCATAATTATGTATTGAAATAGTTATTATCAAGAAAGAAAGATTTAACTCTGAAAGCCCAGAATTGAGGATTGAAATGTTCTGATGACTAATCTCCACTGATCTAATATTAAAAATGACAATAGCAACAACAACAACAAATTCTCTGGAATGTGTTTTTTTTTTTAAATGTCTGTTATTCCTGAAATTGAATTCAGGAGAAAATTAATGAATTGTTCCAGTTGACTGAGTTCAATCATTCCTACCTTTTCTGCATCACTAATGTGAACAGTGCGTAAACCTCTGGTTGTACATATTCTCCCTAAAGTTTTGAAATCAATTGATTCTATATTGCTAATCCTTTGCTCTTTAGGACAGAACAGCTGGCCTTTACCCCTCAGTATTGATCTGGGTTTAAAAAAAAAAACCTCCCACTAAGGGAGCATGAGGATATAGCAGAGGTACAAAGGAAAAACAAGGATAAAATAAATCTATGTTACAAAGGGAAAAGAGAAGATGCTTACCATAGTAATGTATTGTGGACTTGAATAACCAGCAGGGATATCCTCCAAGGTGTCTGAAGCATTTTGCTGATAGGAAAAAATGGTGGAGGGTAACCTCAAGTTACTGCAGACATTCAAGGCAATGTGAAAACTTTCCAAACCAACAAAATAAATTGTGTGGCTTCAACCCCAAAACTCCCCTTAGAGAATTTATAGATAATAAAATAAACTCAGGCAACATTCCTCTCCATTGTGTTCTCCCAGTTGGGCAATTGGTTATGTGGAAATCTGGCTACATTCTCAGTTCAAATACAGACTAAGGGAACTTTTGATATACACAATGCCCCCTGAGTGGCACTGACCAACCCATTGTACCACAGATACTTTAACAGTTCAATGATCTGCAGTTTTGTTGTTGGGCATTCCCTTCACTAAATCAGAGCACAAGTACTTTGTGCCTTAGGAGAAAGTCTTCGAGAGCTACTGTGCCCCAAATTACATTTTTCTGTGACCAACCTGGTGAAGAGACTCTCTAAGCCTAACTAGGCTGGCTGGTGGAGGGCAGGCTCTGAGTGTGATGGTGTGTCCACATCAATGCATTCCCAGCTAACCCTGAAATGACTTTCAATTGCTTCCACACTACTGGAAGAGTCTTCAAGCATCTTTGCTCTTCTTCCTCATTTCTACTCTCTGGCTTCAGCAGTTTCCTTCCCGTCCCAGATACAAATCTGTCTTCTACAGGAACCCTTTCCTGTTCTTTCTTCCCTCTGTTGATGATTTCTAATTCATCCCATATATAGCTTGTTTGTATATAATTATGTGCTCATTGCCTCCCTCATTAGTCCAGGAGCTCCTTGAGGGCAGGTATTAACTTTAGCAGCCATTGCCTAACACATAATAAGCACGCAGGAAATGTCTATTGACTTACTGACTAGGGTCACAATCATGCCTTATGATAACATCTCATTTCATGTATGTATGTAGTTTTTCTTAACAATAATAATAACAACAATTATTGTTATAATTATAATAAGTAGCTAACATTTACATAGTGTTTGCAAAGGCTTTTAAATGCATTATCTCATTCAATCCTAACAACAAGTCAAACGAGTTAAGAGCTCTTATAGTTTTTTCCTTTTCTTAAATAATAGGGAACTGAAGTCCAGAGTTTCCCAGAATCACATGCTTACTAAATATCGGAGTTAACCTCTAACAACACCAATGCTAATGATGATAATTATCATCGTTAAAAGTCATACAGAACATCCCAAAAGTCTTAGTGCAGCATTTACATTTGGCACTTTATGATTTTACTTAAAGATTGTATGTGTGTGCATATTTTTGTCTAATGGCAGACATCTCTAGGGTGGCAGAGGGAAAAGTGGAAAGAAGAAATTTACATGAGAATTTTATTATATATTTGAATGAATATCAAGTTGTATGTAATAGATTGGCAATTTCATGTGCAACCATCGTTTTATTATATTATGTTATGGGAAAGTTTGTTTTATTCCACAAAGTAAAGATAAAA
Organism: Gymnobelideus leadbeateri; assembly: GCA_011680675.1. Lineage (NCBI taxonomy): Eukaryota > Metazoa > Chordata > Mammalia > Diprotodontia > Petauridae > Gymnobelideus > Gymnobelideus leadbeateri. The sequence continues at coordinate 46,879 of WOXC01003830.1, forward strand.
ATAAATAAAACTAAAAAAGAAAGGATTTAGTACCTTAAAGCTGCACTAAGGCTTGGGACATTCTGTAAGGCACTTTAAGGTTTCCAAAGAACTCTACCTATGTTACCTCATTGTATCCCTCCAACAACCCTATGAACTAGGTGCTATTGTTATCCCCATTTCCCAGAGGAGAAAACTAAGGCTGACGGTAGTTTAATGAATTGACTAGGGTCACACAGTTGGTAAATGGCTTGAGTCAGGATTAGAAGTGAAGTTTTATCCAATGACAAGGATACATGTCTTCCTGACACCAAGTCCAACACTCTATCCACTTCACAAAGGTGTTTCCTTAAGTACATTGGAATTCAACTAAGCCAAGGGAGTGTAGAGGAGTGAGAGCTGGTCTTGGGGTTAGATTTATACTAACTCTGAGACTTTGGGATCTTATCAATTTAATGATCTCATTCTTGGTTTCACCACCTGTAAAAATAATATCTACCTAATAAGTTGTTGTGAAGATCAATTCTAAATACTGCTATCATACACACTCCTATTCTTACCACTACTACTACTATTACTACTACTACTATGACTACCACCACTACCACTACTACTATTAGCACCACTATTACTACTGCCATCACTACTAATTCTATCACCAGCACCAACACTACTACTGTACTACTACTACTACCACCACCACCACTACTGCTACTATTACTACTACTACTACAATTATTACTAACAAGTCACAAATTTTCAGTGCCTCCCAGAAAGTTATAAAACTGTAAATTGTTTGCCACATAGTAGGCATTTCTTAAATGTTTGTTAACTGATGAATATATTGTGGAATAGGTGCTAGTATCCTTTGGTAGAGGAAGTTTTGTTCTTGATACTTATGAAATTAAGGGTTCAGATAAAACTCAAGCCAAATTAAAAATAACAAGAACACTAAGTATCATAAGCTTCTTGTGGGAAGAGAATGCACATTACGCTATCTTTATGCACCACAGTTCCTAGAACAGTGCTAGGCAAGTGACATACTCAGAAATATTAACTAGTTGTCAGTAAGTTCCTTACGTCTTGGGAGTAAACAACTGGCTCAGTCCTGGTCTGCTGTTGCTCCTCGCTTGAGTGACTTTGATTGTCCACTGCATGTGTGGTGGTGGGAGGGCTGGGGGAAGAAAGTGTTAGGTTTGTTCACTGACGTCCTATGAACTCCCCTCTCTTGCCCATGTCTCGTGCCTTGTTTGACTGCAGACCCAGACGCCCCTTCTATGCCATCTAAAAGAAGATTCTTTACCTATTAACCTGTTTCTGCTTACTGGCCTTTTGGTGATGGACAAATAACACAGCAATCACGACTGTGATCAGGACCAGAGTCAGCACTCCAGCCACAATGGAGACATCTGCAACAAAAAAGGCGTGGGCAATAGTACTCTGCAAGAACTTGGGGCTAATAGGTAACAAAGTAAGCCCTTGGCCCTATCCAGCTTCAGACCCTGACACTTCTTGTCTCAAGGGCTTTCGTTTTTGGAATAGCTTTGCTTTATTACTAATGAAGCTAAAGACTGAACAAGACTTATCTCCATTAGGAGCTGGGGCTATGCCCACAGTTCCATTATGCTCAGAAGAAACACAATTCAAGCAAAATTTTGCTTGGCAGCAATTAACTGAGTATCATAAAACCCATTTTATTGTGACTTCTCAAAGGACTAAAGCCAGATTCAGTTAGAAGAATTATCCCAACAAGGAACACTAATTCTAAAACTTTTTTTTTTTAATCTTGGTAGGAGAGGGGGAAGGGAAGGCTTCTTAGATATAGGAGAGTAGTCTAGCTGACCAAGCATATGCATTCATGTTTAGAATCATAGAATGCTTCATATCAAGGGACCAGAGAGTTAGAGTTGGTAGGAACCTCATTTTTTCTCATGTGGGAACTAAGTCTCGGTGTGGAGTTAGTCAATGTCTGGAGTGTACTCGAAAAGCAGAAGACTGGAAGTGATTTCTTTTGATTATAGATATATCTCTCTATATATTACACACAGTTAGAATGGATATTTTTTTCTTATTAAGAAATAAGATACATGTCACAGATAATAAATGATAGACTTGGGATTTGAACCCAGAGTCCCTTCCAAATTCATTGTTTTTGTATTATGCCAACATCCCATCCTAGAAGGAATGATTAGAGATTAGCATTATTATAGTTTTAATTATTTATTAAATATATAATATTATTATTATTAATATAATTATTAAATAACTTTAAATCAACATTACTAATGTATTAATAATAAATGGAATTAATAACACTTTAAGGTTTTCAAAAATGCTTTACAACTAGGAGTTCATTTTATCCTCATAACAGCTCTGAGGGGTAGGTATCCCCATTTTACAGATGAAGAAACTGAGGCAGAAGTTAAGTGATTTGTCCAGGGTCACATGCCTAGTGAATGTCTGAAGCAAGATTTGAATTCAGATCATCCTTACTCTAAGTCCAGTTCCCTATCTATTGTGTCATCAAGCTACTTCTGTTTAGTAAACCTTGACATTCTTCCCACTATTTTCCCTGCTCCCCACAATTACAAGTGAGGAATCTCAGGAATGTGCAGAAGCAGCAGTGGATCAGATGAATAAGGGACCAATGTTAAAAAAGATGAGCCTTTGGGTAGTGCTTACATATCATGAACCATGCCACTCACTGGTAGTAAATGTGGTGTCCTCACAGTTAGGATGGGTCAGTCCTTCTTCACACTGACACTGGAGTTCATGGTCACATACCTGGAGAAGCAGAGAGTCTAAGAATAGTTCAAATGGCTAGGAAGCACTGTCACATTTTCTTTAGACCTAAACATAAGGCATTTTGTGAATCCTTTCTTAAAGAATAACAAAACAAAAATATTTTGTTTGGAAGTCTGACAATTATTTATCGTCAAAGACATCACCCTAGTTACCTTACACTGATGTCCTAGAGAAATAGAGACATAGACAGAGAGAGACAGTGACAGAGAGAGAGAAAGAGAGAGAGAGAGAGAGAGAGAGAGAGAGACAGAGAGAGACAGAGAGAGACAGAGAGACAGAGAGAGACAGAGACAGAGAGAGACAGAGACAGAGAGAGACAGAGAGAGACAGAGAGAGAGAGACAGAGAGAGACAGAGAGACAGAGACAGACACAGAGAGACAGAGAGAGAGGAGAGACAGACAGACAGAGAGACAGAGATAGAGAGAGACAGAGAGAGACAGTAAGAGAGACAGAGAGAGATAGAGAGACAGAGAGACAGTGAAAGACAGACAGAGGATAAAGAGAAACAGAGAGGGGCAGAGAGAGAGAGATCTAATTGCAATTTACAAGTGCCTAGTGATTCATTATAATCAATACTAGACATTTACACTCTTCTAAGGACTTTTGACTAGTGTTGACATATGCTGGTCTTTCCACTGGACTTAGGCCATTTTCATGGATAGGATGTATTCCAAATCTGAGCCTTTAGTAATGGGATTATGGATTTATACAACTGGAAGGTAAGGCCCTCAAATGCAACCTTGGTATTTTACAGGTAAAGCTACCAAGGTAAGGAAAGTTTAAGTGACTTCCCTAAAGTTGTAAGTAATAGAGGTGGGATGATTATGAGCAAAGGTCAAATGCTCTTGTTAAACAAATATTTATAATAAACCTAACAGTTTTTGGATTAACTTGGCCAAGAAAATAATAAGAAAAAATATCCATTCTAACTGTGTGTAATATAGAGAGAGTTATATACATAATCAAAAGAAATCAATTCCGGTCTTCTGCTTTTCAAGTAAACTCCAGAACAATTTAGTGACATGCTTAAAATGACCTGGACCTATGTAGGATCCAGGATCAGATCAAAGAAAATGAGACAATTTATAGCATAAAAAACTGTTTGAAAAATGAACTCTTACGGCATTTCCTGGGCACTGGGAAGAGCAATTGGTGGAGTCATAGACTGTCTCAATATTCACACATTCACCATTTTTGCACACCTAGAAGCGATAGACAAAGGTGAATAGGCATCATCTTGCCACTCTGATTCGTTAAATATGCACCTGTTGAATCAAGTTGTTCAGTTCAAGCCATTCAACATTTTTTTTTCTCACCTACTATGTGCCAAGCACTATATTAGATATTGGGTATAAAGAGATAAATGCAAAATGGCCATTGGCTTCAAGTGACTTGCCTTCTTCTGGTGAATTCACAAAGATCAGCACATCACAGTTACTTTGAGGAGGAAAAGTATGTTAATTACATCAGACCTTTTTATCCAGAAGAGGAAAGGTGAGAAGCTTTGAGTTGATATCAACAAAAAAACATTCCAAATGATTAGAGCTATAAAAAAATGAAAGGAGTTACTAATAGAGGGTATGAATTCTTCCTTTGAGATTTTCAAGCAGAAACTTGGACTCATTTGTCAGGTATATTGTAACAGAGAGTTTTTTTTTTTCATGTATGGGTTGAACTAAAGGGTCATTAAGATACCTTCTGATGTCTAGATTCTTTATGATTCTGGAATAGACACAGTTACCATTACTGTTGAATATCCGAGAGTTCAGACTGACTCGTAAGTCCTTCTGCCAATTTTTGCATTTAGGTTATCTGATCTATTCATATTTGAAATCTCCAAGCAGGACTAGGATTTGAGACATTCTAGACAGGAATATTTAATTCCCTTTGTCTATCTTGGTAGAGCAGGGAGGAGGAAAGTCAAAGCTCTAAAGATCTACATAATGCCTACTGGTCTGGGCAATAACTAGAACTGATCACTAGAGACTAGTTACATTATGTATTCCACCTTATTATACTGAGAATTGAGAAAGCCTGGGATACATGAGTTAACAGGGACTTAGATCAAGGAATGCATATGTTTTCTTGTATCTTTTAAAAATGAGTAAACATATCACTGTCATTTGCAAACCATTCAATGGATTTTAGGTGAATTCTTTTTCCTAAATTTCCTGAAAACATGAACCTAAAAGCCAAAGTCAACCAATGGGGATAGGGAGAGATAGGTGAGCTCAATTCTCTATGTTTTGCCCTCTCTGAATGCTGAATTTTTGAAATGACATCCAAAGGAGGTCTTCACTGGTGGCCTTTTCACTGATATAGGTGTTGCCTTCCTAACTGGATTATAGACTCTTTGAAGACAAGATTTGCATCTTTTCCTAGACCACCTGCTTCCAAGAGCCATTGACTCTACTTTATATTTCTCTTCATCCATCGGAGCACTCAGCACTGTTTTCCTGAACATTCTTGGTGCTGAACAACTACCTGTATGGAGATGTTACCAAGAAAATAGGGTGAAGTCCCCCACCCCCACTCCTGGCCCAGAACACTAAGTGCAGCATATGTATAAATCGATAGGTGAAAGTAGACTTGAGAATGGCAAAGGCCAGGCCAGCCTGGCTGTGGTAGGAATTGCATCATCACAGATGAGAACACAGTGAGATCACAGATTTCCTAGATTATCTGCAAAGAAGATCTATGCCCGAGTGCCACCCACATTAAAGTCCAGTACCTGAAGTCTACACATTAAACAAACCTTGATCTTAATCTCTAAAACACACAAAAAGGGGAAAAAAGAAGCTCAGTGGATGGATGCATTGCTGAAGTGTGGGGTTTCAGAGCCAGTAACAGCAGTATCTCTTCATCAGAGCTATGCCTCCAAGTTTCAGACTCCCTGGCCTGTGAGTGATTGAATCTGCTGATGCTGCCTGGCCACTGCTGCTCCCTTTGCTTCCACTGTGGCAGAGCCTGGATAATATGTCTCATTAATATGTCTCCAAGATGAGATGGAAGAACAGAATTAACATTCTGAGGCTGGGCCTGCTGGAAGACTGCACCAAATTTCTAATACTCTTAGGTATCCCCCCAAATCCCATTTGGTTAAGTGCACAAAGATTTGGACCCAAACCAAAGACAAGCTAAAGAAACAAAGTTGTTTTTCTCAAGTGGCCTAGCCCACACTCCTATCTTGAGCATGCATAGCCATCAGTCACAAAACCACATTACTTGAGTATTCTGTTTTCAATTTGAGCAGGATCAGAAAACTCCTCCTTTCCTGTCTGTAGAACTGGGATTTTTTTTGCCGTTTTACAGTCAATCACAAGAATTATGAAATAAGAGAATGTTAGAGCTGGAAAGGACCTTAATTAGTCCTTGCCCCAGAAAGGTTAATTGACTTTTGCCTTGTCCTGCTACCCAGTAGACATCTCCTCCCCTCCCCCCAAAAAACAACCCAACATGGGGGTGTTAAATCATTCCAAGAACAAAAGTGGTTTGTTCTTTAATTAGCCAAAGATAAAGGCTACCCATATAGGTAATTGCTAATAATTCTAGGTCTTTGACAGCACTAATTAACACCCAGGAGAACTGGGAGTAGAACCCAGCTTTCTTGAGTCCCTTGGGCTTCCCTTCCTCCAATTTATTTGGCAGAATAACAAGTAGGCCCAATGGAAGAAAAGACAAGTATTAGGAGAAGGAACATAGACAATTAAAAATAACCATTTATTTTAAGATCACGCTTATATATACATGTATGCATAACACACAAGTGCCAATATACACATGTGAATGTAAATATTCACGTTTGTCTATGTCCATCCATCCACCTTCATGCCTTTTTTTTTTCATGAAAATCTTATTTATAAGCTAAAATTAATAATAATAGTAATAGCAATAGGCATCATTATTTAAAGTTTTGCAAACACTTTACATACAAGGTTCTCAAATCTGGGTCCAACAACTCTCAACAGATCCATGAACAGAATTCAGAATGTCCATAAACTCAGATGGGTGGAAGGGATATATTTCTATTTTTAATATCTTCTAACTGAAATATATAATTTATTTTAACTAAAAACATTATTTTGAGCAGGGGTACATAGGTTTCAACAGACTGCCAAAGAAAGGTCCATGATATAAAAAAAAAAGGTTGAGAAGCTCTAATTTTTATACATTATCTCATTTAATCACAGAGAGTTACTAAAATTAGGCTATCTAGGAGTGAAGGCAATTTATTTGTATTGAAATAAACCGTGATCCCTATATCAGTGAATAAAGGCAATGATGATGCTGTCAATGATGAGGATGATGATGATGGTGGTGGTGATGATGATAAATATAACAATTCTTTAAATATTGCCTGGAGTTTTACATATATTATCATATATATATATATATATATGTATATATATATATATATATATCCACAAAAACCCTGTGAGCTTTTATTTCTAATGACATTCTACAATTAAATATACTTTCTTCTCATTTTCTGCTTGTCTAATACCTACTCTTAAAATCTTAACTCAAGTTCCCACCTTGTCCACGAAACCTTCTCTGATTATTCTGATCTATTCTGATTTCTCTCTTTATGGTATTGTTTAATCCTTATCCTTAGCCCACAGATCTGGGCATGAGATTCGGATGTATTTGCACAGTTCTGTAACAGGTTTTTATTGACTAAGTCTTCCTTTCCCTATTGAGATTTAAGCATCTTGAGGGGACTATACCTTATACTTTTAGATCTCCCACAGAGGGATAATGAACCCTAAATGAAATTTATAGCAAAGCTCATGGATTAAATTATTTCATCTTCAAATTACTTTGGCATATTGTATGTAAGAATTTTTTCTGAATTATATTATAGATTCTTTGAACTCAATTGAGAAACTAAATTGAGGAATTCACCAGGAAGCGAGGCTCTACTGTGAGTTGATAAGGTTTGGTCTTCATGACTAACCCATATACAGGTGTTAAATCTAGCTGGGCTCCTGGACATTTCTTCAACTCTAGCTGCTGCAGGATACTGGCAATAAAAACAAAAACCTCATTTCGAGCAACATCTTCTCCCAAGCACTTCCTAATGCCCATTCCAAAAATCAAAACTTTCTCAACCAGACTTTTATTCAGCTTGCCGCTTTCATTTAGAAATCTCTCAGGTTGGAATGAGTCAGGATTTTCCCAGACAGTTTCATCATGGTTTACTTGATACATATTAAAAAACACACAGGTTTTCCGAGGAATGAAATATCCACTGAGAGTAGTATCTGTGGTAGCACAGTGAGGAATAGTGAATGGAATGAAGGTGGTATGCCTGAAAATTTCATTTATAAAAGCTTCTGTGTAGGGTAAATTCTTTCTGTCTTCAAATCTAGGTGGTTTAAGGCCAATATTTCCATCAATTTCTTCATGGATTTTTGCTTGTACTTCTGGGTAGTAAATCAAGTAGAGAAAACTCCAATTTAGAAATGTTGATACTGTTTCAAACCCAGCTCCAAAGATGTCACTCACAGTACTTATTATTTCATTGTCACTTAATGTAGAAGTCTTTGCTGTGGCACTTTTGTCATGACATATACTAACCAAAGCATCAGTGATATCTCTGAGATGATTCTCTTTGGCAGTGATTTCTATATCAAACAACATTTTCAGGAAGTAAAGTACATGCAGTAAAGGCGCCTCTAGACCCGTTCTGCCGTTTCCTTCCTGATTTCAGCGGAACTGGTGAGGGGAGGGCAGAGAAGGACTGGCTGACTTTGGGGTCCGCTGAGGTCTGGGAGAAAAGCCCTTTAGGGTTGATGGGGAGGGCAGAGCCAAGGCAGGAATCCACCTTCATGCCTTTTATTGGCCCTTGTCTTCACATATGAATCTATTCCCCCACTCTACAGTTTGGGATTTTTTAGCCTCAAAATCAATTTTCTCTCACAGCTTAATAGGTGTGCTATTTCACATTTAATACACGTATTTGTGTGTGTGTCTTGATGTCTATGATACTTTAACACATGTGTATATATATACCCACAGACACACATGTATTTTCCACTTTATACTCACCTGTGATGTAGGATATAGGGGTGTGTGTGTGCGTGTGTGTGTGTGTGTGTGTGTGTGTATGTGCATATGTAGGTCAGGCTTTGGAGCATATATGTGCATGGATGTGTACGGGTGTGTGTATTTTGGAAGAGAAAAAGTGCAGACCAGTGATTTCATTGGGATAGGGAACTTGTGGCAAGGTAACTCTTGCTACTTAGCACTTATAGGCTTAGCAGGTGACTTAGGACAGATAGAGATTAAATGACTTGTCCAGGATCACATGGTTTGTCAGAGACAGAAACTGAACCCAGATCTTCTTTATCCCAAGACTGATTGTTTCTTCATTATTCTACACTTTTCAAATTCCTACAGCTTTTTCATCCGTGATGGGAACATACACTACAATATCAAATTTATCTATTAATATTATCTCCATTTTATGGGAGAAGAAGCTGAGGTTTAAGGGGGTTGTCACTTGTTCAAGGTAAGCTAGGTGGAAGAGTGAAGAGGGCACCATGCATATACTCAGGAATACATGAGTACAAATCTGACCTCAGACACTCTGTAGCTGTGTGACCCCAGGCAAGTACTTAACCATATTTGCCTCAGTTTCCTCATATGTAAAATAAACTGGAGAAGAAAATGGCAAACCACTCCAGTATCCTTGCCAAGTAAACACCAAATGCTATCACAAAGAATCAGACATGATTGAAATGACTGAACAGCATGTGTTAGGCCTTGTGCTCAGTGCTGAAGATAGAAAGAAAGGCCAAAGCTAGTCCCTGCTCTCAAGGACTTCACTCATGCAAACAGCTACGTCCAGATAAGGTATATACAAGATAAATAGGAAGTAATCAACAGAAGGCAACAAATGGAATTAAGGGGATTGAGAAAAGATTCCTGTCAAAGGTGCCATTTTAATAATTCCTGAAAGATACCAGGAAGCTAGGTGGCAGACATGAAGAAGGGGAGAATTCCAGATGTGTGGAAACAGCTAGTGAAAATGCCCAGAGTTGGGGCGGCTAGGTGGTGCAGTGAGTAAGAGCGCCGGCCTCAGAGTTGGGATGACCCGAGATCAAATCCGGCCTCAGAAAAGAGCACCCACGCATAAATAATGACTAGCCGTGTAACCTTGAGCAAGTTATTTAACCCCGATTGCTTAAAATTAAAAAAAAAAAAGAAAGAAAGAAAGAAAGAAAAAGAAATGCCCAGAGTCAAGAGCAGTGCTCTGTGGGCAGAACTCATACACAAAATAAAATTATGGAAGGAGATTAAGAGACAAATCTTCCTGGTTCTAAGTGAAGACTCTATCCCCTTGACCCAACATGATACCACCCTCAATTTCTCATTGTTGGATAAAATTGATTTTGACACTAACAGACAAGGATGGACCTAAAAAGGATTAGAGCTAAGTGTAAAGGGCAACACAGCTGTCTGCTGTTTGTAAGTTGTTTGCAACAAAAAAAAAAAAATGGAGAATGGCACAGGAATTATATTATCAAAGATCTTAGAGAGAAGAATGCATGGGGAACAAGATGAGGATGTGGTAAGGGAAAGGATTAACTAATGGGTATTCAAATGCTCCACACATTGTCAAGAAATCCAGAGGAAGGGTCATAGGTGGACCCTTCGGTTGAATTCAATAAAAACATAGTGGGACATGACACCAGCAGACATGAATAGGCTGCAATCTGCATCACTAGAGGGAACACCCACCTCAGTGAAGTTCCAGCATGAGGGTAGATGTAATAAGTTTGTGATACTGACTCAAAACCAAAGTGTACACTTTTTAAAGTGCTGGCTAAGCATACTCATAACAAGGGCATTTTATTATCAGTTGCAACTGAGATTTTGTCAATGGAAATGCTTGCTTGATACTTTGGCCAGCACAGGACAAATTCTAGTGTCTCCTACTTCTTAATGCACAGATCCCTTTGGAGCCAATTATAATTTTTTTTTGTTTTTCCTTAAATAAATTGCAAAGTCACATTAAAATCTTAAACATAGAAATAAAGGAGAGGAGGTGGGGAGAGAAGGAAGAAAGGGAAGAAGGAAAGGAGGGAAGGAGGGAGGAAGGAAGGAAGCAAGGAAAGAAGGAAGGAATGAAAGAAGGAAGCGAGGAAGGGAGGGATGGACAGATGGAGGGAGGGATGGAGAGAGGAAGGGAGGGAGGAAGGAAGGAAGAGAGGGAGGAAGGAAGGAAGGAAGGAAGGAAGGAAGGAAGGAAAGGAGGAAAGGAAGATGGAGGGAAGGAGGGAGGGACAGATGGACAGACAGAGAGAAGGATGAAGGGAGGAAGGAAGAGAGGGAGGAAGGAAGGAAGGAAGGAAGGAAGGAAGGAAGGGAGGGAGGGAAGGAGGAAAAGGGAAGGGAAGGGAGGAAAGGAAAGAAGAAAGGATGAGAGAAAGGAAGGAAAGAAAAATAACTTTTAAACTCACCTTTCCATCCCCACATTTTGTTCCTGAAGCAACCATGCCTAGATCTTCTGTGTATTGGAATGGGAAGAATGCTTTGCATTCCACTGTAATATTCTCCTCTGGAACCTTAACGTGGTAGGTTTTGTCCTCCCCATAAGTTGGAAAGTATTGACCTCCAGTGCAATATATCTTCCCACATTTCAGATCTCTGTAAAGACCCATGAATATACTCATATCATCAGTCAGTCTGAATGTAAAAAGCAGTTGTTCGTGTTTTGGCCAGAAAATCTGTCTGTCTGAATTTCCTTCCTTCCTTCCTTCCTTCCTTCCTTCCTTTTTCTTTTTTTAACTAGGTAACAAGTTCATTCTCTGCCTCATTTCTCATTAAGCCTTAATCAGTATATGGTCTTTGCCTCAGTCAAACTGACTCCTTAGCTTTAAAAGGCCAAGGTCTTCCACTGCATGCTTCGTCATCTCCAGCTGCCCTGATCTACATCTGGCCTCTGGACCCAGATGGCTAGAGAAAGTGAGGCTGGTGACCTGTTGTCTTACAAACCATGGTCAACAAGCTTTAATTTAATACATCCTGTGCTAAGCCCTGGGGATTCAAAGATAGAAGTCAATAGACCCTGCACTCAAGGAGCTTGCATTTGAGAGGTGGGAAGAGAGGGAAATATTCTTTCCTCAAATTTCTAAGATAGATACTCCCAATATCATCTTTAGCTTAGCTTGTAAATAAATTTGTTTCAAAACAAAAGGTAAGCAAAAGAAACAAATTCATCTCCACCCAACTAGCCCATGTGCTTCTTTTTATAATCTATATTTGTCAGCAGCAAAGTGTGGTTTCTTTTGCTGTCATTTTTTTTACTTTAAAAAAACCTGGTACATTATGTTCTTAGATAAGAAAATTTTAGGATCTACACATAAAAAAAATGCAAGTGTGGTAATTTAAGTAGCAGTGATAGAATACGGGGAATTCAAGAAAATTCTCTAGAAAGATGTCACACTTCAGCAGAGTCTTGAAGGGAGTTAGGATTCCAAGAAGCAGAGTTGAGGAAGGAGAGCATTCCAGGCACAATGGACATCCCAGAAAAGACAGGTAGATTGAAGACAGGAAGTAGTATATGATGAAGTGCCATAAGGCAGTTTGAAGAGGATTCAATGTGTGAAGGGGAGTTTGCTGGAAACATAGGCTGGAGTCAGACTGTGAAGGACATTAAATGTCAGAAAGAAGTTTTTGTTGTTGTTGTTGTTGTTTGTTTGTTTTAAATCAGTAGCAAGCCACTGAAATTTGTGGCATGGGGGTGACATCGTTATACTCATACTTTGGGAATATCAACTTGACATCCATGTAGACAGATTGCAAAGGGAAGAGACTGAACAATTAGGGGGGTCACTACAATAGCCGGGGGAAGTACTGGGGAGATGGGACATTAAAGACACCATTAAAGAGAAAAAATGGGGGAAAAGTGCCAGTCATGGGGAGAAGAGGGGAGAGTTTGAGCTGAGGTGGTTGAAGTGTAAGTATAGAGGGGGAATGCATTGGAGAGAGGTCAAAGAAATGTAATCAACAAGACTAGGCAGCAAATTGGATATAAGAGGTATACTAGAGTGAGAAGATAAATATACCTATGAGCCAAGGGACCTGGGTAAGTGGGCAAATGGTCATGCTTTGACACAAAAAGGGAAGGTAAGAGCTAGGCAGAACCACAGATCATCTGCTAAAGGCTAGCACTTTAGACCACTAGCCCTTCATAAATAGCCTTCCTCAGTTCCTCAAATAAAGGTTCCAGTATTAGGCTTATCAGCTCAGTTTGGAAAGGTGTCAGGAAAGAAAAGGTCAACCTGAGGGGCCAATGAACTGATTCCTTGGTGAAAAGTAGTCTGCAGTGGTTCAAAGGGAACAGGATCCTATTTATGTGTTCTCTGGTTTCTGTAAAATAATCACAGGAAAAATTTCGAGAGGAAGCCATGTAGATATCAGAAAGTTGGGAGATGTGCCAAAGATCTCTGAGCAAGATTTGGCAGATCGGGAATTGGGGCCCATAAATCCTAATTTTCTAGACCCTTTCTGATTTTCTTCTCTTTGCTCTTTCCTCTTTCTCTCTGCTCCCACCCCACTCTCTGGTTCTCCGGAAGGTATCCCTTTTTGTCTAATACCATCATTTTAGAGATGAAGAAGATGATTCCCAGAGAGGTTAAATGACTCTATATTTTAGGTATAGCACAGCACAGTGAAAAGAGTGCTGAACTTGATATCAGAAGACCAAGGTTTGAATCCTAGCTCTGTGATTTAACAGTTTTGTGTCCTTGCTCATGTCACTTTACCTCACTTTCCTGAGTTATAACATGAAAGGGATGGCTTATATGAAGTTTATTCATCTAACTCTATAACTGATTTTACCACTTCCTTTTCCCATTTTCTACTTTCTTTTCTTCTTTCTTGCCCTTTCCTCTTTTCCTCTTCTGTGGTCATGTCTCTTCCTTTCCTCTTTAAGTGTCTTATGTCCTCGGACCCCCTCCCTCCTCCCCCTCACGTCCTTTAGCCAATGAATACAGCCTATGATGCCAGCTTTACTAGCAAGGGCAAGGGGGGGCCTCCTCCCTCGGCTGTCACCTGTAGCATGAATCAATAGCTGCCACCTCATTCTGCTAGGGAGACAATCACCAGGTTGACTTTGGAATATGTCACTGGAGGGCACTGGTTGCGATCCACAGGATACTTACTTTTCATCACAAGGAATAAATCTACTGTCCACCTTTCTGCAGTAACCAAATTTATGTCCTCCTTTATTTCTTTCATAACAGATATTGTGACCACTTTTAGCCTCTGGGAAGATGAAGGAGAAACCGACAAAAGAGTAAAGTAGAAACAAAAAAAGACAGAAAAGAACAAAAGACAAAAAAGGGGATTCAGTTGTTCATTCAAAAAACATTTCCTAAGTATCAATTGTGTATAGAACACTGGGGGAGATACAGAGCTTTAGATATGGCATGGCTCTGGTCTTCACAGACTTTCCAGTCTCAGCATCCAAATCCATTATGCATTTTCACTGTTCGTTAATTCACTTGGTCACCATTAATTCACAGGTGTTGGGGTATTTATAAAGAACAAATTTAGAAACTTGCCTAAGGAATAGTAAGATAATTGCTAAATAAAAGAATTAGACTTATTACTTCTAGGCAAGACATTAAAAAAGATATGTAAGGAGGGAAAAGGGTCAGACACTGATATCTATGATTCCTTCCTCTGCTACATCACTTTGAGAAAATCCCTTCACCAATCTGGGCCTGTTTCCTCATCTGTGAAATGCCAAAGTTACTTTCAGCTCTAAATCTATGAGCATGTGATTCTCTCTATATAATAAACTGATATGAATAGAAAGAACTTGGGATGTAGAGATGAAAAGCCCCTGTCCAAAACTCTGCCCTGCTTTGAGACGCTCTTTACCAGCTGTGTGATCTAGAACAAATGGTTGTACATTTCTGGTCCTCAGTTTCTTGAGCTGAAAGGTAGAAAGACTGAACTATGGCTGAGGTGGTCAGGTGCGTTCTGAGTCCTTCCAGCTGTCTTTATGGAACTTTATGTTTAAAGCTTTCTCACTTCAGGCAGTCTGTGGTCTAAGGTCCCTCCCAGCTCTGCCATACTAAGGACTCTAAGAATCCTCGAGGGTTGATAATCTTTGATGTAATAACACATCTTTGCAATGAGTACATTGAGCTAGAGAACTTTGAAGGTTCCTATCACCTTGAGCTCTACGAGTCTAGAAGGGTGATCCCATTGCCAAAATGTCATTGGATACTCACAGTGAGTGAGCCCAAAGAGATACTTCATTGCAAAGATGAACAATTACATTCAAGGTTTTGAACAGAGGCTTTTTAACTCCAACCAGCATTCTCTATCAGCCACCCTTCTGGTACAGAGATGCCAGCTAGACTGGTCCTGAGATGACAGACACATTCTAAGCTCTTGCATCCTAGAATACCCACCCAAACTTTTGCTTCTCTGACATGGGCCTTGGCCTTGACCACCAGTTTAACAGCTGATGAGGTCTCAGGTAGAGGCAATACATCATAGAATTGTAGACTTAGAACTGGAAGAGACTTTATAAACTATCTAGTTATTTTAAATTTGAAAAACTGAGGTCCATGATTTGTACAAAGTCACAGAGTTGGGTAGCTCAGTGGATGGAGTAGTGTACCTAGAGTCAGGAAAATCTGAGTTCAAATCCAGTCTCAGACACTTACTAACTTTGTGACATTAGGTGAGTTACTTTGACTCAGTTTCCTCAGTTATAAAATGGGGTTAATAACAGCACCTTCCTTGGAGGGTTATTATGAAGATTAAAAGGGATAGTGCTTATAAAGTGCTTAGCACAGTATCTGGCACATAGTAGGCATGTAAATTATCTTCTCTCCCCTGACCTTTTTCCCCACTACTTAAATACTAAATGGAAGAGTTAGGATTTGAATCTGCAAATTCTACATCCCAAAGCTAGTGGTAATTCCATGTAACTTCTTAGTTTATTTATTTTGAACAGGACCTGTGGTTTTGTTGGTGTAAGCAAATCCTGATGAGTAAATTCCCTCTGCCAAGCCAGATTAACACCTACTGTGACATTTACTGTCCTGGAGAATTGCCTGGGGACGATGAGACATTAAGTGACTAGTCCAGGGTCACACAGCCAATATGTGTCAGAAGTGGGACTTGAGCACTTGCAGCCTTCCCCTTCTCTTACTAAGCCCAGTTGCCTTCTTTCTTTGCATGGCAATGGTAGTAAGGAAGGGTGGTCAAAATGATGAGAATCTCCAAAGCCCACATTTTCCATCCTTTAGAAGAACCGCCTCTTACCATCCTTGAACAGATCAGAACACTGACTGTCTCTCGTGGGGCACTTTCCCATGGAACAATAGCCTTCAGAGTTGTGGCAAGGGAATCCATTCACTCGGAATCGGTCCATGGGACACTTAGGAGAGAAGCCATCACACATCTCAGGAAGATCACACTCATCTTTGGCTGTTCTGCACAAAACCCCAGATTTCTTAATCTACAGAAAAAAGAGGGAATCAAGACATACAACCTGATCTTTATTCAGTAAGACAAGACTCAGTATTTGAGGGAAAATGAGATGGTTTTGCTTCAGTGTATGGTGATAGAAATTAAGATCATTTTGGAGAATCACACTTCAGAACTGGAAGGTACCTCAGAGACCGTCTGGTCCAAATTATCCATGGGAAAAAAGTCCACTATAATAGCCACAAGTGACCATCCATATTTCACTGAGTGACCACCAGCTGAAGTAATCATCAGCAGGAGGTCTTTCCCAGTCCCCACTGTTGTTAATGCTTTTCTCTCTAAGGTCACCTCTCATCTACTTTGTCTATAATTTGTACTCACCTATTTATATTTAATAGGCAGATAGATGGCACAGTGAATCAAGCACTGAGCTTGGAATCAGGAAGATTCATCTATGTAAGGTCAAATCCATCTTCAGACACTTAATAGCTATATGACCCTGACCCAGTCACTTAACTTTTTGCCTCAGTTTCCTAATTTGTAAAATGAGCTGGAGAAGAAAATGACAAACTACTCCAGTACCTTTGCCAAGAAAACCCCAAATGGGATCACAGACAGTTGGACATGACTGAAACGCTTTTTTAATGTTGTCTCTCTCATTAGAATGGGAGCTCCTTGAGGGTAGGGCTTCTGTGTGTGTGTGTGTGTGTGTGCTCGAGCTCATGTGTGTGTGTATCCCAAGGGTTTAGCAACTGTGGTTAGCTCCTAGTGGGCATTGCAACATTTGCCTTCTAAATTCTTAGTGTCAGGAGAAAGTAGAATGTCCAAACATTTGAGTTGTTTATTAGTGGTGGTGTTTGCCTTGATGAGGGTTGCAATAGCATCTTATTCTGTCTCATCTAGTATTGACTAGGCTATAGCTACAATAGTGACAATAGCTAGAGTTTAGAGTTTGCAAAGCACTTTCTATCTTCTGTTCTCTCCTTTGATCCTCATAACAACCCTCCAAAGTAAGTGCTATGATTATCCCATTGCAAAGACCAAGAGACAATAACTTGCCCAGCATCACAAAGTTACTAAGTGTCTGAAGGAAGATTTCCAAGTTCAGGGCTCTCTCCATGGTACCTCACAGCTGCTCCTTTGCACAATCAGGGGTTCACAGGTATAGACCCTTCATATTATCATAACGTTTGGATGCATTTATTTATTTTGCTGGTGTTTTCTCCCTCTTTAAAAAAAAAGTCCTTGTACCAGATAGCTCTCTGGTTGGGAGGAAGATGAATGAAGGAAAGCAGGAGAAAAAATTTTGAAGCACATTAAAAAAAACAAGATATAACTAAAACCTATCTAAACATTCAAAAAAGCACATGCACATATGGATATCCCATATTCAGTGAAGCAATGAGGGAAAGGTATTGCTTTCTGACGTTATGTGCCTTTCTGGAATCAGCTCGGTGGAAGGGGACATCCTACCTTACAAGACTCACAGCATTCTCCCCCTCCACAGGCACTTCCAGGCTTCAGGATACACTTTTCAGCCTCACAGCAAACATTGGTGCAGTCCTTGACAAGGAGGGAAATGAGGAAAGGACAATAGTTAGATCATATGTTGGTCCCTGCTTGCACAGTTCACTATTTCTCCCCTGTCCAATACATATTCAATAGAGCTGTAAAATAATTCTCTTAAAACACAAGTGGAAGGAGAATAAACCTTTATATCATGTTCACTATATTCTAGGCACTGTGCTAAGTAGTCTGGGAATGTATTATTTGATTCTCATAACAACTCTGGGAGGTGAGTACTATTATCATCACAGTTTTAGAATTGAGGAAACTTAGGCAGATAGGGGTTGAGTGACTTGTGTAGGGTCACACAGCTAGTAAGAGTCTAAGGCTAGATTTGAACTCATCTTCCTCACCTCAGACCCTGTGCAATGTGGCAGCCCTTAGCTGCTTCTCACCAAGTCTGACCAAGTACCTCTCATTCAAAAACTATGAGGGTGCCTAGAGATGGGCTAATCCAGGAATAACTTTTTTAAATGACTGATGAGATGCCTCTGTGTGGGAAGGGTGATTGTCAGAGAGCTAAGGAAACAGCTCCCCTATACAGTGATCAATAGTAAACTACCTTGGAGCTTCTTATTTTAATTAAGGAACTTGCTAAGTGCTATTAATCTTTCTGTCAAAAAGTTGGAAATATTATTGGTTCCCTCTAAAATTTGACACCATGGGGCAAAGTCCCAGTTGTCCCTCCCTAGTTTATAAGATCACAGCTATAAGGGACTTGATCCTTTCTTATGTAGCCTATCTTATCGGACCCTTCATTTTACAGAAGAGGAGATTGAGGCCCGGGGAGATTAAGTGACTGCAGCTATTCCTACCTGGTTTATGGACTCTTTTCATATATGCGTGTCCCCTTGGGCTATGGTGGGAAAAGGGACATCCTTCCTACAAAGGGACATTATAACAATTATGAAGGGAATGAGTTTGAATCACAGAATCAAAGGGTTAGAGCTGACAACTCTCAAGGCTAAATCCTTTGTTTTGTTAATGACTTTATAGATCCTTGTTGGCCTGAGGAAATGCAAATGCAGGGTCACCCAGCTAGGAAGTATCTGCGGGAGATAGCAGAAGATAGTATCTGGGGATTACAACCCAGGTATTTCTGCCTCCAAGTGCAACACCCTGTCATGACAATACAATCCACTTTCTCCTTAGGACACTCAGATGGGGAAAGGCCTCAAAACAATGAGGACCTGGGCAATGGGAATGTGCTGCCTAGACAAGGATCAGAGTGGACATGATATTGACCTTAAATCCAGGACAGCCAATAGTCTAGTGCAGTGTTAAGCTCTCCTCTGACTCTTGGGACACATGGTATTTAAATGAAATGGATGGTAGACCAAGTTTACCTGCCCCCAAAGTGCCAATTCAGAGTAATTACGGAAGGAGTACAGATGCAGATTTTTTAGCTCAACCAAACAAGAAACATTTTAATGTCTAGAGCTGCTCAAAACTGGAAATAGCTGCTTTGGGAGGCCATCAGACTCCTGTCATAGAAAGTCTTCAAACAGAGGCTGGAACATCATTTGCCATGTTCATCCTCCTCCCTTGCTATGCTTCTGACTTAAGGGATATTGCTGTCATGACTCAGAGGCCTTTGCACCTTGGTATCTCCCTGTGCCATGTCAATCCCTTCTCCCATTGGTGTATTCCTTTCAAGATCTCCATTTGAGGGATAAGCCCAGGCCCACCCTGTTTAATTCTTCTTGCCAGCTGTGCTTCCAACTCTACAGACTTTGCCTTCATGTGACTTGTGAGGACCCCATTGGTTCTCTTTTATGTGTTGCCTTTCCCTGTTAGAATATTAAGATACTTGAAGACAGTAACTGCCTCTTTCTGCTGGTATTTGCATGCTAGTGATTAGCACAATGTTTGGCACACAGCAGTTGTTCTCCTGACGTGTCTGGAGCAGAGTTCCTGGCATCAGGCCAGAGGTTAGATGAGATGGTCTCTAAGATCCTTTCTACCACTGAGGTTTTAGGAATCTGGAAACTGGAGTGTTTCTGGTCTCTAGAAAGCCCCATTTGTATAAATCCTGATTCATGGATGATAACACAAGGCCTGACATGAACTCCTTGGAGTCTGAAGACTGCATTTTAATTTAATTGCCAACATTTGTTTGCTAACTTGTTAGGATTAATGAATTTCTGCCTTCCTTGTGAATCTGATCATTAATAAACACCCACTCCTCGTTAAGTACCTCCAAGCTGCCACAATCACACTCCTCTCCCACTTCTAATATCTGGTTCCCACACTTTGGGAATGTGATTATGTCCTTGGAAAGTGGGACATTAAGGATGCACATGGGCTTGTAATCCAGGAGATATTGACGATATTGGTTCTGGTTGCATTTGCTGAACCCTTGGGAGGGGATGCTGGGAATGAGAAAGGCAAAACAAGAGAAAGATTAGCCCTAAAGATGGGAAGGTGCATACAGGGCTGATGCCATGCTCCAGAAAGACACAGGCATCCCTAATACATGCTAACAGCCTTCTTGTTATTCCTGATCCAATCCATGGTGCTTCCCCACTGCAGTACATTGAGATCCTTCTGAAAGAGAAAATGGTTTTTTGCCAAAAATCTATCTTTCACATACAATATTAGAAATCAATCAATCATCAACATACTCTTATTATGCACTTGATGTATACCAGCCACTGTGGTAGGTCCTCGGGTTACAAGCACAAATAACAAAGCAATTCCTACTCATTATAAGTGTGCATTCTAATAGGCAAGGTGCTCAATCTAAATTGATGTGTGTCTGCATGCATGTATCTTTGTACATATGTATGTGTTTGCATATAAGTATGTATGCAGGTATTTGTGTGAGTATGAGTATAAGAATGTGTATGTGTACATATGTTTACACATGTGTATGCATGTGATATGGGTATATGTGCACATAGTTACATATCTATATCAATACAAATGTATAAAAAGTGGTTAAATACAAGGTAGAGGGCATTAGCAGTTGTGGGGATCAGGAAGAACCTAAGGCAGAAAAGGGTACCTGAGCTGCATCTTAAAGAGGGGAAGGACTCCATGAAGCAGAGGTAAGGAGGGAGTGTCCTCTAGGCATGAGGCATCGCCAGTAGAAAGGCATGGAGATGGGAAAGGGGGGTGCCTAGAACTGTAAGGATGACAGAGATGGCCAATTCAGGTGTATGACAGAGGGTTGGAGGGTGAGGGATGTCCTTCACTTTTCCCAGATCCATCCAAGAAGACTTTGGACTTTTTTGTCATAGGATTTAACTGAGAAGGCATTGATGTTTTTCTACAGGTACTAAAACCACAACAGTTTGCTGCTAAAGAGAGTTAAATAAGTGACTAGACAGACAGACAGACGGACAGATAGATAGATAGATAGACAGATAGATAGATAGATAGATAGATAGATGGTAGATAGATACGGATGGACAGATTGATTGATAGAGATAGACAGATGGATAAATATTAAATAAAACATTGATTAAATGCTTACTATGTATGGGGCAGCTAGGTGGCACAGTGAGTAGAGTGTCGGCCCTGGAGTCAGAAGGACCTGAGTTCGGATCCGGCCTCAGATACTTAAGTGGCCTTGGGGAAGTTACTTAACCCCTATTGCCCTCCAAAAACAAAAACAAATAAATGCTTTCTATGTGCCAGTCATTAAGGTAATTACTAGAGATATAAATAAAAACAAGCAAAATTGTCCCTACTGAGATTATATTCTAATGACAAAGATAGTGCACAAAATTGTGTGGTTGGGGCTGTTTTGGAAATGGCCAGGGAAAATGTTACCTTTATGGGCCTGAGCAAGATAAGGCCAAATCTGGCCTATCAGGGCCCAGGATGGTTCCAGGTGTAGAGTCCAGTGGGAAGGAGGTAGAGGTGATGGTAGGAGTAGAGATAGAAAGGAGAGATGGGCTAAGGCAGCTAGGTGGAGTGGAGGTAAGAGCATTGGACTTGAAATCAAGAAGACCTGACTTTGAATCCTGCCTCAGACACTTAACCATTGTATGTCTCTGGACAATTCAGTGACCCTTTCTCAGCCTTAGTCCCCTTTTCTATAAAATCAAAATAGTAATGGCACCCACCTCCCAGAGTTTTGGAGATCCAGTGAGATAACATACAAAAAGGGCTTTGCAAATCTTCAAATGCTGAACAAATATTAGCAACAGTGACTACTACTATTACTACTGTTGCTGCTGCTGCTACTGCTTCTCCTCCTTTTCTCCCTTGGAATTATGCTTCAGACTTCCATTTTCAGTCAGTAGGAAAAGGAAGCTCAGCTCCAACATGCCCATAAGCCAGCATAAAGTCTTTGGTTGAATTCCAATGTACATTACCTTTGGAAGTAACCAATCCAATTTGGAGGTAATTGTAATAATAGAAAAGGCAAGTGGAAAGTGCCTAGGACAAGTCAGGAGTTTAGAAGGGACCAGGTTCTTGAGGGTTTTAAATGCCAGAAAACTTTATTTTTGCTATCGGAAGTAACCATAACTGGAGAGTAATGAGGAGGGCACCAGAGGAAGACCTACACATTAGGAAAATCACTTTGCCAGCTGAGAGGAAGGGAGATTGGCGACATGAAGAGCAATGAGAAGACTTTTACAATAGTCCAAGAAAGAAGTGACAAGATTCTGAATCCCCATAGTACCTAGGTTGGTAGACAGTAAGAGATTTCTAAGAGATGTGGTGGAGGGAGAAATGGCAAGGCTAGTCTAAGAATTGACTTTGTAAGGTACAAGTGAACAGTTAAGGATAATACTAAAACTTCAAGTCTGAGTAACTGTGATGGCGGCATCCTCTGTTAGGAAGACCTGGGCAGAATGTTCTGGATAGAATGTTTTCTTCTGAAAACGCTGATTTGAGATGCCTACAGGATAACCAGTTTAAGAAGACAAAAAGGCAATTAATGAGATGAAACTAGATCTCAGACAGAGACTAGAGGACTGAATCTAGAGATGAAAATCTTCTGAGTAGAATGATAATTTAATCCATGGGAACTAGTAAAATCACAAAGTAAGATATTGTGTGTATGTGTGTGTATGTATACAGAGATTATATATGTATGTGTGTATATATGTATGTGTACATATATATGTATGTATACATATATATGTACACACACATATGCACACATATGTTCATATACAGCCAATCCTCTTCTATATCATGGGTTCAAGGTCCTTCATTATCCTGGTTCTGCTCCTCTGGATACCCTCTGGCTTCCCATTATCTCTGCCAAAAAGGGGGGATCCAAATTTAAAAATGATACTCTCAGCATGTCTGGCCCCATCCTCTTCTCTGTTGACCCTACACTTACAATCCTTTGGAGTAAAGGACAGGTCTTACTTCTTTCCATAAAACCTCCTCCAGTCATTCACATCCATATGGATCTTCCTGTCCTGAATTTCTAAAGCATTTATTTTCTGTACTCCAGGAAGAAGCAGTGTAGTGTAGTGTATAGAGCCTTAGAGCAAGGAAGACCCTGGTTCAAGTCTTGCCCTCTAACACACATTTTCTGTGTGACCCTGAATAAGTCACTCGCCCTCTGTGCTATGGGTAACTCTCTACAATGCTCAGCTGCAGAGAAGTTGACCCTCATTTATAGAAAATTTCTTTATTTGGGAGTTACTCTCCCTACCTTACAAATTAACTCTCAGTTATGTTCTGCCATATTTGTCTCTGTTTGCCATTAGGATAGAATATAAACCATGCCCAACCACACATCTTCCAATCCCCCTTCATGCACTCTCTTTGTCATTAGAATGCAATCTCCTTCTCAGTAGGGACAAATTTGCTCATTTTTATTTATATCTCTAGCAATTAACTTAATGTCTGGCATGTAGCCAACTGGCACATTGCAAATTCATACTCAATACCCTTCCAAAACTCTTCTTATTTAACCTTTCCAACCCAATTCCCTATTACTCCCCAGCACACTCCCCACATGCTCCTTTTGAACCAGTCTAGCCTTCATACAGTTCCTCACATATAATCTTGCTTCTCCCATTTCTATGAATGCACAGGCTGTCATGCATGACAGGGACATGCACCCTTCTCCTCTTCAGTTCTTTAGCATCCCTTATCTCCTTCAAGACCCAGCTTCAATGTTACCTTCCTCAGGAGAATTGCCCCTCGCAGATGATAGCATCCTCCCCTCTTCAAACTACCCA
Source organism: Gymnobelideus leadbeateri (assembly GCA_011680675.1). NCBI lineage: Eukaryota > Metazoa > Chordata > Mammalia > Diprotodontia > Petauridae > Gymnobelideus > Gymnobelideus leadbeateri. The sequence goes on from WOXC01003830.1 coordinate 70,852, forward strand.
ACACCAATATGTATATGGTACCTTCCCTATATAATGTAAGCATCTTGAGAGAAGGAACTGCTTCATTTTTTATTTTTGTACTCCCTGAGTCTCACACTTAGTAGCCACTAAATATATTAATTTTGATTGCTTAGTTGATGGATTTATGAGCATTAGTTTGGTTTCTCTAGTGAGTAAGAATTTCTTGAGGTCAGTGATCATAAAATACCCATCTACTGTGACCACATTGGGAAGAAATCTGCACTGGGCATGTATCAGATGTTTAGTAAATACAAGTGGATTGGCACTGAGATTCATACTTGGATTTCCAAACTGAACTAATGCCAGAATGACAATTTTCAGAACTCTTAGTGTCCTTTGCTTAAGGGGTCTGGACTCTGGATGTGAGGATGATTTTGGTCATGGCTAAGCCATGGAATTGACTCCAGAATTCCAGAGCAGTTTCTGGGAATCCCTTTCAGGGTGGCATCCTTCCCAAGATGTCTCAATTGTATTCAGGAAGGAGCTGATTCAGAAATGAGGGAGCCCTTCTGCATGTTCTCATCAGTTTACAGAGGTCTTGGGAATCAATTCACCCTCTTGGACCGTTAGGATCAGGCTGGGGTTACAGTGCCAAGACCAAACTTATTGGGCCATAATCCTGAGTTTTTGAGAGATCACCCTGATGACTTATGGAAATTTCAATTATGTGTTGCCATATTTTTTATGAACAGAACTTTATCTTAAGCTATTTGTTAATGAACAGGACACAAATTGGGGTGTAGGGAAACAAGAGACATTCTCTTACTTATGACAGCAATATAGATGCTCCAAATAGAATTGGGATCTGAAGCTACTGAGGGAAATTTCTCATTTGTTCCTCTCCTTGCCCTCCTTCCCCCAAAAAGCAACAGTCTCACCTTCCTCCTCCATCCATCACACATCGTCCATAGGTACAGGTGCAGGGATAGGTGTCATGCTGCATTCCAAGGCTATGAGCCAGCTCATGGGCCATTTTGTCAGCTACCATGTTGGTGTCATGTAAGTGATCCTGGTGGAATACATGTGTGACATTTAATAATAATTTAGTGACATTTAACACACAATGAGGAAGAGGCCTGGACTAGAAGGCAGGAGGCATGGGGCATTGTTCTGGATCTGTCACTTACCGAACAGTGATCTTGGGCAACCAACTTCCTCTGGACTTCCATTCCCTTCTTTTTAAAATGAGGAGCATTGACTAGATCATTTCTAAGATTTTTTCATAATTGCACATTTCAAGCTCACTACTAGTCTTGAAATGGTATGCTCGAGCATCATTCCCAGCTCAGATATTCTCAGCCATTCCAATTTTTACATTTTTGTTCTAAGGTCCCTCCCAGTTCTTCAAACTTTTGCTTTAAGAACTCTGTCAGTTCTGGGCTTTTATGTTCTAGGTTCTCATATCCTCCTTTCCAGGATCCTTTCAAGTTCTGGAATTCTCTAGCCTAAGGTCCTTCCGAGTCCTAACATTTTTTTTTGCTCTAAGATATCTCCCAGATCTAACATTCTCTGATCCAAGGTCTTTTCCAGCTTAGACATTCTTGGTTCAAAGGTACCTCGACACTCTGACATTCTTTATTGTGAAGGCCCTTTCAGTTATAATACTCTGTGAATCCCTGTCCTTAAACAAAGTATTTAGTGTCACTTCCTTCTCTGTAAAGTGAGAGTGTTGGGCCAGATTTCTTAAACATATCTTAGCTCTGTTCTGTGCTCTAAAATCTTTTCCAAAGCTTTATCCTGTGCTCTAATGTCTCTCTCAACTCTTGTAGTCTTTATTCTATGGTCCCTCCAAATTCTGGCATCCTATGTTCTGGGGACTCTCTAGCTCTGACATTCAATGATATTATACTTTGGCCACTCAGTATCATAATGGAATTCATTTGGATTCATAAAGCCTTGTTACATCAACTAGCTCACTGATTTCTTTTTATCTTTATAATTGATTTTGACAAATGTATTCTGAGCCCCTATTATGTGCAAGATATTATGGAATTTACAAAGATAAATAAGACACAATCTTCTCCTGATATGGAGATTCTCTTCACTGGAGCATAACAACCCGTGTATGACTTGGTAGGTAAGTCTTGGGACACTGTCTGAGTAACATACAGGTCAGGTGACTTGGCTAGGTACTGGTTAACAAATGTCCAAGAACGGAATTCAAATTATATCTGCTTTAACATACAGAGAAGAATCTCAAGTAGGATACCTAGTGGCCCTAATGTCAGTCCCTTGATTCTACTGCCTTAGGGGAAAGTGCTGCAGCCTGGCCTGTGGATGCCACACCAGTATGTGGTTAGTCTAAATATCACAGAGACAACAGTATAGACTCTGTCTTCCTATGTTTATGATGCAAACATTGATGCAAAAGGTACTTGAACCTGTCACATGACTGTCCACTGGACATCCTCATTTGGAAAGTCCAAGTCAAAAGGAGCCAAGATAGCATAACTGACTCTGGGAAGTGGCTTACAGTCATTTTCCCCATGTTTATTTTCTCTAGGGATCTATGTGGTGAAGTTGGAGAGTGGAGATTTTCCACAGTACACTTGCCAAAGATGAGGTTCAAGTCATAAAGGGTACTTTGGTTGGGAAGAAATAGGAGCAAGCAAGATCCCCCAAGAACAGGACAGATTCTGCAGGCCTGGGACTTTCTGGAAAGTTTCTGGATGGATGTCTGAGCTTGATGTATGAAGTTGTTTACACTGTATTTTCTCATCAGAAAGAAGGACGGGCTCTCTCTTTGCTGCATCAGCGATCAAGTCCCACTTATAAATAATTACCATTTATGGGCATGCGGCATTTTATAATCCTGACATTTTGCCTTTATGGATCATTTCTTTATTTTTTTTTTAAATTTTGAACAGTCCTTATTCTAACTGCTTTTGATTGCCCTATCCCCCCCTGTAGTAAAATTGCCTATTAAACTTTCATCCCATATTTTCCAAGGAAAAAAAGGACAGGACTGGCTCTACTTCAGGGAATATCTAATAGACTCTGAGCTGGAAGAAACTGAAAAGGCCATTTACTACACCCAATACCTGATAAATAATTATCCAATCTCTGCTTCAAAACTTCTAATCATGGGAAGCTCACTACCTCCTGTGGCCCACCCAATGTACTTTGTCTTAGGTCTAATAGCATTTTATTTTCGACATCATATTTGGATAACACATTTAAAATGGAAAGACCCTTAAAGATGATTAAGTCCAACTTCCTCATTTTATAGAAGAGGAACTAAGATTCAGATACATTAGATCATTTGTCTAAGGTTAGATAAGTACCTGAATGAGCTAGGTAGCACCACAGTGCAGAGAGAGCCAGGCCTACAGTCAGGAGGATCACAGTTCAAATTTGTCCTCAGACATTTACTAGCTATGTGACCCGGACAAGTCATTTAACCCCATTTGCCTCAGTTTCCTCATCTGTACAAGTTTGTTGGAGAGTGAAATGACACATCACTCCAGTAATGTGCCAAGAAAATCCCAAATTAGGTCATGGAGAGTCAGACATGACTGAAAATGACTGAACAACAAAAGTGTCTGAGGCATGATTCAAACCCAGGTCATTCTGACTCCAAACCTATGCTCTATTTACTAATTGATGCCACCTTCCTTTTTGGATTTCCAGTCCACATCTGCCTCGGCAATTAGATCCATTAATTGCCCTTGGTTCAGTCCACTAGAAAGAAGTGCCCAAACATATGCCATGCCTCTTCCAGAGAGGATTCCCTGCAATAGAGAAGAGGCACCTTTGGTCCAAACCACCCTTCATCATTTTAAATAGAACTCACCTTGACAATACTGGAGGAGTGGTAGGGCACACACATCCCCCAGGGATAGGCTGTTCCTTGAGCAGTCTGTGAGAGCCAGTTGCCACTGTAAGCAAGAGAAAAATAAGTTCTTCATGATGAAAAGACTTGAGCCATTTCCTGAATAGTTTTATTTTTGATGTGAAAATAATGATAACAACAGACATTTTCATGGTATGTTGTTTTGCAAATTCCTTTGCATGCTTCATAGGACTTGATCATCACAATGACCCTTTGACGCTGGTGTGATAATGAGCCCTACTTCAAGGCCAGATGCCTGATTTACCATTCCCTATGAAGGACATCCCATCTCCCACCTCATGCCTGGAATATATTTCTTCCTTAACTCTTCCCCTTCCTTTTAAGAGAGTGGTGAGAATAATAGCTTTGGAGTCCATAGATCTGGCTTCAAATTCTCTATTTTGATACTGAACTATCTGTGTGACCTTGAATAAATCCTTTACACTCTTAGCCTGAGGTTCTTCATTTGCATGATGAGTTTTGATTGGATGATCTCTAAGACACCATCCAGATCTAATAATCTCTGGTTGCTGGTCGCTGTCCAAGGAGAGGTGATGGGTCATGGGGACCCTGATGTTTCACAGTAACGTCAGTGGGAAGAAGAGAGGTGTTGGGAGAGACATAAAGGAAATTCAGAGCCAATTTTTTTCCTTCTTGTATCATTTGGCCAAAGTAAAACAAATTCCAGTGTCAGCTTCATTTTATCTATTATTCATCAGAATTGGGAAGGAAAAAAAAATACTTTCCTAAAAATAACAAAAGAGAACATTGGGAAATTTACTGTGACTCAATGCACTGTGTTAAACCAATACCATTCTACCACCCTCACAAATCCAAATAGATATCCTCCCAGAAGCATTTGTCTGCAGAGATGAGAGGAAAGTCTCGCAGCCAATGGCTTTTTTGGCCAATAAGAGAGAAGAGGAGGTTAGCCTACCTGAGTAGTTGAGCATGATCAAAATTCTTTCTTTTTTTCAAGGTTGTTTCCTGCCAGCCACCAAAATAAAGGAGGGTAGTACCCAGGTTTGAATTGACTTCTATTTTATCACCATTTGTCCACATTTCAAGACCAACCAAGATTACTTGAATATTCAAGGTTTTATAAAGCTGTCCAAAGTAAAACAAAACAAAATAAACACTTTTGCACCTTCCCTCCCTCCCTCCCTCCCTCCTTCCTTCCTTCCTTCTTTCCTTCCTTCTTTCCTTCCTTCCTTCCTTTTTTCCTTCCTTCCTTCCTTCCTTCCTTCCTTCCTTCCTTCCTTCCTTCCTTCCTTCCTTCTTTCCTTCCTTCCTTTCTTCCTTCCTTCCTTCCATCCTTCCCTTCTTTCCTCATGTCTTCCTTCCTTCATCACTCCCTTCCTTCTTTTATATTTATTAATTTCTTTCAATCATTAAGTTAGATATTAAGGGCCTAAAATACATTATATTCTCTTGGAATTAAAGATTCTTTTCAGGAAAAGAAAACCCATAGTTATCAATTTTGGTGTTCTCTGGTGCTTTCACTAGGAAGGGCAGACTTCTCTATACAGTATATACAGTCATATCTATACCACACTGCTTTGGAATCAAACCCCTCTCCCCCTTTCAGCTTCACTGTATGGGTTGTCTTTTCCCATTAGAATGTAAGCTCCTTGTGGGTAGGTACTATCTTACATGTTTTCTATGTTTTATTCCTAGAGCTTAGCACAGTATCCTGCACATAGTATGATATTATATGAAAAAAGCTTTAATTAATATTTCTTGGGTTTCAGACACTGTGTTAAGTGCTAAGGATACACATATAGACACACAAGGCAGTCCCAAACTCAAGGAGCTTACTTTATAATGGGAAGAGATAATCTCTCTCTCTCTCTCTCTCTCTCTCTCTCTCTATATATATATATATATATATATATATATATATACACACACACATATGCATGCATATATGTGTGTACACACGTGTGTATATATGTATATGTACACACACACATAGTCATGTATACACACATGTATTCATATGCATGCTCATACGTGTATATGCACACATCACCCACTATGCTCCAAGCACTAAGAATACAAAGATGGGCAAAAAGAATGTCTGCTCTAGAGAGGCTCATAGGGACAGCTGGGGGGCACCATAGTGCAAAGAGCACTGACCTTAGAGTCAGAAAAACTTATCTTCTTTAAATTCTGTCTCAGACACTTACTAGCTGTGTGACCCTGGGCAAATCACTTAACCCTATTTGCGTCAGTTTCCTCATCTGTCAAATGAGCTGGAGAAGGAAATGGCAAACCCTCCAGTATCTTTGCCAAGAAAACCCCAAATAGGGTTGAACATGACTGAAACAGCTGAATGACAACAAATAAGAATCTCATAGTCTAATGAGGGAAGCCATATATGAGCAAGCTATGTATTGGATAAACTGGAGATAATCACTAGAGGGAAGGTGCACGGAATTACAGGAGCCTGGGAAGGGCTTCTTGTAGGGCAGCATTATATGGGGGACTTGACGGAAGCCAGTTAATGGGAATGAAGAGGGAGAGCATTCCACAGTAGATCGAGCACCCCTTTGAGTAATAGGAGAGAGGCCAGAGAGGAGGTGAATGGGTTTGGATGGAGAGAGGGCAGAAAGGTTAAGAAAACTGGAGATGGGCCTGGGAATGAGAGAGCCAGGGAGGTCTTTGACCCCAGACAGGAGTTTTTCTATTTATATCCTGGGAGAGATAGTGAGAGTGAGTGAGTGTGTGTGTGAGTGTGTATGTGTGTGTGTGTGTGTGTGTGTGTGTGTGTGTGTGTGTGACAGACAGACAGACAGTGACAGAGAGAGGAGAGAGACAGAGACAGAGAGACAGAGACAGAGACAGAATGAGACAGAGACAGGGAGACAAAGAGACAGAGAGAATGAGAGAGCGAGAGAGTCAGACAGAGAGAGAGAGACAGAGAGAACTATTGGAATTGACTGAGTAGTTGTGTGACAGTGTTGGACCTAAGTTTTAGGAAAGTCACTATGACAGCTGAGGGAGGATAGACTGCAGTGAAGAAAGACTCATGTCAGGGAGTTGACCAACAGGCTCTTGCAATAGTCCACGCATGAGGTAATAAGGGCTTGTACCAGGGTTGTGGTGATATCAAAACAGAAAAGGAGGTGTATTCAAGAGATGTTATAAAGGTAAAATCACCAGACCTTGGCTATAGGTTGTGGGGTGGGGGTAGGGTTGAGAGAGTGAGGAGCTGAGGATGACCCTGAGAATTGCAAACCTGGGTGACTGGGAAGAGGGGGTGCCCTCAGTAGTAATAGGGACATTAGTATGAGGGGAAGGCTTTGCAAGAAAGACAAGTTTATTTTTGTACTAGGTGAGTTTCAGATGCCTACAAGGCTTGCAGTTCAATATGTCCAATAAACAGTTGGGGATGTGAAATCAGAGGACAGGAGGAAGATTAGGGCTGGGCAAATCGATTTCAGAATCATCTGTGCAGAGGTATTTATTGAATACATGGGAGGGCAGCTGTAGGGGGCCTGGCTTGCACAGTTCCCTGGGGAATTTCTTCAGCTCTTTTCTGCAGAACCTGAATAGGAAAAGAGGAGGAAGATGGTAGAATATAACAGGGTTTCATTTTGGCAAAGGGTGAGTGGCAATAGAGCAAAGGGACGAAAGATTCAAGAGTAAAGGAAAGTATATATTTGGCCCAATTCACTGAGGGATAAAGAATGGGGAGGGGTAAGAGTGTAGACAAAGCAGTAATTGAGGCCTGGGGTTAGATGTTGGTCAGTTGTGTCTGACTCTTTGGACCCTGTTTGGGTTCTTCTTGGCAAAGATCCTGGGGTGCTTTGCCATTTTATTCTACAACTCATTCTACAGACGAGGAAACAAAGGCAGAGTAAAGTGACTTGCCTAGAGTCACACAGCTAATAAGTGTCTAAGACCAGATTTGAACTCAGGAAGATGAGACTGTAATCCTGGTGCTCTATGGACCATGGTGCCACTTAGCTGTCCTTTTGAGGGTAGGGTGGGGAATTGTTCACTGAAAGTACTTGAAGTCAAGATTCAAAGGGCCACACTTGAGGACCTAGAGGGCCACGTGTGACCTCGAGGCTTCACGTTCCCCACCCCTGATTTATCATTTGCATAAACATGGACTTGGAAGACTTAGGTTCAAACCATACCTTAAACACTTGCTACCTGTATGACCTGCCTCATTTTCATCACCCATAAAAGGAGGAGGCTAGAGAGGATCCTCTCTCAGGCCCCTTAAGCTCAAAATCTATGATCCCATGATGCTTCCCCCTAAAAGGCCCTTCTTTTCTTCTGTATATACTCATATATGAGAAACAGCATGGCGCAGTGACCAGGAACTCTTATCAAAACCAGGGAGACCTGACTTTGAGTCCTGCTTCTCCTTTAAATTGATCATGAGACCCTGGGCAAGTCACTACACCTGTCAGTGAGCCAGGAAACTCTTGAAAACTGGATGTTGCAGAGGATGTGACAATAGCACTGGGAAACAAGCTTTCTCTGCCTGGGACTTCCCTCCACATCAGTAAAATCACAAATCTAGTCTTTATTTTCCTTGAACTGATATAGGTATATGCTCTCTCTCCTAGTAGAATTTAAGTTCTTTGATGGCAAGCACTTTTAGTGTGTGTGTATGTGTGTGTGTGTGTGTGTGTGTGTGTGTGTGTGTGTGTGTGTGTGTGAGACAATGCCTGGTACATAGTAGGTGCACAAGATATGTTTAATGATCAGCTGTGAATCAAAGGGATATATTGTTCATGCTTAATAATCCCTTGATTGATTGGTTGAGCCATAATTTCCTCATCTGCAAAATTCAGATAATGGTGGAAGAGAGGATACAGAGCCAGGTCTGGTGTTAGGAAGATCTGAGTTCAAATCTGTCCTCAAACACTTACTATGTGACCCTGGGCAAGTCATTTAACCTTATTTGCCTTAATTTTCTCCTAGGGAAAATTAGCTGGAGAAGGATATGTCAAAGGATTCCAGTATCTTTGCTAAGATAACCCCAAATGGGGACACAAAGAGACTGAAATGACTGAACAACAACAAAAGTAAGATAATCATACTTGTGATACCTCATGTTGTGAGGATTGAACTTGACAAACTGTTCTAAATCAGCATGTCTTTGTTTATGTATGGAAATAAAGGGAGAATTTGATTTTGGAAGCCTGGGGACTCCTGGCATAGAAGATTTGTCTATTAAGGCCATTTGCAACCCATCTGCTCCTAGGGAGTTGCCTGAGGTAACTATGAAAAATAATTTATGATAAAAATAACAAGCAGAATTTGTCTTGCAGGTGTGTGGTTCGTGCTTGTTCCTCAGCACTGCTTGAGAAAACCCAGGACCTTTCCTGAAAGGTCTGTCCAGTGGTACTTGAACTTCAGTCAGACTGCAATGTGTCTTCCATACCATGTTGACAAAATTGACCATGCCGAAAATCCGGGTACGCAGCCATTTCTGCAGGTGGTTGTGCCGTCGGTACTAGAAATACAATTTTGTGAAACCTTTGTTAGACACAAAGAGAAAAACTCCAAAAAATAGCTTCTACATTGTGAGATGACCCTCATCAGCCTGGTGTCTCTAGGATCTTATCAAGGTGGGTGTTTCCTCCATCTAGGCATGAAGCCATTCATGCCTATAGCCAAGAATAGATAAAATAACAATAATCAAAGAAAAAAGTTCTTTTTCCTCCTCTTATTGGGACTTTTAGTCAATTCTCCAAAAAAGTCTAGCCCTAGAGTGAGGAATGAAAAAGTCAGTTGTCTCTAAAACATCATATAGTGCAATGTATATTTGAAAAAGAATCCTTCTACAACAGGGTAAGTTATTTAAATGCTAGTTTATATCCCTTGGTCCACTAGATGGCGCCATAGTGCATAGAGTTCCTGGAGTCAGACAAACTTCTCAAGTTCAAATCTGACCTCAGACTATCTGTGTGACTCTGGGTAAGTCCCATTGCCTCAATTTCCTCATCTGTAAAATGAGATGGAGAAGGAAATGGCAAACCGTTCCAGTATCTTTGCCAATAAAACCGTAAATGGCATCAAGGCGAGTTGAACATGAGTAAATAAGAAGTGTTAGGAATATGTTCTGACATCAAGATTAAATTGTCCTCTTTGCAACTTCTACCCTTTCCTTCTGCCTTATGGGGTCAAACATAACTATTCTAATTCCTTTTTAAAATGGCAGACTTTTAATACTTGAACACAGTTCTCAGGTCTTCCCATGCTCCCCTCTCTTCTGCACATGACAATAGCCCGGCACCCTTCATGAGTAGGGTTGTCCATCTCTAGTTACTCTCTAGCTTTTCAATAACTGTTTTCAACTGTAGTGCCCATCTGAACACAGGGTTCCAGAGGAGATTTAATGAAGGCAGAATATGGGGAAACTATCACTATAGTCCTGGAAGATATCCCTCACTGGTGTATTGTCAATGAACCATTAATAGTTCCAGTATGAGTACAATCATACAACCAGAATAATAAGAATAATATAAATATCAATAAGAATAATATAAATTATAAAAAATTGTTAAAATCCAAGTAAACTATATTCACTGAATTCTCTTCATTTACTAGTTTAGAATGAGTGAAAGGAAATAGTCTGACATGACTAGACTGTGATGAAACTATTCTGGCTCTTTTAATTACTGTTTCTCTTTCTAAATGTTTAGCCAGCATCCCTTTAATGACCTACTCTATAAATCTCAAAGGAATCAACGCCAACTTCACTGTTCTATGCTTTGTAAATAGTAAATTTGTAAAATGTCTGACTCTTTGTGACCCTATTTAGGGTTTTCTTGGTAAAGATACTGGAATGGTTTGCCATTTCCATCTCCAGCTCATTTTACATATAAAAAACTGAGACAAACAGGATTAAGTGACTGACCAAGATCACATAGCTGGTGAGTGTCTGAGGTTGAATTTGAACTCAGCTCCTCTGGACTCCAGAGTTGGCACTAGCTGCCCAGAAAGGACTTTAGAGAGTACATAAGTCATTCCCTCATTTCTCAATTGAAATATAACAAAGGGCATCATTCTTCTCAAAGTCACAGAGTAGGATTATGTCAAAGCAGGGAGTAGAGCTCAGGACTCCTGACTCTCTCCAGTACCCTTTATGATTTAGAAGATCTTAGAGACACAAAGGATGAGGAAACAATATTGAAGTGACTTGGCTTACTTACTAAAGTCTCCCAGGTCAGAACCACTCTGGGTCTGTTTCCTCATTCATTACACGAAAATGTATACTCCACTCTACTAACATGAAAGATTCTGGGTAGGTTGAAAGGAAGTAGTAAATGAGGGGAAAGGGAATATGAATTTTTGAAGCACCTATCTGGTGCCAAGCACTGGCTAAGTGCTTTACAAATATGATCTCATTCGTTCTTCATAACAACCTTGTGAATAGTTGTGAAGTAGCTATCATCATTGTCCCCATTTTACAGTTGAGAAAACTGAGGCAGACAGAGATAAAATGACTTGCCCGGGGTCACCCAGGTAATAAATATCAGAGAAAGCAGGTTTTACTGGCTCCTGGACCCTGCCTTCTGTACCACCTCTACTGAGGCAAATGAGGTTATCTAATTGGAACCTAGTAAGAGATCAAATTAATAGCTCTTTTGAGATATGCTGTTACAAGCCCTCTCTTTCCCTCCACTTTTTCTAATTTCTTCCTCATTTTTTATGTTCGTTTTTGGTTTATTAATTTGTTTACTTCTACTTTCTTCTTAGCTACACACTCCTTTTGTTTTTGTTTTTGTTTTCGTTTTTCTTCTTTACTCCTATTAATGTGCATTTAGGGATGTGAAATTGCCTTTGTTTGCTGATCACAAGAGAAAATGTCACAGAGTATAAAGAACCATCTTGAGCGTCAGGAAGACTTGTGTTCAAATCCAACTTCAGACAAATACTAGCCATATGATCATCCAAACTTTTAGTGCTTAAAGCAGCCCTCTAAAACTTGTTGTCCATGGTTTCTGTATTTAAATCTTACTTATTTCTGGAAATACTCCATACCCCCTTCCCCAATGAACAAAGATAGACTTTCATTGAAGGAGTTTCCTGATGGAGTGGCTCCCTAGTATAGTGAAAATACAAGTCTGATTTAAAAAGGATACAGATCACAGACATAAAGCTGGTAAATTTGATTGTGTGCTCTTTTTTGGGCAAGGACTATCTTTTGCCTTTTTTTGTATCCCTAGTCCTTAGCACAGTGCCTGACACATAGTACACACCTAATAGATGAATGTTTCTTCATTGATTGGAAGATAGCTTAGACGTCACCTAGTATGACCTCCCCATTTTACAGATGAGGAAACTAAAGCCCAGATTATCGATGGAATTTCCCAAGTTCTCACAAATGGTAGTCAACACAGTTGAGTTTTAACTTCAGATCTCAGACTACAAATAGCCTGCTTATCCCACTTCACCAGGCTGCATCATCTTCATCCCATACTTTTGATGTGGCACATTTTTCTCATTACTTTTCATAAAAGTTGTTATTGTTTCTGTAATGTGATCTTTAATTGCAAACATTATTCTACAAGTCATTTAAGCCTCCCAATAATTAAGAAAAGGTGTCTATGTGGTAATGGATAAAAATATCAGATGATGAGAACTAAGAACTAGAACCACGTGCCGTCCCTCTTCCCTCCATCACTTGTGTTTATCTAATATCTCCGTGTACCTGTTGCATCCTCCTCAGAGAATTTAAGGTATTTGAAGGCAGGGAGTGTTTCATTTCTACATTGCATTTTAAAAAAAGATTTGTGGGTGTTAAAGATGATAATATTAAAAAAAAAACACAAGAAAAAGAATGGATTGAGAGTTCTGTAAGAGCAGGGGCTGTCTTTTGCCTTTCTTTGTATACATAGCATGCACAGTGTCTGGCATATAGTAAATGCTCAATAAATGTTTATTGGCTCACTATTTAATTGTTTTTAACTATCCAGAAAATTTGATGGTAGCAAAGTGAAAAAAAAATAGAATCAGGTCCAAACATATATGTGTGTGCATATACATATACATATATATACACACATACATATATGTATGTGTGCATGTATATGTATGTGGCATACAGAGAGAAAGAAATTAGATATATCCATACCTATATTTATATCTATCTATCTATCAATATATTTGGACTTGATTTCTATTCTATACGTGTGTATATGTAAGTGTGTATGTATATATGCCCAGAATTGAGATTTCATCAGTACAGGGAATTCCCTGTTGTGATGCCTCATTCTATCCCTCAAAATGCAGACAACTGTCTAATCTGTAATTTCAAGCTTTAGAGAATTGTCTGGTGCACTGAGAAGTTAAGTGATTTTTCCAAGGTCACACAGTCAGCATGTGTAAAAGACAGAACTTGGACCCAGACTTTTTGTATCCAAGATTGTTGGAGGATTCTCCATTTGATGCATCATTTTACCTCTCATCTCATAAACCATGTAAAAGTCTACATAGGATACATATATAGATATGTCATATACATGTTATATGTGCATGTGTATATATAGTACCACATGAATTATACACAAATATATATAGGGTTTTGAGGGAGAAGGAAGAGATACACAAAGTGAGAGAGGAATGTGGTAATGTGGAAGTGCTCTGTTTTGAATGTGTATCAGAATTTATAGCTATTATGACTATAGCTTGAAAAATGAAAGAGAAGGCAGGTGGAATGTCGAAGAAACACAGCATTTGGACAATTTGCAATATATCAGAAAATGGCTGGTTTTGAAGTCACTTGTCCCAGTGGAATTGACTAGAAGGTGTGGGCTTTGATTGTTATCCATGAGAATGCCATTTAGAGAGGTCAGAGAGAATAGAAAATGAGGATGAAATTCTTACTTGTGGGGATTGACAAGTGTTATTTTATGAGAGAATACTAAAAAGATAAGTGTATAAGAATAGAAAAAGCACGAGATACATTGAAAGACTATTTCCTGTAATTACTGAAGGCAAGAAAAGAGAAGATTGGATTTTAGGAATACCATAAAGAAAATACTCAAAAGACTTTCATTAGTATCTGGAGTGATTGAATGACATAAGAGCTTCAAGAGAAGTGAAAAGGAGTCATTTGCTGTTATAATGAAGGTTTGAGGGGACTCTGGTGGTGATGCTAGTTAGAGCAAAAATATTGTATATAACTGCAGATGTCTTCATGTTATTAACGCTTTTGTTCACTTATAATTGCTTGTGTCAAGTAACTTTAATGTCTAATTATATACAAACAAGAGTACATTTGGGAAAAGTTTCTCCATTTTATTAAATGATTAATATTATATGAATTTGAATTGAGACTTGATCTAACTAATTAATGTGATTACAAGATTATTAGTGAGAAATAAATTTTCACATCATACTCCTACATTACTACAGCTGCTCAGAGTATACAATGAAATATGCAGCAAAAATTCAATTGGAAGGCTGAGGCTAGGTGACCTAAAATAATGAGTATTGTCAAACTTCTAGAATCTGATTAATACACATATATGTATACATAGACAAATACACATATGTGCCACTACAAACAAGGGGTCATGGGATTACATCTAACACACACACACACGCAGGCACACACACACACACACACACACACACACACACACACACCCCAGTATGAAAAGGGGGTCATGGAATCACATCTACCCTTCTAGGTAGATTGATAGATGGATGGATAAATAGAAAGATTCTAAATATGCTGAATGATACAGATAGAAAAATCATATGAAATCAAAGATAGTGAAATGTCCATCCCAATTGAGGAGAGTTGGGACATTCTAAAATATTTAACAAATCTAATTAAAATTATAGAATGGATTGATTTTAGTATATAAAATATTTTTCAGAACAAAAAGAATGCGTCTAGAATTTTTTAAAGAAAGAAATGAGTTAAAATCATTGTTATCAACATCCCTGACAAATAGCTGATATCCAAAATCTTTAAAGAATTGATGAAAATAAATGATAATGATAATATTGATGATAATTAGCATTTATATAGTACTTTAAGGCATTTGTTAGGCATTTTGTTAATGTTATGTCATTTGATCCTCACAATAACCCTGAGAATGGATGCCATTATCCCTATTTTACAGAAGAGGAAACTAATGGTGAGAAGTTATTGACTTGCCCAGGACCATATAGATAGTAGAAGCCTTGAGATCAGATTTGAATTCAGGTCTTCCCAACGGTCCAGCTTTCTATTTGCTGTGCTAACTTCCCAAAAACAAAAGAATGAGATCCATTTGCTTATAAGTAAATATCAGAGAACACAAATAGGAAGGCAAACCTGGAATAGTAATATAAACCTTGGAATGAGAAACACCTAAATTTGATTCCTGCTTCTGACACTTCCAAGTTTCCATGGGCAAATCATTTAATCTCTCTAAGGGGCTGTCTATAAAATCCTCTATAAAATGGGGATAGTAATATATTCAGTAAATTTTTGTAGGTTGTTGTTAAACTTAAGAGAGTTAATAGATGAAAAAGCATTAAAAATTAAGGAATTCATAAAGTACATTGTCCAGAGTATTTTTTTCAGACCCCTTCTCTCCTCAACCTACTTTCACCTTTACTGATTGACAGAAGACTTAAATTCAGCAACAGGAGCTATCACTATGAATTGCCTCTTCTCCCCAAATTTATATTTGAAGTCCTTTCAGAAGACCATAGTCCTTGCTAAAGCTAACTCCTCTATTTAAAGAAAAACATTTCTGTGTCTTTTGTATTTACATCACATCTATTTCTACAAATACTACAATATCCTCATCCCCACTGAACAAAGAAAAAAAAAACAAGCAAAAATACCTGATTCAATTACCCATTCTGACAATACACCATATTCTGCAAAGAGAAATTTTGCCCCTTACATCCTTTCAAGCTATCTTCATACACCTCTCCTCCCTTTCATAGGAAAGCCAAAGGGGAAGGGGCAGAGTAGGACTATTTGTTTACAGTTTCTCACCTCCTTCATCCTTCCCAACCTTGTGAAATGGAATTTCTGGCCTCATTACTGACCAAAATTATTTCCCTCTGGGTCAAAAGTGTTCACCAGGGTTGTAAGAACACTTTGTAAAACTTACAGTCCTCCACAAGTATAAGTTGTTATTTTTATGATTGTTCCAGCTCTTAATCCTGCAGTCCTACAGCAGCCTAAAAACAGATTAAACACCCATTGCAGAGACCCTCCCAGTGGAGCTCAGGTTGGAGCCCTTCAGATAAAGCTCCAAGACCCTGTGCAATCTCCAAGAGGCACAATCCATTTATTGAACTTTTGGATGACCATTAGGTCACTCCTCTGAAAACTTACCAAGGCATGATCAGCAACAAGGAAGAGTTCAATATACTTCTTTTCTTTTAAGTACATCTGCATCTTCAGGGTAGATTAAAAGGAAACAACTATTAACAAATCCTTTCTTGCCAATGGTTTACATTTCAATAATCCCACAACACTACGGAGAGATCTGTTATAGATCTTTATAGATAAAGCAAAGAAAAATGAAAGGTACACTGCTGGAGAAATGGAGAGAAATATTTTAAATCCAAATGGGACACTCTTTTCTGATCCCCCCCTCTCCTTTTTTATCTGTCTTTTTTTTTTTTTTTTTGGAGGGCAATTGGGGTTGAGTAACTTGCCCAAGGTCACACGGCTAGGTTTTTTTGTTTGTGTGTGCATTAAGTGTCTGAGGCCAGATCCGAACTCAGGTCCTTCTGACTCCAGGGCTGACACTCTACTCACTGTGCCACCTAGCCTCCCATCTCTTTTTTCTTTATCTGTCATTCCCCCTCTCTCTGATCTTTCTTCTATCTCCCTCCTAATCCTTCTTTCACTTTCTTTCTCTTATCTTTAACTTGTTCCTCTGTTGCTCTTTTCTCATCTTCCTCACTCTTTTTCTCTTTACCTCTCTCTCTTTTTCTCCCTCTCCTGTCTCTTTTTTCACCTCCCTTATCTCTTCATCTATGTCTCTTTTTCTTTCCCTGCTTCTCTCTTCTTTTTATCTCTCTTGATCTTCTTTCTCTTGTTCCTTTATATCTTCTCTCTCTCTGTTTTTCTCTGTCTCTCTCTTCCCCTCCGCATCTTCCCCTTATTCCCTCTCCTCCTCCCCCTGTCCCTCCCTCTCCCATTCTACCTTATTTCTCTGGATTGTATTATAAAACAGGTGTAATTATTTTTTCCACAATTAAAGCTGCTAACGACCAATTATTTAGTGTCTACTATGTGCCAAGTACTGAGCTTTGTACTGAGAATTAACATAAACAAACAACAAAAAGCTAAAGGACTCTTACTTCTAAACTGATGCCTGCCCTGGAGACCTGAGTGATGTCCTCTGTCTTGGAGAAGTTGTACACCACGCAGCTGCCATTGCTGGTGTCTTGGGCCTTCTGGTCATATTTGAAGATGGCGTGCTCTCCCTGATCAGTGTTCTCCAAGGGTTCGATGAGGTACCTTTGGTCATGCTTCCTGAAGTATCCCCTGTGGAGCATGAGGATTTTGGACAGGTGACAATATTCTGCTCCCAGAGCTTTGACTGCTTCAACTTGAAAGGAATGATATGTAATAGCCTGGGGTGAAGGGAGGGAGAAGGGGGGAACTATGGCTCCAGATGGAGTTGGTCAGTTGGGGAAGATGTGGGAAACATGCTTTTTTTTTTTTTTTTAATGAGGTAATTGGGGGTAGATGACTTGCCCAGAGTCACACAGCTAGTAAGTGTCTGTGAACAGATTTGAACTCAGGTCCTCCTGACTCCATGTGCTGGTGCCACCTACATGCCCCAGAAATATGTTCTTCTTACAAAACAGTTAACTCCCAGTCAGGTCAGGATTCTAAGAATTAGGTTTTTTTTTTTTTTTCTGAGTGTTCATAGGCAGAAGCTTGGCTGCCACCCCTAATTTTGTCTTTTCTCTAGGCACAACATGGAATAACCACAGAAGAACAAAAGGAAATCCCAGATGTCCAGCCATAACTTCCTGCTGCTCATAGGAACATACATTTAGAGCTAGAAAGAATTTATTTGGTAGATCATGTCATCTAACCCTGTCACTTTAAAAATGAAGAAACTGAGGCTCAGAGTGGCCAATATCTTCCCCAAGGTTGCATGGGTCACTAGCCTTTCCACCATATCACATACCTCTCTTATGATCTTTTTTAGAATCTTCTTTCCCTGTACCTACTAGTGCCTTGGTTCTATATGACGAAACCTTAAAGCCATGTGTAAGTTTAGGGCCCACATAGCAAAGGCAAAGACATTTGAAAGTTGAGTTCAGTGTGCCCTTTAATAAGGAGCTGTGAAGTAATATGTATAATGGAAATAGTGCTGAACTGGGCACAGAAACATTTTGTCTTAGTCGCAGTTAAGCATCCACTCATCATGGTTTCTTGGGTGAGACACTTCCCTTTTCTAGATCTAGGGTTTCTTATAAAACATTCATATCTCTTCTAGCTCTGAGGATCTATGGCCACTGGCTGCAGAACTTTATTATCTTTTTTCCTGTGAACTTTGTTTTCTCAGGAAAACAAAGCCAGGCTATGCACATTCCCTCTATAGCATCAACCTTTCACTTTCACAGACTGGTGAATAAAGAAGGTCCATGAATCATTCCTGTAGTGCTGGTAGCAGGCCAAGGGAGGACATGTCGATTTATTGACTAATTTTTCCTGAAATAACTGTATTTCCATGAATCACAAAAGAGACCAGAAATCCCACCCCTACAATTTAAGTTGGTCTATTCTAATTGGATATTGAACAGGCTCAGGTCCATCAGAAGTCAAACAGATTTACTATTTATTGTCAATTATGCTTAGTCATGAGAGGGAGTATTGAAGATCTGGTTCTTACCTCAAGCCATTACAGGTACTAATGCTAGCAGCAGAGTCCTTTTCATGAAGAATGTGTCCTTGGTAATAACAATGATCCTACAGGAGGAGAGAGAGAAACAGAGACAAAGACAGAGACAGAAAGAGAGAGAGAGAGAGAGACAGAGACAGAGAGACACAGAGATATATAGAGAGATAGAGGGAGACAGAGAGACAGAGAGACAAAGAGACACAGAGACAGACGAAGAGAGAGAGACAGAGAGACAGAGGATGAGAGACAGAGAGACAGAGAGAAGGGAAGGACAGACAGAGACAGAGAAACAAAGAGAGAGGAAATAAACGAAAGAGAAACAGAGAGAAAGAGAGACAGACAGACAGAGATGGTGAAATATTATAATAATGTATGCAGTTTTTTTTTCTTGTTCACATTTCAACTTAACTCTACTCAATAGCAACCATAGTCACAAATACCTGTCCATTTTACACATAGCATAAAACAAGCTTAAATTCTTAATTAGCCTTGTTTGCAATTGCAATTTTACAGGATCATAGATTTCAGTTTGGAAAAAAAAAAAACTTTGAAAAGTAACAATTGGGAAAGAATTTTTACAACCTATGTCTCTGAGAATGGACTCATTTCTAAAATATACAGAGAATTGAGTCAAACCTATAAAAAGATAAGTCATTTCCCTATTGATAAATGGTCAAAGGATATGAACAGGAAATTTTCAGAGAAAGAAATTAAAGATACCTATAAGTGTATGAAAAAAATGTTCTAAATCACTATTGATTAGACAAATGCAAATCAAAACAACTCTGAGGTACCACATCTCTCCAGTCAGATTGGCTAAGATGACAAAACAGGAAAATGACAAATGCTGGAGAGGATGTGGGCAAATTGGAACACTAATGCATTGCTGGTGGAATTGTGAACTTATCCAACCATTCTGGAGAGCAATCTGGAATTATGCCCAAAGGGCTATAAATAATTTCATACCCTTTGACCCAGCAATACCACTTCCAGGGTTACATCCCAAAGAGATTATAGAAGTGGGAGGAAGACTCATATGTACAAAAATATTTATAGCAGCTCTTTTCGTGGTTACAAAGAATTGGAAATTAAAGGGGTGCCCATCAATTGGGGAATGGCTAAACAAGTTGTGGTATATGCATGTAATGGAATATTATTGTACTATCAGAAATGAGGAGGAGACTTTTTTTATATTTACCTGGAGAGGCTTATACAAACTGATGCTGAGTGAGAAGAGTAGAACCAGGAGAAATTTGTATACAATCACAGACACAACATATGTGTGATGACCAACTATGACAGACTGGACTCTTCTCAGCAATGCAGTGATATAAGTCAATCCCAAAAGACGCATGAAGGAGAGACATGTGACATCCAGAGAATTAACTAGGAAGAACTGAGCTTGAATCCTGATGGAAGCAAACTACTTAATCTTTTTCTTTTCTTTATTTGGTTTTATTTCCTCTTTGATATTTTTTTATTCCATCTATTATAATTCACCTTTGTAACCTGACTAATGTCTAATATGAATGTATTTGCAGATCCTATACTAGAATATATGCGGTCATGGGGGGTGGGAGGAGGGAGGGAAAGGAAATTTGAAACTCAAGGAACTATGGGAATGAATCCTGTAAAATAAAAATAAACAAACAAATTAATAAAAAAAATAAATGTAACATTGTCCAATTCCTTTATTTAACAGATGAAGAAACAGACCCAAATGACTTGGCCAAGGTCATACTAGAAATAAAGGTCAGGAATGGGATTTTAACCCAAATCATGGGACCATGGATCCAGAGCTAGAGAAGGGAAAGCAGAGGATAGATGAGCAAACTGAGACCCAGAAATATTAAGTAACTGCCTCAAGGTCACACAGGTAATCAGCATCATAGGCAGAGACTGAACTGGGGTCCTGTGACTCTGGTGTCAGAGTTCTTTCCTTGCACCAGGGCTGCCTGCCTGGAGCATCTGCTCCAAAATCCTTCTATTAGAGATGAGGATCAGCAGTGGAGTTTGATCCTTTCAAGTGACTGTATAGGATGGGAACATTCTAGATTAAACATTTGTGTTCAAAGGAAATAACATTTAGGTGGCATCTGGGGCTCATGATTTCACAAAAGAACCAGTGGAAGTGTATACTTGCTACTTTAATACTATTAACCAAGAATGTTTCTGTAATTACTAACTCTGCATATTTTATAACTTTGAATATTACAAAGAATTTGTTACATAAAACTCATGAGAATAAGAAGGTCCTTGAAGGTAAGGACCCTTTTCCTTTGTATCCTGCGCATTTATCACTGTATTAATTTGGCAATTAATAAATTCTTGGTGCCTAACTGAAATAAACAGGACAGTTAATTATGTTCTACCCCTTTTCAATACAGAAATTAAACATCTGGTAGAATAATTTTTTGTCTGAGGAAACCAAATATTAATTCTGTATTTTATATGTGATTCCATTTTGCAACTGATTCTATGCTATTATTACCTTATTCTTATATTATTACCTTATACATTTTATATAAAATCCCAAGACTTTTCTTTGGCCCTGAGTGAAATGCTTCTGAGTTCAAAAGTTGTATTCCTCTTTCATAGTTAGATCCCAAAGTTTGTTTTTTTCTGTCAATGACTTTTAATTAAAGAAAAGCTCTGAGATAAATTTAAAGGTTCAATACTCTCAAAAAACATTTTAATTCTAAGGGAAACTTGTTATCCCTTAGAATTCCATGTCCTAAGGACATTCATACATTATCCTTGAGAGCATACAAGCTGACCTGCTCCCATCTCTGTTTCTTCTTGTTCCATTAAAGGTGGTTTTAGTTCATTCACAAACACAGGTGAGTTCACTATTCTTGAGCAGTGTCAGGATGTGTCTGGGTCTCATAAATCCATAAAGCCTTCCTCTAAGACAGAGAGGGGGTGGTCTTGGTCCTATGAGTGAGTCTAAATCCCTTCCTTTAAAGAAACTGATCATGATACCCTTACCTCCACAATGCTGGCAACCCTAAATTGCATTATTTCCTCAGCTACCCCGTTCTGTTTTTTGCTCCATGTTTATAAAAAGGAAGTGCATCTACAATCCTTTGTCTTAAAACTGAGGCAGCCGTCAACCTGCTTTATTAATAAGTTTGCTTCCCCGTAATAAACTATCATATTGCTTGGAGTAAATTGCCTTAATCTACTTTTGTTGAATTTCACCTGTGACCTGCCCGGAAATGACAAACCTGGAAAATATCAGAGGTGAGATTCAAAGGTCCAATATAAAACCTATTACCTCCACACTGTGTCTCCTACCTTGAGCTGAGGATTTGTGGTGATCTCCTCCCCTTCGGGGGAATAATGTGTCTCACTGTAGTTTGGGGATACAAGATCTCTGGAAAGAGAACAGAAAGATAGTCATAACGCCAACAACAATTAAAAAAAAAAGTTTTCATGGGATGATTACCCCAACTATTTTCAACTTTGTGAAGTCCTTTTTCTTCCTAGCATAGAGGATGCTGAAATTCACATAATGTTTTTGGGTTTTTTTGTTTTGTTTTGTTTTGTTTTTTGCCTTTTGGTGGGAAATTGGGGTTAAGTAACTTGCCCAAGGTCACATGGCTAGGTTTTTGTTTGTGTGTGCGTTAAGTGTCTGAGACCAGATCTGAACTCAGGTCCTTCCGACTCCAGGGCCGATGCTCTACTCACTGCACCACCTAGCTTGCACCCCACATAATGTTTTAAAAGCAGTTTAAATAGATTAATCTTCTCAAGAGATGAAAGTATAATTAATTGGCTGAGTAGCCTGTCATTTACGGACATCATTGGATAAGTAACATCATCACGGAAACTCAATTAACTAATCTTTATTTTTTTTTAAACAAATGCTTTATTAACTTCTGTTTTACATTATTCATTTCCGCCAGATTTTGAGTTACAATCATTTTCCCCCCGTTATTCCCCTACCCAACCTCCCAGAATAGTTGTCCCACAAGATATCGCTTCCTCCAATCTGCTCTCTCCCATACCTTCTCCCATACCCCCTTCGACTTTTCCATTAGAGGAAGGTGAATCTTTGTGTCCCAATGCCTGCACATCTTATCTCCCAATTACAAGCAAAAGAGTATTAATAATAGTATTTATACATATTTGAAACATTTAATGTTAAGACCTCGAATTTCAGATCCATTTCCTTCCTCCCTTGTCACCCATTCCCTCTGGGAAGATAAGTAATTCAGTGTATGTTGTACATGTCTAGCTATGCAAAACATTATCATAGTAGATATATTGTACAAGGCTGCTTATAATTCCCTCCCACTCATCCCACCCCCCACCTGGTCCATTCCCTACATGATCCTGTCCCTCTTCTATAGTGGGTACTTCCAACCTCCCCTCACCCCAAGGATGCCCTCCCATCCATCATCCCTCCTCTCATCCCCCTTCCCCCTATTCTGCTGCAGGTTGAGATATCCCATTTAGTATGTATGTCATTCTCTCCCTGAACCAAATTCAATGAGAATGTGGTTTTGCCTTTTTAGCCTTCCTATTCTCCCCCTCCCTTGCAACCACTTCCCCTACATGAGATAGTTTACCCTACCATGTCTCTCCCCATCTCCTCTTGCCACTTTCCTCTCTCACCTCATAATTTCATCCCTTGAGTATTCTCCTTCCCAACAAATTCAACCTATGCCCTCTATCCATATATAACTGTAACCATATACACACACATTCACATATGTATTCATATGACCACACACCCTTCTTCCATTATTTTAATAGTGAGAAAGATATCATCAGTCACAGTTATTGCTTTTCCATATAGGAATGTAAATAGTTCAACTTTAATAAGTTCCTTTTGATTTCTTTTCCCCGACTACCTTCTCAGGCATCTCTTCCTTCTTGTGTCTGGATGTCAAATTTTCTATTCAATTCTGGTTTTTTCTTCAAGAATGCTTGAAAGTCCTCTATTCAACTGAATGACCATATTTTTCCCTGAAACAAAATACTCAGTTTTGCTGGGTAGGTGACCCTTGGGTTCATTCCCAGTTCTTTTGCCCTCAGGAATATCATATTCCATGCCCTTTGATCCCTCAGTGTAGAAGCTGCCAGGTCCTAGGCTATTCTGATTGTGTTTCCACAATATTGAAATTGTTTCTTCCTGGCTGCTTGTAGTATTTTCTCCTTGAACTGGGGATTCTGGAACCTGGCTATAATATTCCTGGGAGTTTTCTTTTTGGGATCTTTTTCCGGAGGTGGTCTGAGGATTCTTTCAACCTCTATTTTGCCCTCTGGATCTAAAACATCAGGGAAATTTTCCTTGAGAATTTCTTGAAGGGTGATTTCTAGGTTCTTTCTTTGATCAATGCTTTCAGGTATTCCAATAATTTTTAAATCGTCTCTCCTGCATCTATTTTCCAGGTCAGTGGTTTTTCCCATGAGATATTTCACATTGCCTTCTAATCTTTCATTTGTTTGGATCTGCTTAACAGCATCTTGATTTCTCATAAAGTCATTAGCTTCCATTTGCTCCAGAATAACTCTAAAGGAATGAATCGCCTCAGTGAGCTTTTGAGATTCTTTTTCCATCTAGCAAATTCGACTTTTTAAGGCATTCTTCTCCTCATTGCCCTTTTGGGCCTCCTTTGATATTTGAGTTAGTCTACTTTTTAAGGTGTTGTTTTCCTCAGTCAGGCTGTTGACCCTCATTTCATACTTTTCCTGCATCCTTCTCATTTCTCTTTCCAATTTTTCCTCCACTTCTCTTATTTGATTTTTAAAGTCCTTCTTAAGGTCCTCTATGGCCTGCAACCCACTCATGTTTTCCCCTGGGGCTTTTGGAGCAGGACTTCTGACCTCACAGTCCTTTTCCCGCTCTATGCCCCCAAAATAGGAGTCTAGGGTTGCATTTTTCTGTTTCCTTTGCCTTGGCATGTTGCCACTTAATTACTTGACTTTTGGGCTTGTTGCCACACTATGGCTTTAAGGCCAGCTAGAGGAATTTTCGTCCCAACGTGTGGGGGGCAACTTCCATTTCTGGCAAGCTGTAAACCCACCCACGACTTCCACCCTAGAACACAATCCAGATCCAGGGAGGTTAAAGTAAGAGCGATTACCCCCCCAAGACTGATCGCTGGATCTCCCTACAATTAATTGCAGGCCAGGAGCTGGAGCTGCCTCTGAAAACTCCAAAATGGTGTGTCTCCTCAGCGGCTTCTAGCCCCCAGGGGAGGGAGCCAACACATTCCCCAAATACTGGTCCCAAAGTCCATAGGACACTAACCTCTTACTTTGTCCTAGGCATGTCTATGTTGATAATTCTGGAGTTGCCACAGATGCTGGTGCTCTGGGGTCTCTCCAGCTGGTTGCTGGCCCTGCCACCCTGGGGCTAAAACCTCGGCTCACGTGGACCTGGGCTCAGCTCGGCTCGACTCCCCGCGCTCTGCCCACTGTGTGTTGCCAGCTCCCAGACCGCTGCGCTGGTCCTTCCTGCAGGGCTGCTGGGCTGTCCTCAGTGGGAGGTTAGCTTCTCTGTGTCATTCTGTGAGTGCTGGGGCTCCAGAAGTTGTTCAGAGTCCCCTTTTACATAGTTTGGTGGGAATCTGGGGGCAGAGTGGCTTGGATGAGCTGTTTCTACTCCACCATCTTGGCTCCACCCCTTAACTAATCTTTAAAATGGGCATAATAATGTCCGAATATTATCCAATGAAGAGTCCTAATTTACAACGTGTAAGAGGGTAATGCAAATATCAGGAGAACATTCCATGTCCAAGAGAACTACTAAGGAAACCTACTGGTATTGGGAGACAAGTAGAGTAATTCCATCAATAGACTCTATTCCAAGAGCTCATGCTAGGCTGGTGATCATGGGAGTGGAAAAGAGTGGACAGATAAAAGGGATGCTGAAGGGGAAGCACTGACAGGATATGGGATATAAGGGACAGGCAAAAGTGATGCATAGCTTCAGGTTTTACATTTACATTCCTGTGAGGAGGGTGGTAGCTACAACAAAAAGGGGGAAGGTTTTAAGGGGGAGGCAGAATTATTGAGGGAAGATTTATCAGCAGCTAGTTTGCACAGCAGACAGAACACTGGGCCTGGAGTCTGGAAGGCATAAGTTCAAATCCAGTCTCAGATACTTACTACCTGTGTGACCTTGCATGAGTCACAACCTCTATTTGCTTTAGCTTCCTCATTTGTAAAATGGGCATTATTATAACATCTACCTCCCAGGGTTATTATGAGGATCAACTGAGATATTTGTAAAGTGCCTGGCACATAGTAGGCCATATATAAATGTTAGGTATTATTAAGAGGATAAGTTCAGTTTAGTGGATGCACTATATTTTGGGGCTAATCTCTCTGTCTCTGTCTCTCTCTGTCTCTGTCTCTCTCTCTCTGTGTCTCTCTCTCTGTCTCTCTCTGTCTCTGTCTCTGTCTCTCTCTCTGACTCTCTCTCTGTCTCTCTGTCTCTCTCTGTCTCTGTCTCTGTCTGTCTCTGTCTCTGTCTCTGTCTCTGTCTCTTTCTCTCTCTCTCTCTCTCTCTCTCTCTCTCTGTCTCTGTCTCTCTGTCTCTGTCTCTCTGTCTCTGTCTCTCTCTGTCTCTCTCTGTCTCTCTCTGTCTCTCTCTCTCTCTCTCTCTCTCTCTCTCTGTCTCTCTCTCTGTCTCTCTCTCTCTCTCATCTCATAGGCTCCATTCCATTCAAACTAAGCTGCTTTCTGTCATGGGAACATAAATTGCATTCTCTTCTCTCCTCTCCTTTACTTATACACTAGACTTTGAGTTAGGGAAATGGGTTTAAATCCTGCCTTGTACCCTTTAAGTAACAACTCCCTGAGTTTCAGTTTCCTCACCTTTAAAATGATGGAGATAGACATGTGATTCCCAACATATGTTCTAGATCTATGATCTAGATGTGATCCCTTCTTTGGGCATATGCTTGTTCTCCCTTTGCTATTAACTCCCTCCCTGTCATTTACCCAACCCAAACGCTTCCTCTGGGAAGTCTTCCTGCCTCTACCCATCAGTAATAACCTTTTCCCTTTTGATTCAGACCCTGATTCAGAACTTTTCAGAACATTGGAATTCCAGAACTCTCAAGTGTATTTTCTATGTAAAATGCTGCCTTGTTCTCATCTCTGTGTCTCTTAGAATGTGTGGTGCAAGCCATGTGATGCTCCTCCTCCTAACTTCTTCTCTTGCAGATCTATTCTCAACACAGCTGCTGAAGTGATATCTATAAAACACAGGTCTGACCAAGTCACTCCCCTGCTCTAAAACCTTCCATACCTCCCTATTGCTTTTAGAGTCAGAACCAAACCTCTCTGACTGACATCCCAAACCCTTCATACCCTTGTTTTGGCCTCCCTCGCTAGGCATATTATACTTTACCATGCCCCTCATTCTAGATTTTAGTCGAACTAGTCTGTTCATCATTCATGACATTTGATCTTTTCTCTTTCTGTCTTTGTATAGGTTTCCCTCCCATGTCTGGAAAATCTTCTTCTCAGCCTTTCAGAATCCCTAGATCCCTTCAAAACTTATCTCTAGAGTCACTTCCTAGTTGACACCCTTCCAACTCACCCAGATGCTAGCATCTTCCCCATCACTTTGTATATATTCTATTTAATTCTATGACTACATATCATTTCACCCAGTTGAATGAATGCAGGTGATTGAGAGCAGGGAACATTACTTTTTTTTTTCTTTGTATGTTTTTTTTTCTCAGTGCCACACAGTAGTAAAGGGCCTTATGTCATGGGGCATAGAGTACTGGACTTGTAGTCAGAAGGACCTAGTTGTAAATGCTGCCTTAGCTATGCAACCTTGGCTAGACACTGTAGACTTCTTCAACTCCAGCGTAGATGGGATTGAGTGACCCCTAAGCCCAGGATCAATGACTTTATGATCTCTAATCCTATGAAATGCTTCTTGATTTATTAATTGGCCTTAGAAGGAAGAAATCAAAGCAATGGCAGTTGGTGGAGGGAGAAAGTGCGAACCGAAAAGATGGAAATCGACACTTCACTTAATACCAGGAAAACCTTTCTATTAATTAGAACACTCCAGAAATACAATTGGCTGCTACAGGACCTAGCAGGTACCTTGTCCCCTGCAGCTGCTGAGGTTTTCAAGTATGGCTTGGTCTGATATAGGGCCTAAGATTAACCAGATACAGTTCAGACTAGAGAACTTGGTACTGTGAGATTCTACAAACCTATCAATCAACTGCAAAGAAATCTTCCTAACAGGCAGGAAGATTTGGGATATTTGTTAGCCAGAGGGACATTAAGTAAAATGTGGATAATTCCATGTAAGTTTCTTCATAATCTTAAAACTGTGCCACTCACTCTGTCTTTCTCAGGTGAAGCACCACTTGTTTACCATGAAGAATCATCTCATAGAGGACCTCAGCATCATATTTTTCCTGGAAGAAAAACATGCATTCCAATTAGTTTGAGATAATTAGGACAATCTGTACTTACCCTGTGACTCACATGTGGTAGGCACATAATCAATGTTGTTGATTTTCTTTTAATTTGAATTAATTCAATTTTCCTTGTTTCTTTTCTTTCTCTTCCATAACTATATATATATATATATATATATATATATATATATATATATATATATATATATATATATATATATATATATATATATATATCTGTATAAGGCATTTGAGACCAAATGCTACTCAAAGTTCAGGGGATAAATTTTCTAAGATAAGTATTATAGAAAGGAAAGGAAGACACATTAAAGTCTTCTCATTTAAGTATAATAAAAAGGAAAACAAAAGTAATTGATCTGAAAAAGAAAACAGTATAGAACCCATGAGGATACCACAGAAGATCTGTGAGGCAATGATGGTGAGGAAAGGAAGAGCCAATTCTAATTGCCTATGCCATCCTGTATTTGTCTCAGTTGTCCATTACAGTAGCAAAGCTGTCCCAAGCTCACAGAATAGCCTGCATGCCAAAGTCTCTCACATGACAAAAGCCTTTGATACAGTTTGAGTGAGTGATCTCTCACCTCTCTGGCTCTTCCCCTGACAATCCAGAAAAGAGTTTTTGCTCTGAAAGGACAAAGTAGTGTGACCATTTCCTTTTACAAGCACAAAGTTCACAATGCTCAAACATGACTTTAGTAGGCAAGTGGTGAAGCAGAAGAAAGTGTTGGATTTATGTTAGAGGACCCAGACTTTGTGACTTATTACCTGTGTGCTATGTGATCCTGGATAAGTTAATTGATCTTGGCCTCAATTTCATCATCTATAGTAGATACTTAGTGGCTACAAAGTACCTTTAAAGGTCTAAATCTGTGGCAGCTTCAGAGCATAATGAATAGAGCCATAGTGACTGGACTCAGGAGGACCTGAATTCAAATCCAGCCTCAGACTCTTAATAGCTTTGTGGTCCTGGGCAAGTCACTTAACCTCTCTCAACCTAAATTTCCTGATCTGAATTCACTCAGTTTAATCACTGATAAGCTCAATCTCAATCAGATAGTCAATAAGCATTTCTTATACTCCCACTGTGTATCAGGCACTTTGCTTAGCCCCAGGAATACAAAGAAACACAAAAGAGGACCACTGCTTTCAAGGAATTGATAGCCTAATGGGGGCAGACAATATGAAATCCAATATGTACAAACAAGCTACATCCAAGATAAAATGGAGAAAATCAATGGAGAGGAGGTACTAGCATTGAGTGGATTGGGAAAGGTTCCCTGTAGAAAGTGAGACTTGAGCTGTGACCTGAAGGGAAACAGAGGAGTCCAGAGGTAGAGAGCATCCAAAGAATTCAGGACAGCCCCTGAAAATGCCCAGAGTCTGGACATAGAATGTCTCAAGAAAGGAATGACAAGGAGGTCTGTCTAATACATTTTTTTTTCTAGTTAGAGGATATTGTTTAAGATAGTTAATAAAATAATATACGCAAGAAACATAGTAACAATTCCCCATCTTCCCTTTCACACCATTAACCTAGGATACCCTTTCTCACAAAAATATAAAATATAAGTCACAACAAAGAAAATGACTAAGGAATATCAGTGAAGGGATTAACACATAGGGGAGATGTGATTGGGTCTGTGAATGACAAAATTGGAAACTGCAGCCAAGTCAAACTCACATCACAAAGGAATCCCCTCTATTACCTATCTGATAAGTGATCATCTAGGCCCTAATGAAAAACATCAAAGGAGGGAGAGGCCCTCACCTCTCTGGGTAGCACATTCTACATCTGGACAGATCTAAATATTGGTGCATCTTCCCCAACATCTAGACTAATTCAGCCTTTTCACAATTTCTCTGCATTGCTCTAGGGAGGCCAAAAATCCCTTGAGGACAAGCAGAGAAAAGGAAGTCATTTTTCAGATGACAATCGCCATGGGGGATGGAGCCAAGATGGCTGTGTAAAAACAGGACTTTCACATGGCTCCAACTCCGACCACCTCCAATACCTGTAAAAAAAATTACTCTAAACAAATTATAGAGTTACAGAGCCTACAAAGTGACAGAGAGAAATAAATCTCCCACTGAGGGCAGCCTGGCAGGCCAAAAGGAATGGTTTATCACACCAGGCTGGGAGTTAAGTTCAGTCCCCTATGAGCCATGGTTCTGGCCCCAAGGCAGCCCCAACCAGAAGCAGCCAGAGCAGACTTCAGGAGAGTAAATCACCTGCAGCTATGGCAGTTTCCAGACTTCTCAACCCATAAACACCAAAAAGAAAGTAAAAGGTCAGTATGGAACTCTGCTGGAACTGGCTGGAGAAGAGCAAAGTCAAGCCCCTCCCCCTGGGGTGAGAAGTGACAGAGGCAGAGTGGCTGCAATTGCTGCCATGTTGCTGCTTCCAGAGCTACTGGTCTGCAGATAGTAGGGGGACCTAGCAGCCATTCAGAGGGTAATTGTTCTTTCTTTAACCTCCTTGGATCTGGACCCCTGTCTTGGGTGGTGGTCCTGGGGTATGTGCCAGAGCCTGTGGGGGCTACAGGGAGGGCGCTCTCCTAATAGCTCCAGCAGCTGCCAAAACCCCAGAAATTTGGGGCATAGCTCTCTTCATTATGGAAGCAGAGTTCTATTGTGGCAAAGAGCTCAAAAGTTAAGTAATTGGCTGCCAGTATGAGAAAGCAGAGAAAGCACAAACAGATCATAGACTCCTTTTTGTGGGACAAACAGGTTCAAAGCATGGAATGAGAGGAAGACAATTTAGTCAGAACTCCTGCATCAAAAGCTTGCAAGAAAAATATGAACTGGTTACAGGCCATGGAGGAGCTCAAGAAGGATTTTGAAAATCAAGTAAGAGAAGTGAAGCAAAAATTGGGAAGAGAAATGAGAGTGATGCAAGAAAATCATGAAGAGAGTCAACAGCCTATTAAAGGAAACACCCAAAACACTGAAGAAATTAACACCTTAAAAATAGAATAACCTAAATGGTAAAAGAGGCCCAATGAGGAGAAGACTACCTTAAAAAGTTGAATTTGCCAGGTGGAAAAGGAATTTCAAAAATGCACTGAAGAGAATAATTCCTTGAAAATTAGATTGGAGAAAATGGAAGTTAATAACTTTATGAGAAATCAAGATACTATAAAACAGATCCAAAAAATGAAAAAAATGAAGGCAATGTAAAATATCTCACTGGAAAAATCACTGACCTGGAAAGTAGATCCAGGAGAGATAATTTAAAAATTATTGGACTACCTGAAAGCCATGATCAAAAAAAAGAGCCTAGACAACATCTTTCAAGAAATTATCAAGCAAAGTTGCCTTGATATTCTAGAACCAGAGGTTAAAATAAAAATGGAAAGAATTCACTGATTGCCTCTTGAAAAAAATCCTCAAAAAAAAACTAGGAATATTATAGCCAAATTCCAGAGTTCCCAGGTCAAGGAGAAAATACTGCAAGCAGTCAGGAAGAAACAGTTTGAGTATTGTGCAAACACAATCAGGATAAAACAAGAGCTAGCAGCTTCTACATTAAGAGATCAAAGGCCTTGGAATATGATACTCCAGAGGTCAAAGGAGCTAGGATTAAAACCAAGAATCACTTACCCAGCAAAACTGAGTTTAATGTTTCAGGGGGAAATATGGTCATCCAATGAAATAGAGGATTTTCTTGATAAAAAACCAGAGCTGAACAGAAAACTTGACTTTCAAGTACAAGAAGCAAGAGAAGCATGAGAAGGTAAACAGGAAAAAGAAATCATAAGGAATTTATTAAAGTTGAACTGTTTACAGTCCTACATTGAAAAATAATCATTGTAATTCATAAGATTTTTCTCAGTATGAGGATAGTTGAAGGGAAAATATACGTGTGTGTGTTTATATAAATATATATGTATATATAGGAGAGTGTATGTGAGTGTGGGCATATGTATGTCCATGTATACATAGACAGAAGGCACAGGATGAGTTGAATATGAAGGGATGATATCCAAAATAAAATAAATGAAGAGATGAGAGAGGAATATATTGGGAGAAGGAAAAAGGGAGAGATGAATTAGGGTAAATTATCTCATATAAAGGAGGCAAGAGAAAACTGTTACAATGGAGGGGAAGAAAAGGAAGGTGAAAGGGAATGGCCCAACTTTACTCTCATTGAATTTGACTTAAAGAGGGAATAGCATACACACTTAATTTGTTATCTTACCCTGCAGGATAATAGGGAGGAAGGGGATAAGAGGAAGGATGATAGAAGGGAGGACAGAATGGGGGAGAAGGTAGTTAGGAGTAAACACTTTTGAAAAGGGACAGCCTCAAAGGAAAAAAATTAGAGTAAGTGGAGGGCAGGATAGGATGGAGGGAATTATGGTTAGTCTTTCCCAATATAACTACTATGGAATTGTTTTGCATAACTATACATGTACAACCTATGTTGAATTGCTTATCTTCCCAGTGGGGGTGGGTGAGGAGGGAAGAAAGAAAAAAATCTATAACTCAAAGTTTTAAAAATAAATATTTAAAAAATATTTCTTTTTACATGCAATTGGGAAATAAGATACACAGATACTGGGGTATAGAAATCCATCCTGCCCTACTAGAAAGTTAGGGGGAGGGGGATGAGGGAGGACATGAGATAGAATAGATTGTGGGGGGAGGGGTATTCAGTAGGCTCGCTATTTTGTAGTGGGGGGTAGGGGAAAGATGGAGAGAAAATTTTGTAACTAAAAATCTTATGGAAATTAATGTTGAAAGCTAAAAGTAAATAAATAAATTAGAAAAAAAAAAAAAGACAGCCACCATGTCAGCCTGGAGTCTCCCCCAGGGTAAACCTTCCCAGCTTCTTCCGATCTTGTCATGTGCCATGGAGTTAATGCACTTCACCATGATGGTTGAACCATCTAGATCATCTCAGTCTAGAGAATGTCTTTATTAAATGCCAGTCTATTAAACCCTGGCACCCACAACTCAATACAATCTTTCAATATTATGAGAAGCCAGGCCTGTCCTAAGGCTGCTCAGGGTCCCATTTCAGCTGCCAACTTACCACACACTACTGATTTAAATTGAAATTGCCATCCTACTCACAGAGGGGCACACATGTGGTGAGCAGGTATGGCCAATGATGGAACACACCCGTGCAGATGATGCTTGTGCTTCCAGTTCTGCACAGTTGCTGATATCATTATGTATTGTCATTGGACTACTTCTTTTGTTGGTTCTGCTAGGCCTCTTCACCACCAATTTACTATAATAGAAGATAATCTCAGCCGTGTGTGATGTATCTGTCCA
This sequence comes from Gymnobelideus leadbeateri, assembly GCA_011680675.1. NCBI lineage: Eukaryota > Metazoa > Chordata > Mammalia > Diprotodontia > Petauridae > Gymnobelideus > Gymnobelideus leadbeateri. The sequence continues at coordinate 104,274 of WOXC01003830.1, forward strand.
TGTGAGGGTGGTACATGGCATCTTGTAGGGCCCTGTTTCCAGCTTATCTTGACCAAATATAACTCAAGGTTGCTCCATTTTATCCCTCCTCAGTCCCAGGTCATCCAAACTTCTTGTACTTGAATAGGAAGAGGTGCTAGCCAGGCCCCATCCAGAGACTGGAAACCCAGATAAATCAAATATCAAATAATCAAAGAAAAATAATAAATTTCTATATTGGTGCTCCTTTACCATTCTTTTACCATTCCTGGATACCTACCCAGTAGGAATGACTCCAAATATACAGTTCAGGGCCTTAATTCACTATGGTGATGAGGAGTGCCTCTCCAAGACCTCTGTCCAGAGGAATGGACAAAACTGTTCACATGATTTGGATGACCTGGGAGTGACCAACTGGAATGCTTTCAGGAGGTCATAGGGTCCTAAAATCTATCCTTCTGCTTTGTCCTCCATACAGTGAGTAGGGCTAGCTGACCTAACCACACATTCTAAGGACCTTGTGTCCTTGTCATTTCTCTCATAAAAGTCCCTTAGGGTTTTGGGGGCTCTTCTACTTTACCCAAGGGAGAACTCTTTTTTGTGTATTGTCTCCCCTTTTAGAGTGTAAGCTTTTTAAAAGGAAGGACTACTTTTCTTTTCTATTTATGTCTCATCCAGAACACTCACAGATATCAAGATTGGTTTGATGAAAATGAAAATTCAGAAATTACTAAATGAAAAACAAGAACTCCACATACTCTACTATCAGGATAATTCACCCATTTCTAAGAAGGAAGTGTTTAACTCCATCAAAAATAAATTGGAAGCAAAGCTTAGAGAGATGCAGGATTCCTGACTCAGTAAGAAGGCAGATGAAATTGAGTTTTACGCTGACAGTAACAATGTAAAACACTTTTATGATGCTCTGAAGGCTATTTCTGAGCCAAAGATCTATGGTGCATCTCAGCTACTCATTGTTGATGGAACCACACTTAGTAATAAACACACAATCCTGGAGAGATTACGGAACATTTCCATAATGTTCTCAACAGACTATCATCACCCTGTGCTGATTACATTGTCTATGCATTTCAGGTTGAAGTCAATTCCTCTCCGAAGTTCCAACCTAAGAAGAGGTTTTGAATACCATTAGGGTCCCCTCAGTGGCAAAGTGCCTGGTGCTGATTCTTTTCCAGCTGAGATTTACAAGGCAGGGGATCCACTGCTCATACAAAAGGTGACTGAGATCTTCTAGGTTATATGACAAGAGAAAGTTATTCTCCCAGGGCTCAAGGATGCCATCGTTGTCCATCTCTATAAAAGGAAATGTCTGTCTCTTAGTCATTACCACCAAGATTTTTGCCAGAGTTCTCCTTAATAGGCTGATCCTTCCCTTGGAAGATGGCCATCTACCTGAATGCCAATGTGGTTTCATAAAGGACTGAGGAATGGTGTTTTGCCCAACCACTCAAGGAGAAATGCCAGGAGCAAAACAGAGATCTGTACACAATGTTTGTCTATCTGACCAAGGCTTTTGATACCATCAGTCATGAGGGATTGTGGAAGATCATGGCAAAATTTGGTTGCCCAAAGTAATTTATCAGTATTATACACCAATTCCAGGGCTTCATACGTGCATTCAGAATCATACGTGATTCTGGAAAATGTATGATGGTCTCGAACTTTCCCAGTTAACAATGGGGTAATACAAGGTGCTGTGCTTGCTCCCAAAATTTTTAGCATGATATTTTCAGTGATGTTGTTGGATGATTTCAATGAGGACGAAAACAGTTGTATCAAGGTCAGCTATTACATTGATGGTAAATTGTTTAACTTGAAAAGGCTACAAGCCAAGACAAAAGGGGAGGGATAGTTAGTGTAAACCTTTTTGTTTGCAGATGGTTGTGTATGCAATGCAGCCTTTGAGGCTGAGACAAAATAGAGTACTGATCAGTTCTCTGAAACTTATGCTAATTTTGTTCTGACAATTAGCATAAAAAACATGACAACATGACACCATCCATCCATGGAACCATCAATTACAGCAAATGGAGACATTCTGATCACTGTGGATAAGTTTACTTACCTTGGCAGTATCTTTCCATAGATGTATACATAGATGATGAAATCGTCACACACATTGCCAGAGCCAGCTCAGTGTTTGGGAAGCTCCAAAGGAGAGTGTGGGAGAGAAGATACATTAAGCTGCCTACCCAGCTGAGGGTCTATGAAGCTGTTGTGCTGACCTCATTGTTGGATGCCTGTGAAACCTGGACAGTCTATCAGTTCCATGCCAGAAAACTGAATCATTTCCATTTGAATTGTCTGAGGGAGATTCTGAAGATTACCAGGCAAGATAAAATACCAAACACTGGGTAATTTCCCTAGCTGAACTACCAAGCATTCAAACTCTCCTGCAGAGAATATGGCTCCACAACATGTGGCCATGTTGCCTGAATGCCAGACATACCAAATGCACATTTACCTAAAAGATCATTTTACAGAGGACTCACACAGGGAACATGCTCACATAAATATCAGAAGTGATATGGGGACATTCTTAAGGTCTCATTGAAGAACTTTGATTTCAAATGTGAGACATGGGAGACACTGTCACAGGATTAGCATAGTATGCCCTTATCAAAGAAGGCACTGTGTTTTATGAGCAAAGCAAAATTGCAGTAGCTCAAAAGAAATGTGAGATGCACAAATTTAGAGAAAGTTCTATCCCAAATGTTCATAACTACTACTCGTTCCTGATCTGTGGTAGAGCCTCCCAAGGTCATATTGGTGTGATCAGTCTCAGTTGGACATACTGTACCTTAACCTCAACATAGTGATGGCATCTTGATCCTCTTTGAGTACAAAATGCAACAGCCTCACATAATTCTTGGTAAGAATTTAGCCTCTACCAATTACAAATACCTAGCAAGACACAATCTTGTGACCAGACTTTCTTGTCAAGCAGAACTTTCTTTCATAACACATAAGAAGACAAATCCATATCTATATATAAACACCTCAAAATGCCCTTGAGAACCCAACGTATAAAATCTACTGAGGCCAGAGGATCATTACAGATAAAGATGCCACCTGCAATCACCCAGGCATAATATTGGACCATTAAAATTTAATATCAATATTTTTAATACATGTTACCATAGCAAAAGGCCACAGCCTACAAAGACTGTGAAATAAAAAAGGCTCCAAATATAGAAACCTAGCAGAAAAAAATCAAATCCACGTGGGAGTCAGATGGAGTACATATCGTTCCTATGGTTCTAACTGCTATGAAAATTGTCCCCAAGATGCTTTTATTGAGCTGAAGAAAGATGAGTTCACATTGATACCATTATTGAAATTTAAAATAGTCCTTTTATCCACATGTGCAATAATGTGAATAATTTTAAATTTAAAGAAACAAGAATGGTGACTTGTAGTAGAACATTTTCTCAGTGAACCATTGAAAAGGCAGAAAAGATGAGATGATAATCAGTTACAAAATTATGGTATTCTAGAAAGCAATCATTGTATCTATCTGCATAATATTCCACAGGACATTAAAGTAGAGAAGAAGAATAGCAGAATATTGATTCATCCCTAGGCTACTTCTAACGCTTAAAGAAGATGAGAATGAGATGAAAATAATCCTCCAGTCTCTTCTAGGCAAGATGCATTGAACATAGAATTACCAAAGAGAAAAGTGTGACTAAATATTGAATCTCATTGGCATCCTGAAATCAAAGCTCAAAGGGAAGAACTTACTTAAAACACTTATGAGCCCCAGCCTAGAGTCAAGAGAACCTGAGTTCAAATCCAACCTCTATGGTTAGGTCTATGGGTCTATGACCCTAAGCAAATCACTTAACCTTGATTGCCTTAAAAAATACTTTAAAAAATGATTATGATCTACAAGTCTAGACAGATACTTTCAGAATGAGAAAATGAATACTAACAGATTTGGAAAATGTCTTAAAAGTTTGTATATTTTAAAAATAAATTTTACTGGTATCTCTTATTTTTGAATCATCTAAATTGTGTTGAAGTACTCCCAGAGAATCATTCCTTATCAGAAAGAATAAAAAGAGAGAAGATGCAAAGCTAATTACTTCTTAATTAGCCTCAGGGATTATTGCAAAATGTGGAGGAACTTTTGAGGTGAAATCCAATTTCAGGCCTGATACAAATGTGTGTTGTACTAATTATTATGAAAGCAAATGAGACTTGGGTAGAAGATTTGGATCATGGGAATTGAGTGGCCAGTAGATTGCTAAGAGGTCTTTTGAGACTTGCTTGGTGGAAAGTCACAAGAGAAAATGACCCTGGCAGAATTCAAGGCTATCGATGTCTCTGGGGTTCAGTGTGAGAGAGTTGGCTTCCCAGAGCAGCTCTAAGTCTGTTCTCAGGCCTACACCTACTCTCAGTGAATAGGTCACAGACATCTCTGTTCTTTTACTCAGGGACCAGTGTGGGCTTTAGTACTGGAAGTACAGGGCATCTCTCTTAGTGACTTACAAAAAGAATTAATATCTATCTGGGCATTTTCTCTGACTATCCTCCGTGTCTGGAACACTCTCCCTCTTCTCTGACTGCTGACCTTCCTGGCTTCCTTTGAATCCCAACTACAGAAAACCTTTCCTATCCCTTCGGAATTCTAGTTTCTTCCCTCTGCTAATTATTTCCTACTTATCCTTGCTTTGCTTTGTACATATCTGTTTGTATGTTGCCTCCGCCATTAGATTGTAAGCTCTTGGAAGGCAGGGATCATCTTGTGCTTGCTTTTGTGTCCCCAGAATTTAGCCGAGTATCTGGCACATAGTAGACACTTAATAAATGTTTATTGATTAACTAAAGAGAATTCCTACCTGTGGGTCATGCTTTTGGTTTTTCTCAGTATCTCTTTTATGAAGCACAGGGCGCTTTTGAGGGTAGACCACTTCATAGGCCTCTTTCCTGGGGCCTTCAGCTGCTAGAGGAGAAAAGAGGAAAGCAAATATTTAATATTCACAACATCTCCCCAGCAATAAATGATGAGCAGACATAGGTACCTGTCACATCCCTTGGTTTATTTGTGAGAATACAAGAAACCTTGAGAAAAATGGTAAAAACTGAGGAAACATATTCAGGCCTTTTTTCAGTTATTACCTCCGTTGATACTGATGATCACGTTCTTCCCTGACATTCTTTTCTCTCTAGATTTTCATGACGCTCCACTCTCCAGGTGTTCCCCAGTTTCCCCTACGTATCCTTTTCCTTTTTTGCTAGATCTCTATCCAGGTCATTCTTGTAATCCTGGGTGTCCCCCAGGCCTCTGTCCCTCTTCTCCCTTTAAACCATTCCCTATGATGATCTCATCAGCACCCATGATTCAATGATCATCTTTATGCTGCTCATTCCCAGATTTACTTATCCTGTCCTGACCTCTTTGTTGACCTCTAAATTCATATCTTCACCTGCCTATTGGGCATCCCAAACTGGATGTCCCATAGACCTTCTAAACTCAATATATCAAAATTTTGGAAATCTCATAATTTTCCCCATTACCTTCTCCTTTTCCTAATGTCCTTATTACTGTCAAAAGCATCACCACCCTCCCTGTCCCCCAGGTTGCCAACCTTGATGTATCCTTGAATGTTGCTTATCACTCACCCTTCATATCCAATTTTTTGTTAAGCCTTGTACATGTTCCCTTCATAACATCTCTTCCATGTGCCCCTTTCTCTCTTCTAATATTGTCCCCATGCTGGTCTTCATGCCTGGACTATTACAATAACTTCTTGGTTGGACTTTTATAATATCTTGTTGATCTCCTTGCTACAGATCTCTCCCCTGTACCATTCATCCTTCATTCAACTTTTAAAGTGATTTTCATAAAGCACAAGTCTGACCATATCATCCATCACCCTACTCAACAAACTCCAATGTTTCTCCATCACCTCCAGGATCAAATATAAAATCCTCTGTTTGGCATTCACAGCCTTTCATAACCTGCTCCCGACCCACACCTCCACATTTCCAGTCTTATAATATTTTACAATTCCCACATATGCTCTAGGATCCAGTGACACTGGGCTCCTTTCTGTTCTGCAAATAAGTCATTTTATCTGGAGACTCTGGGAATCTTCATAGGCTGGCCCCCATGCCTAGAATTCTCTCCTTCCTTAAATCTTCATTGTCCTTTTCTTCCACAAAGTCCACCCCTCTCCATTGAAGTGCCTTCCCTTTGTTGACTGTTTCCCATATATAATCTAGGTAGCTTACTTTTAGACTGTTGTGTTTATTGTCTCCCTCCTTAAATAGTAACCTCCTTAAGGACAGAAACTTTGCCTTTCTTTGTATCTCCAGACTTTAGCACAATGCCTGTCATACAGTCTCTGCTAAATAAACATTTATTGACTGACTGATTTCCCACGCCCCACCCCCCACCTTCACTTTTCTGGAAATTCTCGTTTTTTCATAGCTCTTTAGGAGTCTGAGATTGGTGATGAGGTATGGGCTCTGGGAGCCCCATCAAGCTCTCCTTGAATCTTTGAGGTGTAGGCTCTGGGAACCCCCACTTGAACTCTGATTAAATTGTCCCATTAGATGAGGCATTTGCATGAGGCCATAAGCCTTACATTGTGGCTGGGCCCAAACCTCTGTTACTTCCCACCTTTGGGTCTACCAAAATATCAATCCACCCCTGAACTGGCCCAGCCCACCACTGTCTGTAGTCTCCAGGTAATCTGCAACTTCCCACCCATAATCATTCATTGACCTCATCTGACTTTTCCTGAAGACCCTCCCCAAACTCCTCTTTTAGACCACCCCTAGATTCCTCCCACAACCTTCTGTATATAAGACCCCATCTTCCTTTCATGTGAGAGAGAGCACCATAGAATGACCTAGCACAAACTTTTAATTAACTTTACTTTTCTTTGGCTGAGATAAGACTTGAGTGTAGCAGGACCTGGCATGTTGGTATTTTGGGGTCTCCAGAGCAACCCGAACCCTCTTAGCGGGTAACCTCTTCAATGTACTGCATTCTGAGAATGATCTTTGAAACCAAGTCTCCCTTGATTGCTGGTACTTTATGTTTTGGGGTTTCTTTGTATTTTTGGGATGGAGTAGAAAGGGCAATTGGTGTTAAGTGACTTGTCCAAGGTCACATAGCTAGTAAGTGTTAACTGTCTGAGGTTGCATTGGAACTCAGGTCCTCCTGATTCCAGGGCTAGTGCTCTATTCACTGCCCCACCTAGCTGCCCCTGATACAGTACTTTTTATCGCCACACCCTGGATGGACCTCCTTATCAAGTGGACTATTTCTCTTAGAAGAATCTGCTCTTACAGAAAGATAAAATATCAGTCATTTGCATTTTAGTGTGAATGGATAGCATATTGACCCCCTTCAGAGAGATTTATATTTGAAATCTGCCATCAGTTTGGGTGAAGGGAAGCATGATTAGTGGGATGAGAGCTAGTCTGTAAGTCAGGAAGAACTGAATTAAACTTCTGCCTCCAACTAGTACTGACTGTGTAAACCTGAGCAAGTTCCTTGACCTTTCTGATCGTAGCAATTAGCAAAACAAGCATTTATGAAGTACCAAGTGCTTACTTTTTGTTGTTATTCAGTCATTTTTTAGTTGTGTCTGACTCTTTGAGACCTCCCTTGGAGTTTACTTGGCAAAGATGCAGGAGTAATTTGACATTTCCTTCTCTAGCTCATTTTACAGATGAGGAATCTGAGGCAAACAAGATTAAGTGACTTGTGAAGCGTCAAACAGCTAGTAAGTGTCTGAGGCCAGATTTGAACTCAAGAAAACGAGTCTTCCTGACTCTAGGCCCAGTGCTCTGTCTGCTGTACAACCTAGCTGCCCAAGTGCTTACCACAAAGACAGAAAGAAAGGCAAACCATGGTCAGTAACCTCAAGGAATTAACATTCTAATAGAGAAAGTATCATGCATATAACTGTACATAGGGGAAAAAATCTATCTGTCTGTCTGTCTAACTATCTTTCTGTCTTTGTGTCTGCCTCTATGTATCTATCTATGTATCTGTCTGTCTGTGTATCTGTCTATCTATATGAATATGCATGTGTAAACATACCTATATAACTACACACATGCATGCATATATGTACATACATACTATATGCATACTATATAAAATTATATATTCCTGTTGTTTAGTTATAGCTCTTCATGATCTCATTTGGGGTTTTCTTGGCAAAGACACTGGAGTGGCTCACTATTTCCTTCTCAATCTCATTTTACATATGAGGAAACTGAGGCAAACAGGGTGAAGTGACTTGCCCAAGGTCACACAGCTAGTAAGGTCAGATGTGAACTCAAGAAGATGAGTCTTCTTGCCTCCAGTCCTGGCATTCTATCTATCTATCTATCTATCTATCTATCTATCTATCTATCTATCTGTCTGTCTGTCTATCTATACACACACACACACACACACACACACACACACATACTTTTTAAAATTTTAATTTAAGTAGAAAGTGATCTCAGAGGGAAGGCACTGAATGGATAGTTGGAAATGGACTGAGCCATATTTTGCAGAAGTGCTACTTTTCAAGGATAGAAGAAATATTCTCATCTGGAAGTCCCCTATAATGATGAAACACCAGGCCAGGTTTCTAGCTGTATCCTGAAAGGTTTCATAGGTTGAATGTACAAAGGAAAGAGGCTCCAGGTGCTCCTTGCAGTCTCTAACTTAGCACCTTCATTAGTGCCTGTGGGTTTTATTCATCATTTCTCTATAGATGACCCTTAGCCCAAATCTCTTTCCTGAACTCAAACTCACATCACGAACTTTTGGGGGGCATTTTGAATTGGATGATCCAAAAGTATCTCAAACTCGGCATGTTTAACCTAGAACTGGTCTTCTCTGCCCTGAGCCCTCCCCTCTTCCCAGCTACCCTTCCCTCTTTCTAGGGAAACATCAACTTCTCAATTACTCAGGTTTTGCTTGCCTCCTCACCCAAATTTCCCATCACTTTTCTCATCTTATTTGTATTTCCATAGCATCTCTCATAAATGTCCCATCTTCACTACCTCTCCCACCCCAGTCCAGAATTTAAGTTCTTATCACTATCATCTGGACTGTTTATACAACCACATTCTACATGAAGCCTTTCCTGGTCCTATCAGTACAATGACTAGTGTCTTCCCCTCCCAGGATTATTTGCTACCTATATCTGTATATAAACACATGCATACATAATAATATATGTATATGAATGAATGCGTGTATGCAGGTTTTATTTTGTCTCTGTGGTTAGCATGTAAACTCCCTAAGACTTCAGTGAGCATCTCAAAGAGTCAGACACAACTAAAAAATGATTGAATAACAACAAAAAGTAAGAGGAACTTGTTTCAGTCTGTCTTTGTATCCCTGCCCCCTTACACAGTGCCTAAAACATAGTAGGTGTGTAACAAATGATTTTTGACTGATTGATTGGAATCTAAAGTCAGTGGATCTGGATTTGAATACTGGTTCTCATATGTGATAACATAACTCCCTTTCCACTGTTACCATATTGCTTCTGAGCTGTTTTGGATTAAATTATCTCAAAAGTTCTTTTCTTTTTATTTCTAACATGCTATGAATTCAATATTACCAAGTTGTATTTATATCAAGATATCAAAGATAATAAATAATAGAGAAACTATCAACATAATTAATTGTACATTTAAAATCCACAAAACACAAGATAATAGGTACAGAACAAGCCTTTGATAAAATATATCATCCCTTTATTCTAAAAACCTGTGAAATATAAGCCTGAATGGACCTTTTTATATCTTTATATCTAACTATATACCTATTTCTATCTATCTATCCAAAACCAAATACCATATGCAGTGGGGAAACACTAGAAACTTCCCCAATAAGTGTAGGAATAACTAACAGTGTATGCTATCCATAACATTATTTGATATAATTCTAAAAATGCTATAAATCATAATAAGACACAACAAAAAAGCAAAAGCATAAAGGAAGGAGAGATGTGTCAAAATTAAAATACTACAAAAAGCAATTAACAGTTTTAATGTTATATTATTCAAATTATCAAAGGGATACTTGAAAGAACTTAATAAAATATCAAAAATGAATTACAAAATTAATTTGGAGAAACAAAAGACTTAGTATATCAAAGGAAATAATTTTTAAAATAAAGCATGAAAAATATCTTCCAGACCTTAACATGTATTATGAAATAGGAATTATCAAAGTGATTGTGTGTTACTTCAAAAAAAAAATAGAATAGAATAATGAAACAAGCTAGATAAGACAGAATTAAAACTCAAAAGAGTTGTGAAATAGAACCCTATAACTCAGTGTTTAATAAATGCCAAATCATAAATTACATAGGAAACAATTTAATTTTTAATGAGAAATTCTGGGAATATTGGAAAACAGGCAAGTAGAAATTAGATTACTAGTTTAGTAAGCCACTCTGAGAAGCCATTCTGTGAGGTAGTATGTCAGAGTTGTTAATATGACAAAAAAAAAAAAAAAGAAGGAAAATGATAGATGTTGCAGGGAATGTGGGAAAACTGTGATACTAATGCACTGTTGGTGGAGTTGTGAACTGATCCAGCCATTCTTGAGAGCAATTTGGAATTATGCCCAAAAGGCTATAAATCTTTTCATTCCCTTTGAACCAGAAATATCGTTACTAGGTCTATATCCAAAAGCATCCCCCCCCCCCCAAAAGGACTTATTTATACAAAAATATTTATAGCAGATCTTTTTTTGTAGTTACTAAGAACTGGAAATCAGGGGGCAGCTAGGTGGCATGGTGAATAGAGCACTGGCCCTGGAGTCAGGAGGACCTGAGTTCAAATCCGGCCTCAGACACTTGACACAATTACTAGCTGTGTGACCTTGGGCAAGTCACTTAACCCCAATTGCCCTCCAAAAAGAAAAAAAAAGAAAAAAGAAAAAAAAAGCATTAAAAAAGGGGCGGCTAGGTTGCGCAGTGAATAGAGCGCCGGCCCTGGAGTCAGAAGGACCTGAGTTCAGAGCTGGCCTCAGACACTTAACCCACACAAACAAAAACCTAGCCGTGTAACCTTGGGCAAGTTACTTAACCCCAATTGCCCTAAAGGGGTGGCTAGGTGGTGCAGTGAGTAAGAGCGCCGGCCTCGGAGTTGAGATGACCCGAGATCAGATCCGGCCTCAGAAAATGAGCACCCACACATAAATAATGACTAGCCATGTAACCTTGAGCAAGTTACTTAACCCCAATTGCTTTAAAAAAAAAAAAAAAAAAGAAAAGAAAAAAAAAGAACTGGAAATCAAAAGGTTGCCCATCAATTGGTGTAATGGAAATGCAAATTTAAAGATCATCCCTGCTCCTTGGCCCTTTCATAGGCTTTAAAGACTCTGAGAACCTTCCTTGATTTGAAAATATACTCTGCCCCCTAATAGGCTGAATGTGGTCATATGGAGTCTGTGGCAAGAGGATTGGTTTGCAAAAATGCCCACACCTAGATGCTATGTGATTGGGCAGTGGGTCAAGAGGGTGGTTCTCTGACCCAGGAGAAGGCTGGGTCAGAATCCCTGATGTGAGGCTTTGCTTTGGGGCTCACTTTGAGAAGTGTTTTTTGATTTAGCCAGATGAGATTCTGGGCAGCCTTTGAGAGCCCCCCGGCTTTGAAAACCCAGATGTTGATGCTTCCCTCTCTGGTAACTGTGATTTGGTATGGATGTAATTTTTGGACAGTTTGGAAGCCTGTCTGTTTGATCTGTTTCTCTGTCTTGTAACTTCTGTCTGTATACTCTGAAGTTCGGGGTGCTGTCCTTTTACCCCTGAACTAGGTAAACAATATATGTTTGATTGATTAAAGTAAGCTTGATAACCCATTTTGAGTTGCTTTCCTTTACAAAAGCTGGTCTAAGAATCTGTGTTGGCCACCACCCTGGGGATGCTGGGGTGCTTGCTGCTACAATTGGGGAATGCTAAACAAGCTGTAGTATAAGATTATAATAGAATATTATTTTTTTATAAGAGATGATAAGGAGGCAAATTTCAGAAAAACCTGCAAAGATTTACATGAACTGATGCAGAGTGAAAGTGAGGAGAACATTGCACACAGTAGCAGCAATATTGTTTGATGAAGAATTGTGAATGACTTACCTATTCTCAGCAATACAATGATCCAAGACAATCCCAAAGGAATAAATTACCCAAAAACTATGTCTCTCAAACCTTTTTAAACATCACATTTTAAGTTACTTTCTTGGGGGTATATGTATAATTAATTATGTGACTTGCATAATTCAATATTGCTTTCCAAAATTATAATGATTTACAGGTGACTTGACCAGGACCACACAGTTAATAATTGTCTGAGGCTAGATTTGAACTCAGGTCTTCCTGACTCCAGGCCCCATTCTCTATTCATTGTTTCACCTTACTGCCCATATGGAATATTATGATGTAAAAAATTGTGAATATGATGAATTCAGAGAATCATAAAAGACTTTTATATGAATGGATGCAAAGTGAAGCAGAGCCAAGAAAACAGTAGTAATGGTTACTACAATAATATAAAGAGAAAAAAAAATTCATAAAAAAATCCAAAGCCAATGTTTCAACTAATAACATTACTTTCTTGAATTCCTGCCCCACTCCCACACAAGTGTTAGTGCTGATTCCCTCTTGAAATTGCTTTGTATCTAATTTATGCACATTTTTGCATTTGTTTAGATATATACATGCTTTCCTACCAGTAGAATGGAATCTCCTTGAAGACAGGGATCATTTCACCTTTGTCTATGGATCCAAAGCATTCAGAATAATGTATAACATCGAATAGATGCTTAATAACTGTGAGAGAAACGATTATTTCTCTCATGTTAACAAATTATTGAATTAGGAACAGGATTTTTTCAGAAGCCTGGAGGTTGTTCAGTGTCTGAAGGACATTTTTGATGGATGAAATTGCTCAAATCCCAGGGTTGATCCTGGGTGGGAATTGTTGTCCCACTCAACTAGAAAATCTTACAAAGAATTTAATGTGAATTCAGCCCACTGTACTCCACTCAGCCAGGTCTGGGCTAGATTGCTTTAGGCATGTAGACTGGATAAGAGATAAGTATCTTTGTCCAAGACTGAGTGACCAGAGTCATGTTCCCAGCTCCTCATTAGAACAGGTCTGCCTCTTTTTAAATATTCATTCTTCTAACTAATTGTTAACCAATCAGAGTTAATTACCATCCTTAGGAACACCCACTCTTCCAAGGGCATTGAATGGGTTTCATCAAGGGTTTTTGGCATTTGAGATTATCACTGACCCCTTTTATTAGTTATTGTCACATGATTAATAAAATGATTACCCAAAACTCTATCTCTAGAACTTTGAATCTGTCACAAACACTTATCAAATTAAGTTGAATTATTTAAGCAGAAAAAAATAAGATAAAGGAAAGAGATTGGGTAGATTTGATTGTCAGCCTAAATAACAAGTTGTTTCAGCTTGAAAGAGCAATAGAGCAGATCTTAGAGGTTGTCTTGCCCAATTCCTTCATATTATAGGTTAGGAAATGAGGGCTCCAAAAAGTAAAGTGACTCAATCAAAGTCATATAACTAGCTAGAGGACAAGACTGTATTGGAATGTGTCTTTGTACCAGGAATGCATTTTAGTCCTTTGGGAATGCAGCTTCCATGATACAAATCACAACAGGAATTGTTTATTCCACTGGAATTGTTTATTCCATTGGAATTGTTTATTCCATTGGAATTCTCCAATGTCAAAAAACACATAAATCCTAGTATGCCTTTGGGCTCAGGACATCAGTGTGTTAAAGAAGAGCTACTAGACATGTCCTTTTCTAGGCATGAGCCAATCAATGGAAGCCTGTCAAGGCTAGCCCCTGGGCTCAATCCTCTTCAGGGATTGCACCCAAGGAGGGTGGGTGGGGTCTGAACTCTGGCATGCTGGCTCACTGCCTTCAGAAAGGGCTTCTGTCGTGCGTGGGAGGCTGGACTAGGTTCATGCAACATAAAAGCATTTGTTGAACACTTGCTACAGACAGAGCTTTGTACTGGACATCTAGGGAGATATAAAGTTTAGATAAAACCAACTTCTTCATGGAGTTCATGGAATTCAATACAAGCACAGCACCATATAAGATATATCATTAATGCATGATGAATTCATGAAGGAGATGGAGAGAAAATAAATACTACAGTAAGGCCAAGGGTGAAGATTGGGTGGGGCTTCAGCCCTTTAGCACTTTGGCCAAGTCACTTAAATTCCATTGACCCCAGTTTCCTTATCTGTAAAATGAAGGCTCCCAGGTACATTTAAATGCCAGATCTGTGATGCTATGATCAGGTGGCATGGTGAATAGAGCTCTGGCCTGGAATCAGGAAGACCTGAGCTCAAACCCAGCCTCATACATTAACTGTGTGTTCCAGGGCAAGTCGTGTAACCCTGTTTGCCTCAGTTTCTTCATCTGTAAAATGATTTGGAGTCAGAAATAACAAACTACTCCATTATCTTGTGCCAAGAAAACCCCTAGTCATGACATCTACTTCCTATTGTCACAGTCCTCTTTGAGAAAGAAAGACAAACAACAAAGAGCCAAACACCACTGAACAACTGTGATTGGTTTATGAGGGCATTATGTTACTCTTTATAAACAAAATGAAAGTGAGACTTGGAGAGGCTCAGTGACCTAAACAGAGCAACAGAGCTAGCAAGCACCTAAGGCAGGATTTGAACTCAAGTCTAATGTTTTATCCATTATATCAGACTGCTTCTTAGGTGAGCTAACCCATCAGCAAGAATTATAATACCATGAAGCTTGGACAGATGCCTCAAAGGTTTTCTGTTTAACCTCAGATAGTTAGAAAATTAAATTCACAAGCCTCTGCTTTACCAAAGCTCTTCTGCACATCCTTCATCTTGTTGATATATTTTATTTTTCCTTTTTTTTTTAAACTTCCATAAGTGTCAACCATAATCATCATTTATAGACAAGGTCCTGTTTAACACTTGAATGATTTCAGGGTGTTGTTTTTTTAAGTGGTCATTCTTTGTCTTTATTCCCACATCATCCTTGAAGTTTATGTTCAATTCAGCTAAATGGAGATTTCTGCCATCACTTTGATGAACAGAAACAGCTGGCAAGGTTGCTGAAGTTGCTCATACAAAGCCAGGCACAACCCAGCTAGGAGGAGCTGCCAGGAGCTCCCCTCCCTCAGAAAAACCTCCTATTTACTTCACATGTATTTTGTTACTACCTATATATGGATGCATTGTATCTCATGCTAGACCATAAGCTCTTTGAGGACAGGACCTGTCTCATGGCTGGCTTTGTGCTTCCTGTGCCTAGGACAGTGTCTGGCATATAAGAGACACCTGAATGCTTGCTGAATGGTTGATTATTTGGTTACTTGAATAGTTGATTCCCAAAACCTTGAGACCTCAGTAGGAGCCATCCATCCAAAGGCATATGCAGAAACCACTGATAAAGAGCTGAAATCCTACCTTTGATCTGAGAAATGAGCAGAAAAATCCACAGGAGAAAACCCAAGAGCATGCTGGATGGTCCTGGTGCAGGAAGAGAGGCTGAGAGAATCTGGAGAAGGGCTGTGTGTCCTCTGGCCTTTGGCTTACCTTGGATTGTGAGCCAAGGTGGGGGTGGGTGGTGGGAAAAGAATCCGAAAGATATGTGATGTTCTTGTCTGGGCACACGGAAGTGTTCCCTTAAGTTATTATACAACTTTCTAAGCAGCTGTCCTGACATGACTGGCCAGAGCCTTTGCCTTTGGGCTCCCAAGCACTAAACTCCCAATCATTCAGTATGTTTTTATTTTTACAGAATTTGCCTCAAACATTCTCTCCCAAGCTAAGAGGGTTCTTATCTTCTAGAGAGCAAGAAAATCAAGTTTTGATTGTTTCAAAACACGGAAGACAAATGCTGTGGACTGAGCAAACTTCTTTCACAAGCTTGTTACCAATGTTATTCTTTTTTTCCTTTTTGCCTTCTCTTAAGTGGTTTAGGTCTGGAAGAGAAGGAATGAAAAGGAACAAATATAGGGTCATCTAACTGAGACCTGAATCCAAAGTCTCAGACCATTCAGGGGATTATGGATAGAGCTAATACCAGACCCAGGCATTCTGACTCGATAGGCTGAGCACTCTGTCAGTCTGTCTGTCTGTCTCTGTCTCTCATTCATTTTTTATATACCCATCAATGTAAAGCATATCAACAGGTTGTAAACAGCTATCCTGGGACCCAGAAAAACTCGCATTCAAGTCCTGTCCCTGATACATACTGGCTTTGTGACCCTGGGCAAGTCACTTGACTTCTTGCTACTCTAGGAAATTCTAAAATTGTAGGTTGCAAAGAAGTTTCCAACCTACATGTGTTGAGGGAATTTCCTCTTCTAGTAATACCCTATATCAATATGAATTACAGGTTCAGTCATTATTCTTACTTGTATACATATAAGGGAAAGAATAGCACTTTCAAGCAAATAGCTCCTTTAGTTCATTTGCCACTTAATATTTTATCATAATTACCATTATTTTATCATAATTACCATTACCAT
The DNA here is from genome assembly GCA_011680675.1 of Gymnobelideus leadbeateri. Taxonomy (NCBI): domain Eukaryota; kingdom Metazoa; phylum Chordata; class Mammalia; order Diprotodontia; family Petauridae; genus Gymnobelideus; species Gymnobelideus leadbeateri. Next base: position 120,822 of record WOXC01003830.1, read on the forward strand.
TATTATTGACATTGACATTGTCGCCATCACTGTTGTCATCGTCGTCATCATCATCATCATCATCATCCAAAAATGTTTATTGTACCTTGTGACCCCAAAGGACATTTTGTGTTCCCCAAACTTGGTTTCTGATCTTCTGCCTCCAGCCTTTGCATAGACTGTATACCATGCCTGGAATACGCTCCTTTTTTTGCTTTCTCCCTCTTAAATTCCCTGACTTTCTTCAAGGTTCAACTCACGTATCTCCTCCTCTGGGAATCCTTCCCTTATACCTCCTGTTGTTAGTGCTTGTCCTTCTCTAATTATAATGTATATACTTATCTGTTAATATCTTGTATGCTCCAATCCCCAGTAGACAAGAAAGTCCGTGAAGAAAGTATAATTGGAGAGTGTGTTCCTGTGTCTGTCCTCAGCATCTCTCATAATGCCTTGCACAAAGTAGGCCTTTAATGAATTCATGTTGTATTAGATCACAGTATGCTGGATTGATTGTAGACCTAGCCCTATGAATCAAAAAGAATCTTAGAGTTGAAAAAGACCTTAGACATAGTCCAATTGTATCTTTCATTTTCCAGAGGAAACTGAAGCCTAAGGAAAGTAGATTAAACCTAAGACCACATGGTGGGCCAGGAGGAAAGTCAGACTACAGTTTGTGTCTCTTGACACATGGCCATATGCTCTGACTACTGCCATAACCTCCTTATTGACATCCTTTGATGAAGGTTCTCTCCATTTCAATGTACCTTCCACACATTGGGAAAAGTGATATTTCTAAATGTCGTGTCTGTCCCTGTTTCTCCCCTATTTATAAACACCAGGATCTGTGTGACATCCACTGCAAAACATAAACACCTATATTTGTCATTTAAAGCTTTATCACAATATTATTCTAACCTTTCTTTCTAATATAGACTACCTTACTTCCCCTCAGTAGAAAAGGGGCATAATTGGTAATTAGTATCCATAGAGCATGCCAGTTGTAATGGTAAGGTAACTTGAAGATCTTTGCTGCCCCTAATAGAACTCACTTGGAGTCCAAGAAGAGAAGCTTATTTAGGAGAGGCTTGTTTTGTTTTCAGGAAGGCCCACACCTTTTGGTACTTTGTAAGCAGGCAATGGGTCACAAAGGTTTCGATGTCCTCTGACCCTGGAGAAGGCTATATATATACTCCTTGAGGTGAGGTTTTGCTTTGGGGCTCACTTATGGGAAGAGTTGTATGATTTGACCAGATGAGACACTGGGCTGTCATTGAGCCCCCAGGTTTGAAAACCCAGATGTTGGTGCTTTTCTCATTGTGCTTGATGCCTGGAATGCTCTCTGTCCTCTTTTCTGCCTCTTAGAACCCCTAGGTTCCTTCAAGGCTCAGCTCAAGTAGTTCTTATTTCATGAAGTCCTCCATCATACAACTTATGGTGCCTTCCTGTTTACCCTTCCCCTTGCAATCACCTTGTATTGATTGTGTGTGTGTGTGTGTGTGTGTGTGTGTGTGTGTGTGTGTATTTGCTTTTTGGAGGGCAATTGGGGTTAAATGATTTGCCCAAGGTCACAGGCTACTTTTTGTGTTAAGTGTCTGAGTGGGGATTTGAACTCAGGTCCTCCTGACTCCAGGGCCCATGCTCTATTCACTGTGCTACTAGCCACCCCTTGACTGTATATTTATCTATACTAATGCATATGCATGTTTCCTCCAGTAGGAGGTGAGCTATATGAGGGTAAAGACTGTCATTCTGGTTTTTGCATTGCCAGTCCCTAATATGGAACCTGCCACTGATTTGATGCTTAATAATCTCTTGTTTATTGATTGATTGACAAAGTAATAAGAAAGCTGGTTCTGCTAGCATAGTCACATGAGCCAAGTTGGACTGGATATAAACACAGCTATGATCTGAGGGTAACTGTGTGGAGATGCTGGGGAAGGGTCACAAGAAGGGTTAGAAAGAAACCCCCTCACATACCCAAGTGGTGATATGGGGGAGGAAGCCTATATCAAGCACCCCCCCCCCCATAGTTTCTCCTCTATGTAAATGTTTTCTTCTCTATTAGAATTGAAGTTTCTTGAGGGCAGGGATTGGGTAATTTTTTTCTCTTTTTCATTGCATACTTAGTTCTTAGCACAGTACCTGGCACATTGTAAATATCTAATAAATGCTTGCTGATTGTTTTGAAAGATTACAGGTACACTTCCTAATCCTAATCTTCATTACCCAGTTTGTCCAAAGAAATGCAGTCTCTTCTCCATTTCTGTATTTCCATTTATTTTCCATTAATATCCATTTCATTATTACCATCTAGGTCTAGAGCAGGAACTTTCAGAAAATCACTGAATTTCAACTTGCAAAGGGTTGGTTGTTGTCTTTCATTCTTAAAGAGGACCAAAATGACATCACTTTGTTAGACTAAAATTTCAGTATGTACAACTGTGGTTGATCAGACTAATACAAGTTTGAAATGCTCTACCACAGGTGGGGCATAAATAGTCCAAGTGAACATTTGGGGACGATTCCCCAAATTGGCGCATCCTGTGTTTCCTTTGGGTTGTTTCAATTCTACTTTGCTCATAGAGCACGACATCTTCTCTGATGTGGGCATGCCATCCTGACTGGTCCTGTGCCAGTGTTTCCCATGTCACACAATGAATTTCAAAGTTCTTAAGAGAGACCTTGAGAATGTCCTCATATTGCTTCTTCTGACTTCCCTGTGAATGTTTGCCATGTGTGAGTTCTCTTTTTGGCAAACGTATGTTTTGCATTCAGATGTGGTCAGCCCATCAGAGTTGCACTCTCTTCAGTAGAGTTTGAATGCTTGGCAGTTTAGTTCCAGTAAGGACCCCAGTGTCTGGTACCTTATCACCAGGTGATCTTCAGAATCTTCCTAAGACAATTCAAAATCAAAACGATTCAGTTTCCTGTCCTGGCACTGGTAAACTGTCCAGGATTCACAGGCATACAACAATGAGGTCAGCACTACAGCTCTGTAGACCTTCAGTTTGGTAGTCAGTCTAATACCTCTTCTCTCCAGTACTTTCATTCAAAGCCTCCCAAACACTGAGTTAGCTCTGCCAATGTGTGCATCAAACTCGTTATCAATGTGTACATCCCTGGAAAGTACACTACCAATGTAATGAACTTCTCCACAGTCTTCAGAACTTCTCCATTTGCTATAACCAGTGGTTCCATTTATGGATAGTGTGGGGGCTGATGGAGCACCTGTGCTTTCTTGGTACTAATTTTTAGTCCAAAATTAGCTCAAACTGAAGTGAATTGATCCATACTTTGGTGCATCTCAGCTTCAGAGGCTGCATTGAGTGCACAATCATCTGCAAACACATAATCATGCACCAACACTTCCTCCACTTTGGTCATGGTCTTTTCAAGTTATAGAATTTACCATCAGTGCAGTAGTTGACCTTAATGCTGTATCCAACCTCACTGAAAACATTTGACAGCATGGCTGAATATATCATGGTAGAAAGCATGGGAGCAAGCACACAACCTTGTCTCACTCCACTGATGACTGGGAAAGCACAAGAGCATCATCCATTATCTGGAACCCGGGCAAGAGTGCCATCATGAGATTGAAGCACAATGCTAATGAACTTCTCTGGGTAATCAACTTTTGACACAATTTTCCATAAGCTCTCATGACTGAAGTATCAAAGGCCTTGATCAGATCTACAAACGTTGTGTACAGACCCCTGTTGTGCTCCTGACATTGCTCCTGGAGCTGTCAGGTAGCAAATACTATGTTGACTATGACTCCATTGTCCATCTCTATAACGGTAAAGGAAATTTATATTCGTGTGACAATCTCAAGAGGGGGTATTGCTGGCAATATTTTTGCCAGAGTCCTCTTTAATAGGCTGATCCTTCACCTGGAAGATGGTTGTCTACCTGAGAGCCAGTGTGGCTTCAGAAAGGGTCAAGGATGCAAGGGGACCATAGAGGCCACCTGCTCCAACTTGTGCTTCCACTAGAATTCCCTCTACATCATTTTCTAAGTGGTTGGCATACTTCCTTGGTTTGGAGTCTTCCACTGAGGGGGAAACTATCACTCTGGGACAACTCTGAGACATATATGCACATGTCTGTACACACAATGTACAATGCATATATGTATGCACACATATATGTATGTGCATGTCTATATACTATATATGTATATGACTATATGTCTGCATGTACATATATGTATAGTGCATATGTCTACACATAAATCTGGCTCCTTTAACATCCCCTTATTCTTCCTAGTTAAGTTCTCTGACACCAGGAAGATTAAATCAAAAGTCATCTTCCTAAAAGCTTTAAAGTGCAAGGATGACTCTGAATTTTGCAGCTCTTGCTGGGGAATATACTTACTCTACTTGCCCTACCCCATCGCAGTCACAGTTATGAATTCAGGATTTCATAAGCAAGCGTGGCCTGGAGTTGAGGCCCTTTATCATTTGTATCTTCTTCCCTTTAGTGCAGCTCATTATGAGCAGCTACCAGAACATTGGTGGCAACAAGGATCAGTAGCAGAAACCAAAGCAGTCTGGACAAAGTGGGAAGAGATGCTGGGGGATGGAGGAGTGGGGAAAAGGAAGGGAGAGGAAGAGAGGAGCGGGGAGAACAGAGGGGAGAAAAGTGTGGAAGGAGAGAGACAGACAGAAAGACAGAGAGTGACAGACAGAGAGACAGAGAGAGACAGAGAGAAACAGAGACAGAAAGAGCCAGAGAGACAGAGAGAGTGATAAAGAGAGAGACAGAGAGACACAGAGAGAGACAGAGACACAGAAAGAGAGAAAATCCTTCAAGTGTCCAGATATGGTGAATGATCTCAAGCCACAGAGGCCTTTAGATCTCGTTTGCCGCACACCCCGACATTTTAAGAAGGAAGTAACTGAGGTCTCCGGAGATGCCTCTCCCTTTCACTATTCCTCACTCCACTAACACAGTTTTGATTTATGGGGCGCCTATACATCCAGGCCCTTGTGAGTCCTCTTTGCCTCATTTGGCATCCTTCATTGCCCACCTTGGATCAGGTGCCAAGTCTGATCAGTTATGCCTTCCACCCTCTTCTGCTTGCATGCTGCCATCATCTTGGCTGAGTATACAGAGGAAGGAATGAAATATAGTAAAGGATGAGAAGAGTCACAATAGAGGAGTCATGATGGCTATCTTCCTTCCTCCTTTCCTCTCTGGGCTTCCAAACTCTTTGGACTTCTTCTCCTCCGTGTAACCAAGTGGATGCTCCCCCCGCTCACACACAAACTTTTCTACATCACTTTATATATTGTCCAACCTCGTTATAATGGACCTTCCTCTAGGGCAGGCAGGGATTGACTTTTCTTTTTGTTTCTGTTCTTATCCCCTATGCCTGGACAATAGTAGGTACTTAACAAATACCTGTTGATTTTACTGGATTCATCAATTATTTAAAGATCTATCATATATAAGAGAGATTGGACTAATTCTGCTTGATTTCAAAAGGTACAATGAGAATCATAAGCAGAAGTTGTTGAAAGATCAATTTAGTCCTCTTCCTAATAATTAGAGATATCCCACAATGGGCTTCTTGGAAATGTAGTGGGCTTTCCCTCACTGGAACTCTTCAAGGAGAAGTTGAATAACCATGTAGTGGTTATGCTGGAAAGAAGATTCTTGGCAATATATGGGTTCAATCAAAAGGGTTCCAATATCTCTTTAGGCTCTACAAAAGGTTGATCCCACATTTCTTTGGTCCTGCATTGTTGTGGTGGTCCCAATGAGTCTCCTTGCTTCCTGTATATCTCCTGTCACCATTTCATCTTTTGCATGACCTCCAAAGAGTCTATCTAATGCAAAGGTCATAGGGAAATAATGATGAAAGCTTAAAAGGTCCTTTGAAATAACTTGATCTAATTATCTTCATTTTACAGGTGAGGAAATTGAGGCCCACAGAGATAAAATTACTTGCCCAAGTAAACAAAAATTGACTGGTTCAGTCTGACTCATTTACTGAAAAACTTTCAGTGGCTTACAGCATGAATTCATCAATACTGTCCACCTTTTCTGTCTAGTAGAATCCTTTTTTTCTTCCAAGATGCTATATGCTCCCTTCCTGATCCCTGCAAAGCAGCATGGTCTAATAGAGTAGTTTTCAAAATTTCCAGGGACCTGTTGGGGTATCTAAGGCACTTAAATGGGATTGATGAAGTCAAAATTATTTTTATAACAATACTATTGTTTTAATTTCTAATACAGGAAATAACAATAGATATAATTCACAGAAACAAAACTCTTTTGCAGAGAGGGTCCTCAAAATTTTTGAGAGTTCAAAGGGATCTGGAGACCAAAATCTTCAAGAGTGACTTGCTTACAGGATAGAGCATTGGAACTAGAGTCAGAAAATCTGGTTTTCAGTCCCACCTCAGACACCAATGTGACTCAGGGCAGGTCATCTAAGCTCTCTGGAACTTGGTTGCCTCATCTTTAAAATTAAAGGATTGAACTTAATTTTCTTTAACATCTATGTATGCACATATTTATGTGTGTATATATGAATGTACACATGAACATGTGTATATATCTATGTGTATTTGCATGTATGTGTATATGTATATACATACATATACACACATGCACATATACATACATACATATATACATACACATACATATATATCACACATACATACCATGTGCTTAGTTATATTCCATGTGCATCCCAGAGAATTTGGCATGGGAGCTCAGTTGCAAATTACTAATATTTATATAGAAGGCAGAGAGAGAAGTCAATAAACGATTAAGTGTAGACTATATGCCAAACATCATAAAGAGACAATCCTTGCCCTCAAGGAGCTTACAGTTTAATAGGGGAAAACAGCACACAAAATAAGACTGGATGTTGGAAGTGGAGAAAAGTCCTCAAATGATGGGAGTATGGGGGGGAGATGGCAGAGTCTAGTCCAAGTACATCTGATGGGAAAGGAAGAGTTGCCTGGTCTAGAGCCCTCGGTAAGTGGAAGTTTTTGGAGTTCTGCCCTCCATCCTCCAGCCCTCCAATCAATGCAGCAGAGGGTACTGAGTACTAAAGATGAGTGAGTGCCAATGCTGATGAAATTACATGGATGATGAGTTTAGTGGTGAAGAGGTTTCTTGGGAGAATGAGGATATTGCTTATTTGTCCTTGATGTTTTAAAAAGACCATGGTTTCAGGAAGGTGGTGCCATGGCTTGAAAATCAATTGGACTTAAGTGAGGGAGGGCTGTGCAAAGTCACCAGCCTCACTTATGTCCCTGAAGCTATCTGGGTTCAGTGGCCAGATATAGATAAAGATAACTAGAGATGGCTCTGATGAGAATAGTAGAGTCCAAGAAAAAAGTCTTCTTGGATTCAAGGCCAGTGCTCTATCCACTTTCCCATCAAGCTATTTAAGCCATTGAAGTGGATTTTATTACCGCGTAACACCGCAGGACTGTCGGGGTACATGGTCACCCAAATCAGACAGCACTTTGGCACAGACAGTGTACAGGTTTTATAGAGGTTCCATAGCCAGGTTACATAAGCTGAAATTACAGTGATGTAAGCTGAAACTCCAATGATTGGTCAGTATACACTTGAAACTACAATTAGTGATTGGTCAGTATACATTTGAATTTCCCACTGGTGGCAAACCCTAGGCTGGGACTCCCACCCACAGATTAATAAAGGGTAAGCAAGGGGTGGAGGCAGAAGCCTGTTTACAGATTAAGCAAGGTGGAGTTCTCTGTTTTACAAATCAATGAAGGAAAGGTTGGGCTGCCTGTTTTACAAATCAAGGAAAGGGTGAGTGGATTTGTGTCTGACATTCTGGAAGGGCAAAGTGATAAATCAAAGAGGGAAGGGCAGAGTGGATCTGGGTCCAACATATGCACATATACATATATAGATACTGTATATATTCCTACACAGAGTGTTCCAAATGTCTTAATGTAACTTTAACATTTTTGTTGGTCAGTCATTTTTTCAGTTGTGTTGGACGCCTTGTGACCCCATTTGGGGTTTTCTTGGCAAAGATGCTAGAGTGGTTTGCCATTTCCTTCTCTAGCTCATTTGACAGATGAGGAAACTGAGGCAAACAGGGCCGAGTGACTTGCTCAGGGACATATAAATAGTAAGTGTCTGAGGCTGGATTTGAACTCAAGAAGATGAGTCACCCTGACTCTACACCCAGGAGTCTATCTACTGCAAGGTCTAGATTTAAGCTATTTTTGTGCTATTAAAGTTTTTTTTTTAAGTGATTAAAGCTCAATGTGCTTTGTAACTCTGATGGGCTGGCCACCTTGTTCAAATGCCAAACATATACTTGCCTAAAAGACTATTCCATGGAGAATTCAACAAGGCAAGCACTCACATGGTCAGGTGAATCTACATGAGCACACTCTCAAGTTCCCTCTGAAGAAATATGGAATTGATTGTGTGACATGGGAGATGCTGGCAAAGAACCACTCAGCGTAGCATACCTACCAACATCAAAGAAGGTGCTGTGCCCTATGAGAAAAGTAGATTTGAAGCAGCTTAAAAGAAACACAAGGTGTTCAAATGTAGAGAATCCACCTCAAATGTTCCTGTGGACTATTTGTACCACCCCTGGGGTAGAGCATTCCAAGCTTGTACTGGTCTGTTTTGGACACTACTCCACTTTGCCCTTCCCTTCATTGATTTGTAAAGCAGACAACTCAACCTTCCCTTTCCTCAATTGATTTGTAAAGCAGAGAACTCCACCTTCCTCTCCCTTAATTGATCTGTCAACAGGCAGGACACTCATCCCTTGCTTTCCCCAGATTGATCTGTGGGTGGGAGTCCCAGCCTAGGGTTTGGTGCCCGCAGAAAATTCAAATGTACACTGACCAGTCTGCTGTAGTTTCAGCTTACATCACTGTAATTTCAGCTTAAGTAACGTGGCTATGGAACCTCTATAAAACTGGCACAATGTCTGTGCCAAAGCACTGTCTGATTTCGGTGACCATGTACCCTGACATTCCAGCGGTAATAAAATCCACTTTTTAAATTTAATATTGGGGATCTTCTGTCTCACTTTTATTGGGGTACAACAGTCTGGTCAGCCATAGTTTAACATACTGTGATCTGACTCTAACATAGAGATATTATTTTGGATCTCTTTGAGAATGGAAGGACAACAGTAATCTAACCAATTATGGGTAGGCAGACAATGAGACAGACACAGAAACAAATGATATACAGATAGTTAGAGAGATCCTATGGCAATGTGATTTTGTGGATAGAGAGGCAGGCTTAGAGATGGGAAAGCCTGGCTTCAAGGCTCATATTGGCTATGTGACCTTAGACCTTAATCTTCCCAGGTCTCAGTTTCTTCATCTGTACAATGGAGACAGCAATAGTAACTGGTGAAATACTTGTACCTATTATACCCTTTTCGCATCAGTGAGGTGAGTTCTTCCTGCAATCTCATTCTTTTTGTTTTCCTAGTATTTTATTCATCCCTAGTTACACATAACAAACATTTTTATTGTTCATTTTTAAAACTTTGAGTTCCAAATTACCTCCCTCCCCTGTTCCCGTCCCTCTCATTGAGCAGGCAAGCAATTTTATAGGTTATACATATGTAGTTATGCAAAGTATATTTCCATATAGTCACATTGTGAAAGAAAGCAGACCAAAAAAAAAAAATCAAGAAAAATTGAGAAAGTAAAAAAAAAAACTTCAATCTGTATTCATGCCATCAGTTTTTTCTCTGGATGTGGGTAACATTTTTCATCATAAGTCCTTCAGAGTTTTCTTGGATCATTGTATTGCTGAGAACAGCTAAGTCATTCACAGCTGGTCATCTTACAGTATTGCTGGTACTTTGCACATAACACGGTTCACTTTGCATCAGTTCATGTAAGTCTTTCCAGGTTTTTTTTTTTTTCTTCTGAGAGCATCTTATAGTGCAAGAGTATTCTATCACAATTGCATACTGCAATTTGTTCAGCCATTCCCCAATGGATGGGTATCCATCACCTCAATTTCCAGTTCTCTGACATCAGAAAAGAACTGCTACAAATATTCCTGTACATATAGGTCCTTTTCCTTTTATTTTTTTTTTAAATCTCTTTTTGGCTACAGACCTACAAGTGGTATTGATAAGTCAAAGGGCACAAATTATTTTATAGCCCTGTGGGCATAACTGGAACCTTGTTCTTGAGGAAGGGCCAAGACCAGCCCATTCTTCATTCTCCTTGTTCTCATCCTAACCTCCCTTTGATTCTTAGTTTTCCTTTAATGTGTTGTCTCCTTGCATTAGAGTGTAATCCCTTTAAGGGCAGACATTAATTTTCTTTTCCTGTATCTGGATCCCCAGCAATTAGCAAAGTATGTAAATGACATATGTAAATGCTAACCACATACTTGTTGATTGGCTCATAGGGCTATTTCGGGATCAGATGGCATGATACATGCAAAGTGTCTCACAAAATTTGAATTGCTTTATAAATATCATTTCTTGAAATGAATAATTTATGCAGTGGCCATGACTTGCCTAGTAGAGAAGAGAGCCACACTAATGAACCACATTTTTTTTTTAAAGCAATTAGGGTTAAGTAACTTGCTCAAGGTTACACGGCTAGTCATTATTTATGTGTGGGTGCTCATTTTCTGAGGCCGGATTTGATCTCGGGTCATCCCAACTCCGAGGCCGGCGCTCTTACTTACTGTGCCACCTAGCCGCCCCAATGAACCACATTTAAGAGAAATATGAAAATTCACTTATTTCAAAATCATAATTAAAATATGTTGCCTTGTCCTACCCAACAAATGAGATTCTCTAATTTTGGAAATAATTCATTTTGGGATGACAGCTGTGAAAAAATTTGAATGGTTAGTTTGATCTTTAAAAAAAATCCCCTCAGTTTTGTCATTTCAAGAGCCAAGCTTCAGATGGCTAAAATCTGGCCTCACCGGGGTTGGGAATCCAAGCCCTTCCCCAGTTGAATTTCCATCTGTTTGACCAGCTCTTAGTGGAAGGTCAGAGTTTTGCTAAAATGCAAGAGCTGACTGTCATTCTCTGGAATAAGATGTGCTTTTAGAAAAAAAAAAAATGAACTTTGGCTCTGATTTCAATATCAAAGGAGCCGGGCAGAGGGGGACCATCAGACCAAAGCCTGATTTCAGAGGGAGATTAGCCAGAGAAGAAGACATCCAGTGCCTTTGTTCTCTGCTCCTTCCTCTGCAGTGGTCAGATGGCCACTCCTTCCAAGCAAAGTAGCTTTGCTTACAGAACTGAGCTGCATTTTCCTGAGGCTGGCCAGCCTCATGAGGTCTGTGCGTCATCTGCCTGGGAATGACCTAGGCAGAATGAGGAAGTCATGCTCTTAACAGCTAACATTTCTATAAAGTGGGTAGAGTCTTTTACATGTATTATCCTATCTGAGTTTCAGTCTTCCCACTGAAGGTCTTAACTGTGAGCTTTAAAGTCTCCATTTCACAGATGTGGAAACTGAGGGGTCAGAAGCAGAATTTGAATGCAGTTCTTTCTGACACCAAGTCCAAATTCTATGCATTGTGGACACTGCCATGGAACCCTACAATGGTCACTAAAATGCTCTGAAGCCAGAGGGGGTTATATCAGTGCAGGCTCTGGCTATTATACATGTTGTAGGCTGAGCATGATGCCCTTATGCCCTCCTAGTCGGTACTGACTTAGCCCCTGTTCTATCATTCTCTGATTCACCAGGCCTTACTCTCTGCCCAGTGACTATTTTCCCTTATCTGACCATTTGGCCTGCCACTGTATCCTGGGCTCCCCTGGGTTTTGCCATATGTCCTGCAGCTCAAGGTAGCTATCAATGGATAGCACTCTATGCCTGGAGTCAGAAAGACCTGAATTTAAATCCAGATTCTGACTCTTTCTAAATTGTGTGATCTCAGGCAAGTCAATTGAACTTCATCTGCCTCGGTTTCCCCATTTAGAGCACTAGGGATAACAATAGCACCTACCTCCCAGAGTTGGAATGAGAGTCAAAACAGACAATAACTGTAAAGAACTTAGTACAGTGTCTGGCATAGTAGGTGGTGAAAAAATATTTGTTTTCCTCCTTTCTGAAGCTGTAAAATGAAGACTACGAAACCCTTCCTTCTGCCCTGCAATGGAACTGTTTCCTATATGTTGTTGACCCTAATTAGAGTGTGGGCTTTTTGAAAACAGGGACCATCTTTCTTTCTCTTTGTACCCACAGTGCTTAGCACAGTCTTTGGTGCATGATAGGTCCTTAATAGATATTTTTTTATACATTCATTCAGCCCATCCCTTCCTAGAGAAGTTGTGATTCCTGGCGCATAGTAGGTGTTCAATAACTGTTTATTGACTGACTTTAAAGGAGTTATTTTCACCAGGGAATTTCGGTACTTCTTTTTTTTACCCACTTGGTCAATTCTGTTTTTAAGATGTTATTATCTTTAGTACTTTTTGTGCCTCTTTTACTAAGCTTTTCATTGCATTTTTATCATTTTCTTCCTCTGCTGTCCTTTTCTGTCTACTTTCCCCTTGACCATTCTTATTTGATTTTGAAAATAATTTTTTGCTCTTGCAGATTTTTTTTCTGGGCTTGTATCCAATTACCTTTTTACTTTGAGACTTTTCTTGTAGCTATTTTGACTTTACTGTTTTCTTCTGAGTTTGTGGCTTGATCTTCCCTGTCACCATAGTAGATTTTTATGATCAGCTTATTTTTGTTGTTGGTGTTGTTTGCTCATTTTCCATCTTATTTCTTGACTTGGAACTTTGTGTTAATGTTGGACTCTATTCCCAGAGGGATAGAGGGGTACTGTCTCAAAGCTTCAGGCTTTGTCACACTGCTGTTTTCAGAGGTAGTTCTGGAATTTAGGATAGGAAAAAAATAAAAGAAAATAGTATACTCCAATCTCCATTCAGACTTCATAGCTCTTTCTCTGACTGTGCATAACAATTTCCATCATGAGTCTTTTGAAATTGTCTTAGATCAGTGTATTGCTGAGAAGAGCTAAGTCTATCAAAGCTGGTCATTGCACAATGTTGCTGTTACTGTGTACAATGTTCACCTGGTTCTGCTCACTTCACTCAACATCAGGTCCACATGTCTTTCTAGGTTTTTCTGAAATCCACCTGCTCATCATTTCTAATGGCACAATAGTATTCCATTACATTCATATTCCACAACTTGTTCAGTAATTCCCCAATTCATGTTCATCCCCTCAATTTCCAAGGCTTTGCCACTACAAGGGAACTATTCTAAATATTTTTGTATGTGTGGGTCCATTTCCCCCCTTTTTATGGTATTTTTGGGATACAGACCTAGCACTGGTACTTCTGGATCAAAGAGTATGTGCATTTTTATAGTCCTTTGGGCATAGTTCCAGAGTGCTTTCTAGAATGGTTACATCAGTGCACAACTCCACCAAAGTATAATTTATTAAGCACATGTTATAAGTTAGGCACTGTGCTAAGGAAGAAACTGAGGCCCATGAAGGTTTAGTGACATAGAATGCTGGTCTTGGAGTCATGAATATCTAAGTTCAAATCTAGCCTCAGACACATTTTAACGGTGTGTGACCCTGAGCAAGTCACTTGACTTCTGTTTGCCTTAATTTCTCCATCTGTAAAATGTAGATGATAATCACACTGACTTGCCAGGATTGTTGTCAGCATCAAATGCAATAATGATTTTAAAGTGCTTAGCACAGGACTTAGAATAGAGTAAGCACTATTAAAAATCATAGGGATTCTAGACTCAAAGCCCCATAAGTGGCAGGGATGTCAAAGGACATATAGTCCAACTCCATCAGCTTTCAGAGGAAGGCACTAGAGCCCCCTGAGGTGAAGTGACTTGTCCAAAGTCACACAGGTGGTCCAAATTCCATCAAATGCAGGAATGAGCCTAAGTCCTGTGGCTGCAGTGTCTGTGTTTTTGACAATTTACTGCCAGATTTGTCTTCTACATCAAAGTGGAGGTTTCCAGCAGCAGCCAAAACCAATGAATGGCCAAGGAATGGAATTTACCTCCGCCATCAAGCTAATTTCCCATTCTTTTTTACATAGTTTCAGCACATTATTTAAAAAGGAAAGAAAACCCATCAGCAGTAACATGCCCCTGCCAGGGTCCTTTGTTTCTGCCAATTGAGCCACAGGGGCTGAACTTGGGGGCCCTGGTGCCTCCTGGTGCTTTCATAAAACACACCTGTGAAAGAAAGCCCTCTCAGCCTTCTCTCCTTTAATCTTCCCACGCCAGAGCCTTTACCTTTTCATCAGGGTTGACTGAACAGTACTGGAAGGTCATCTGCCAGTCCTTTCTTCTCAAACTAGTTTGTTACTTCCAAACCCCTTCACCTCCTACCCTAAACCAAATTAAAGCTGAATGCTCTCCCTACTTCAAAAAAAGAAAAAAAAAAAAAACCACTCCCCCACCCTGTATCCAACTCCTGCCCAAACCTCTGAGTTTCAGTTTAAGTCCCAGTTGCTTTTTGGTGAAAAGAAGGGGAAGGACCCCCTGGCTCTCAAATTCTGTGACCACATGGCAGTTGTTGCCTTCCTTGTTCCTACAACTCAACTCATCAGGCTCCTTAATGATGATATCATGGATTTGTGAAGGATAGCTGCTAAGCCCCCAAGTAAATAGACCATGCCGTCACTTTCTGTTGCAGTTAGTATAGTCCTGATCATGGAATTACTACTACCACCACCATCACCACCACTACTACTACTAGCATTTATATAGTGTAAATAACTTTACATATCTTATTTAATCTTCCCCCAAATCCTGTGAAATAGGTGTTATTATTGTCTCTATTCTACAGATGAGGCTGAAAGAGGTGGAGACTTGTCCAGAGGTCAGCTACCTAGGAAGTATCTTAGGTAGGATTTGAACTCAGTTCTTCCTGACTCCAAGGCCAATACTATCCCCTGCATTGTCTAATTCCATCAACAAAACTTTATTAACAAGCTCCTATGTGCCAAGGCCCCTACAAGTTGCAATGTATTCAAAGATGAAGAAAGGCAGATCATCTGGAAGTCCAAGCTGTGCTTACTATTCAAAGAATGTTTTGACCTTATTTTGTTTCTCTTCATAAGTTCACAGGGCCCTTTGAAATACTTTATCATGGATCTACTAAGACTTCTCAGGGATGGGAATAAAGAGGTCTTCACCTGTTGCCATTGTTCTTATTTTTTAGTGATTTAACCCAACAACATTCCATCGATTACAAAACAGAGGTGCATATGGGGCCCTAATTCCTGGCAAATACTCTAATTGGCCACCATTTCCATGTGTCAAAAGACTTCCCTTAGTTCCTACAAAATATGGATATTATTTCTCAATAGATAACTAGTGAAAGGACATAGACAGGTAGTTCTCAAATGGCAAAATCTAAGTTATCAACAACCATATTGGAAAAAAAATCTAAATCACTCTAGTTAAAGAATTGCAAACTGAAGCAGTTCTGGGATTTCATCTGACACCCATCAAACTGGCAAAGACTACAAAAAAGGAAAATCGCAGATGTTGGAGGGGTTGTAGGAAACAGGTACATTTGTCCATTGTTAGTACAGTTATGACTTAGGCCAGTCACATTGAAAAGTAATTTGGAACTATTTCCACAAAGTTAGTAACTTTGCATAGTTCCAAGATAACCCCTACTAGGTCTATACCTCAAAGAGATCAAAGAAAGAGAAAAAACAACCAATATGTACAAACTATTTATCATTGTTCCTTTCATAGTGGACAAAAATTAGAAACTAAAGGGTGTCCTACTGGAGAAAGCTAAATAAATTATATTTTGTGAATGTAATGAAATTATTATTCCAAATTATTCCAAAAGAAATGGTGAAATGGGTAGTTAAAAAAAAAACAATGGGGAGACTATTCTGAAATATTGAATTGTGAAGTGAGCATCACAAAGGCAATTTATGTAATGTTAACAATATTCTCAAGAAAACAACTTTGAAGCACATTATTATTCTGATCAATGCATTGATCAAGTACAAGTCTAGAAGATGGAAGATGAAACATGGCACTCACCTTCTGCCTGAGGGGATGCCCTTAAAATGCAGAGGCATACACTGGCAAGTACAGCCAAGGTGGGAATTTGTTTTGCTCAACTATATATGTTTATGTTGAGGTCTTTGTTTTTCTTCTTCTTTGCTGTTATAATTCAATAAGGAGAGGGCAGAGGAAGTAACAGGTTATAAATATATATGAATAATTTTTTGTTTCAAAATATTATTTTATAATAAATTTCAACCACTGTAGGGGAGTGAGAAAGAGATAATTTTGGTCCCAGAGTTCCCTTTTTTTTTAACCCTTATGGTAGGACCAAGAATGGCTAAGCATTATCTCTATAAGAAGCCTCAGAATGCCAACCACTACACTATAGAATCAAGAATGCCAAGTACAGCACACCTCTTAATTCTTATATGGTCCAATGACCTCATTTTTCAGAAACTGTATTCCATAAAATGAAAGTGACTTGTACAAGATCACACGGGTTACGTGGTACAGTGGAATGAGCATTCCTGCTGGAGCCAGAAGACCCAGGTTCAAATTTTATCAGTATTACTTTGGGCAAGACTTAAGACTCCCTGTACCTCAGTCCTCCTCTGTAAAAAGCAGAAGTAATCCAAAAGGCTTTTGAGATTCTTCCCCTCCCTCAAGCTCTCAACTTCTGATCCTATTCTTTAATGTTTAGGACTGACAAAGTATTCTCCTCTCCACAACCCTGTGAGACAGGGAGAGTATGGAACACAGGGCCTTAGTTCATTCATCTGCATAATGAGCGAGTCTTGTTAGGTGTCCTTAGAGTTCTCTTCAAGGTCTCAATCTTTGATTACTCCTTTCCTCTGAGGATTTTGTTGAGGTAGAATTCTCTCTCATAATACTCCTTTAGGAAGAGATAGGAGATTTTCCTCAATTTCAATGGGTCTTTATGTTTTTATCATGTTTTTCCCCATAACGTCACCAACACTAATAAAAGAGCAGTATCTACTGAATAAGAAAATTCACAATGTCACAAACTACTGGGAATTCCGTAATGTTTTAATCCTTTTATCCATACCTGCATCTACATAACATTTGAAAAGTTGTCAATACATATAGATGTATGAGGTATTACTTACTCAATCTACAGGAGAGATGTTAGTTTATTCATTAAACAGAGTAATTATCTTATATTTGGAGATTTTTTTTGTTTTTCTCAACTATATATTTATATAAACTCTAAATTTATAGAAAATTAAACATATATACCAAATATTTATGTAAAACATTTTCATAGGCTGGAGAAGCAAGGAGTCTGCTGTTTATTTCCCCAACTTTTAATAGCAAATGATTTCTAAGCAGATGGTTTTGTTCCTTTTCCTAAGATAGGGAACACACCACTAAGGTGAAAAACTAATCCCAAATATGCCTCCCATATTCAGGTAGGGCTCATTGAAGTTTATAGTATAGTTGGCCAAATCCTAAAGTAATAGGAAAGAAGGTACTGAAACTGAACTATCTTTTAGGTCTCTTTCAGGCATGTGATATGTGTTAGAATCTTCACAGGAAACATAAGTTTCTATACTTGTGGAAGGCAGACTTTTGGGTAGCTGAGAACCAAGTAAGAACCAAGTTCTTCTGTTATTCCTGATATGTAACCAGCATCTAAGTGGTGCTGTAGACAGAATGCTGGACCAAGTATCATGAAAACTTGAGTTCAAATCCAGGCTCAGTCATGCACTTGCTGCATGATCCTGAGCAAGTTACTTAACTCTTTTTGCTTCAGTTTCCTCATCTGCAGAAGGAAATGGCAAGCCACTCCAGTATGTTTGCCAAGAAAATGCCAAATAGGGTCATGAGGAGTCAGACACAACTGAAACAACTGACCAGCAAAGTAACCATCAAAGTATGATTTTTTAAAAACATACCTCAGGGGTTTGGGGTAATTACGATCTTCAAGTGACCAAATTAATTATTGGTCCTTCTGGGTTGCCTGGTATTACATAACACAACACAATTTTGAATGTAGCCTAGCTGAATAGCCATGAAATAACTTAATGGTTATCTCACTGTGAGCAGCTGGCCAGAGCAAAGAGGCCTAACAATTTAAGGACCTTGGAGAAGGTCATTTATACTGGTGTAGGCAGTTTACATGGTGAGGCTTCTCCCAAACCTCAGGATTTGTATAGGTAGGGAAAAAGTAATAAAACTTGATGATTTTAGAGAGTGAGAAAGTTATGATTTGTCTAGATATATGGATGCAGTTTATGTGCATATGCTAGCTTTAAATAGCATCTCTTACTGTACCTTGAAATCTCCTTTACTGGGACATGCTTCTTGTAGTTTTTAAATATGTATAAAGTTGCCTAATCCTGAAAGGCTAAGTGAAGTACTAGAGTCATACAATTGTTCCAGTCTTTTTACTTAATTTCCCCCACCCAGCAGGAAAAGAATTCAGGGCAGCTAAATAGCCAACCTCTTCCCCTAATCCTGCTCAGTTCATATGGCTCACAATATCTGTGAAAGGCATGTTTTGGGTTAATTCTTCCTTTCGTTGGCCCTCTGACTTCTTGCTGCTCATCTATGGTTCCCACATTTCTGGACCGAATCAGCTTCTCAGTTTGGTCTGTGAATGGTTTTTCTTTCTTTCTTTCATTTTGTTCTTTTTTCATTTGTTTGTTGATGGCCAGGAGCTCTCTGTTGTTCCAAGTTATCTACTCTACTGCTTCATGATGCAACCTACAGATAAACCAAGAAAACAAAACAAAACAAAACAAAAAGAGAAAGAAAATCCATTTACAAACATGTAGAGACAAACAAGCTCAATTCTCAGATTGACTTTGTCTAAAAATTCCTTGCTTGACTTTCTCAGAACTAGGTAAGCCTAGGCAGGTAGCAACTGTGATCACTCCTTCAAAATAAAGTGGAAAGTCCTAATTAGATAGTAATGGAGTAATCATTGTTAAGTGCTGCAAATCAAATAAAGGGACACTCCAGATGGGCGCTGTTGTTTTACTCAGGAACTGGAAATAACTCCAAACACGATCAGCTGAAATCAGCCCCCAGATCCCAAAATACATACTGTTTGCAGGGGGACTTTTGAAGAGCTCTGACCCTGGAATGTCCAGAGTGACCTCCTTTCTGAATCCCTATCAGTTAACACTGTTCTTGGCACACAGTAGTTGTTTAGGAAACCTTTTTTTTCCCCTAAATTTTATTTGATTTGTCTTGATTTATTTGATTTAATGTATTAGGAAGATTTATTTTATAGCACCAAATAGGGATAAATGTTGGATCAAAGAGTGACCCATTATTTCTATACTTGGGTAGTGAATGGGTGGATTGGATTAATTAAACTAAGAGTGCTTGGAGGGTAGAGACTGTAATGTCACCTTTCTTTGTATCCCCACCCTAGCGTTCAGCAAAGCCCCAACTACAAAAGTGCTTAAGAAAGCTTGTTGATTTACCACCTTATTATAAATCTTAGCATCACTGCCTGCCTGGTGGTCACTTCTGATAGTTCAAGTTGAGTAAGGATTACTTCCTATAGCAGCAAGCACCCCAGCATCCCCAGGGTGGCTACCCAACACAGGTTATTAGATCTGCTTTTCTAAAGGAAAGCAACTCAGAATGGGTTAACAATCTTGCTTTAATCAATCAAACATATCATTTACCTAGTTCAGGGGGAAAAGGTCAGCACCCTGAACTTCAGAGTATACAGACAGAAACATTGTGAGCAAACAGGCCTCCAACTGTCCAAACATTACATCCATACCAAATCACAGTTACCAGAGAGGGAAGCATAAACATCTGGGTTTTTAAAGCCAGCTCTCAACAGCTGCCCAGTCTCATCTGGTCAAATCACACAACACTTCTCAAAGTGAGCCCCAAAGCAAAGCCTCACATCAAGGCTTTATACAGATTTCTCCTGGCTCAGAGAATGTAACAACCCTCTTGACCCACTGCCCAATCACAAAGCACCAAGGTATGTGCATTCCTGAAAAACAAGCCTCCCACCACAGGTTCTTAACCTAGGGGCAGGGAAGATCTTAAAATTTACATTCCTATAACACTCCTTTCTTTTAGGAAAGAGAGGCAGAGAGGCATAATAAATAGAAAACTGACCCTAGAATCAGAAAGTCAAGGGTTCAAGTCTTGTCTCTGACATATAGTGACTAGATGACCCTGGTCAAGTCACTTAATCTGTAAATACTAGACTTAACTCTAAGACTATAAGTTGAAAAGGAAATGCTTGTCTTTATTCTTTGAGAAAACTGAGGAAGTTTTTCTCATCTGAGAGTTTGTTATATAAGTCAACTTACAGGTCCAATCTTTATCCCCTATTCTCTAGGCAGTCCATGACCGTTCTTTTCTTTTAAAAAGCAAAGCTTTTTTTTTTTTAATTAAAATCCAGTTTTTCTCTCTTCCACCTCCCCTCCCCCAAAAATAATGGGAGGGGGAAGAAATGTGTCTTTAGATTATAGGCCTAGTGGTAATGTCACTAGATGTTTGATGGGCATAGATTCAAATTGATTTCAGGAATGACTACAGCACTTCACAATTTTTTTTTTTTTGCTTTTTGGATGGGGGAAGGCAGGGTAATTGGGATTAAGTGACTTGCCTAAAGTCACATAGCTAGCAAGTGTTAAGTGTCTGAGATCAAATTTAAACTCAGGTACTCCTGACTCCAAGACCACTGCTCTGTTCACTGTGCCACCTTGCCGCCCCCAGCACTTCACAATTCTAATGGCATTTCTATATGCCTGTATTTCCACAGCCTTTCCAAAATTTGTTTTCCATTTTTGTCAACTTTGTCAATTGGATGAGAGAAAGAAAGAGACAGAAAGAGAGAGGGGAGAGAGAGAGTTGGGGAGAGAGAGAGAGAGAAAGAAAGAGACAGAGAAACAGAGAGACAGAGAGAGAGACAGAGGGAGGGAGAGACAGAGAGATAGAGAAAGGGAGACAGAGAGACAGAGACAGAGACAAAGTGAGACAGAGACAGACAGAGAGAGAGAGAGAGAGAGAGACAGACAGACAGACAGACAGACAGAGAAAGTCCCTTAGAGTGATTTTAATTTGTATTTCTCTAATAATTGGAGCATTTTTTTTCATATATTTATTGTTAGAACAATCTTGTTCTGGCATCTCTCCTAATATGAAAGGGGACATAGGCTGAAGTGTTCTTTTTTTTTTTTTGCTTTTTGGAGGGCAATTGGGGTTAAGTAACTTGCCCAAGGTCACATGGCTAGGTTTTTGTTTTAGTGTGCATTAAGTGTCTGAGGCCTGATCTGAACTCAGGCCCTTCTGACTCCAGGGCCAACGCTCTACTTACTGCGCCACCTAGCCGCCCCTGAAGTGTTCTTTTTAACGAATTTCTATGTAAGAACAGGTTCAACAGTGACATTGATGGAAAGAGAAGATGTATGAAAGCCACCAGGATCTTCCTTAGAGCCCCCTTAGGAGACTGGCCCTCTGACCAAGATGAGAACTTTGCTCATTCCTTTGATAGGAGCATGAACCAATGATGTTAACTCACTTCTCCAATGAAATAGTAGCCACGCTGATTTCATCGAGGTAAGAAATGTCTTTATAAAACCTAGACTCACAAAAAACTAGGTGGTAGCCAATTTCCATGCTTCCTGATATTTGTAAACAGGCAGTGGGGAGATGGAAAGATCAGGGAGAACGGAAGAAGTCACTTGGACTAGGTGATATTTATTGGCCTTTTTGAGTCTAAAAATAAGATTAAGTGTACTTTCAGCTGTCACTTTCTCTGTTTACAAGATGAATCAATTCTCAAAGGTGGAAGAAACCTCAGAGTCTGAAATAAGGATCCATTGCAACTCTTGAACAGGAATCCCCTCACCTCTGCATCTGTGACCAAGGTTTATCCAGTTTGGGGGGGAAGAAGAAACCTTCCTGGGCAGTCCAGCTCTCCTTTCCAAGACTAAAATCAGCCCTTCTAATTTTGTAGAAATTATCCTGTTCTTACTTACAGATGGCAATCCTTCATTCACATGTCATTTCTAAAGTATTTAATCCTTTTCCATCTCCACTGTAAACTTCAAGGTTCTAATATTGTTTTAAGGCTGCTCTCAGTCCTGATTTTCTCTCCTTTAATGTTCCTTCTAATCCTTGTTCTAAGGCCCTTCCCAGCCCTGACATCCTATGTTTCAAGCCTTTGCTCCGATATTAATTGTTCTATGGCCCTTCCCACCTCTGACACTTTGTGTTTTAAGGTCCTCTGAGCTCTGACATTCTATGTTCTAAGGCCCCTCTCAGCTTTGAAATTCTATGTTCTGTGGTTCCTCTCCAAGTCTCCCCTAAAGGGCTTCCCATCTTTGACCAACTTTCAAAGGGTTTAGCTCCCTCTAACTCTTTAAATTTTTAGATCTCTTCAATATCTGGCATTCTTTGTTCTAAAGATACCCCCTAGTTCTTACCAGATGTTTATAATGTCCCTTCTACTTCTAACAAGTACAATACAATCTATTTACTTTAACGGTCTTTCAAGTCTGTATTTTTTGCCAGACAGTGGCAGAGTCCTTCATGGGCACTGGATGCTTAGTCCAGCTGGGTCAGGGCATTAGTCCTTCCATAGTGTTCTATCATCAGCTAATGGGCTTTGAAAATCCCATCTCTGACCTTCAATCCCCTGTCCTGGGTTTCTTCATTTGGAAAAGGGGGGGAGGCTAACCCATAGGAGAAGAAGGAATGAAACAGAATCAATCCAAAGAGAGAAGGGTCGTGGCTACCTCCATCAGTTTCACTATTATGGAAGCTTAACCTTGAACAAGAAATCCATTTGCAATAGAACAAGCTAATTCTGTAGTTGTGAATACAGCTCAATCCCCCATTTCGTGAAAAAGCACATGGGAGAACAGGCTAAATCATCTCTCAGACATTGCTTATTGTAGTTGTAATTGTATGTATGTGTCTGTGATACCTCAAGGATATTTATCCTTTCTGCTTACACTTCAGATTGCTCCCTTAAGAATCACCTAAATGAAAAACTGAATAGAAGTGGAATGAATAAAAGGGTGTGCAGGAAGACCAAGACAGCAGAATGTTTCACACACACTCACACGTACACACATAGTGTAATAAGCTGCTTGACTGTTATTATTTCTTGGGGCTATCTCCCCATCAAACTTGTCAGCTGTTCATTTCAGGATTTCTGACCTGGAAAAAATAGATCACAATTCTATAGCCCAAGACAGTTTGTAACATGCATGGCACACAATGACAGAATTTAAAAGTCCAAAGTAGGGAGGAGGTAGCTGGAATTACCCCCATTTTATAGATAAGGAGAATGGGATTTTTAGAAGCTGCTTATGATCACCTAGGTAAGTGGTAGAAAGGGCAGTCAAGGAACAAACCATTGCCAAGTGAAAGGGGCTTTCCTGACCCACACACTGAACAGCAGGCCTAGATTCCAGGATTAGGTAAGCTGGCCTTAGTAAAGCCAGATGGGCAACACCAAAGGTTGGTTAGCAACTTCAAAAAATATGGAATGCCTGACTCAAAGCCAATTGATATTGGACTCTCTCCGCATTGTGAAAGATGAATGTTCTGCATATTTTTTATTTAGTAGGAAACATAAGCTATTATTATTTATAGATTATAAAAATTCTGTGGTTATATAGGTTATAATAGACTATAAAATTTGTGTGACCTTTTATAAGTCATTTCCCTTCTCTGTGATAGTTTTGACACTCAAGGGAAAAGGAGGTTTAACTAATCAGTAGTCCTCTACCAGCCACTCTAGTGTTAATCTTCCCTAATATTATTCAAGCTTCTGTTAGGGGGTGCAGTCCATAAAGTGCTGGACCTGGAGTCAGGGAGACTTGAGTTCAAATCCAATCTCAGGTGTTTTCTAGCTCTGGAATTTTTTGTATAAATTTCTTAACCACTGCCTGCCTCAGTTTGCTCATTAGTAAAATGAGGTAAGTAGGTGGCACTGTAGATAGAGTGCCCGGAGTCAGGAAAACCTGAATTCAAATTATACCTAGCCGTGTGACCCTGGGCAAGTCATTTCACCCTGTTTATCTTAGTTGTCTCATCTGTAAAATGAACTAGCGAAGGAAATAGCAAACCACAGAATCTTTGCCAAGAAAACCCCGAATGAGGTCAAGAGTCATACCCGACAGAACAGCAACAACACAGCCTCCAAAGGAAGAGAATTCTAAGCTAAGAAAAGCCCAAACTTAAATGCAGAATTTATCCGCCAGGGAACCACACTGGATAAGCTCATGGCTGGATGATGTCTTGAGTAGACCAGAGATTTCATTTTCATTTGAATGGACCAATGCACCAGCTTTGAGCGCCACCTGGTGGTCCATTCATATTTAGCATCTTGCAGCAATTTCTCCAAGCTTCGAGTCCTAGCCAACAATGGGGAGACACTGGTAATCTCATATGGCCGGCAAAAGCTGCTGTCCTAAATTACCCCCTCACCCACTTAGAAGAGTGATGGAAATGGGATCCCCAGGTGTCTCAAAGGGCTGTAAAAACTGATCAATTTAATTACATGAAAATGAATTAGAGACATACAGGCTAAAAAACAAAATGACTATGCAAATATAGGGTCAGGGAAATGAGGCTAGACTACTATTTATGTGAACAAAAAACAATCTGTGAGGTTTGAGTAACTGGCAGTTAGTTAAGGAAACATTTATTTTTAACTAATTTTTTATTGATCTTTATTTATAAATACTGCCTATGTTTCTCACTGAGGGCAGCTAGGTGTTGCAGTGAATGGAGCACTGGGCTTAGAATTAGCAAGATTCATCTTTGTAATAAGTCTTTGTGATGTGTCTGGTCTCAGACACTAGGTGCGTGACCCTGGGCAAGTCGCTTAACCTTGTTTGTCTCAGTTCCTCATCTCTAAAGTGAGCCGTAGGGGAAGGGGGGGGGGGGAGACAAACCACTCTAGCATCTTTGCCAAGAAAATCCAAAATTGGGTCATGAAAAATTGGACACAATTGAAAAATGACTTAAGAACAACACATTTCCTCCTGTATCCTTCCCTATTCCCCCTCTGCCCAGAGTTAACACCTTCATTTATAATAAAGAGTAAAAAAGGGAGGAAACAATTTAGCAAACCTAACCAACATACTGGAAATGGCTGATGTTGTAGATGGTGTTCCATGCCCCACCCCCACCCAAAAGAATGGGTACAAGGTATTACTTATATCTCTTTGTTAGGGCCATGATGTCTAATTATAATTTCATTTCTCTATTGTTGCTGTTTTCCATTTTCACTGCTATACAGGGCAATTTTATGATGTGGTAGATAAGGTTTTTTTTCCTTTTTGTTTTTTTGAGACTTATGATTCCATCAATGAACTTCCAGCATGGAAATTTTCTCCACCTCCCTCCAAATAGACGGCCCTTTACAACCTAGAGGATCACCTGAGGCCCTGAGAGGTTAGTTGATTTGCCCAGGGACACACCGCTACTGTTTATGAGAGATAGGGCTTGAACTCAGGACCTCCTGGCTCTGAGGTGACCCACATCCTTATCTACTCTACCAAGCTTCCTCACATATCAGATGATTGAGGATAATGATGATGGAGACAGTGATACAAGAAATCACAATGAAGCTAATGTCCAATTCAAAATGGTCAGAGTGCTGAGCCTGGAATCAGACTCCTCTTCCTGAGTTCAAATCTGTCCTCAGGCACTTACTGGTTGTGTGACTCTGGGCAAATCACTCCAACCTGTTTGCCTCAGTTTCCTCATCTGTAAAATGAGCTGTCAAAGGAAATGGCAAACCACTCCAGTATCTTTGCCAAGAAAACTCCCACTGGGGAGTGGTGCCTAGAAAGGGTAAGATATGACTGAAAAACAACTAAACAATTACCTGGATAATAGGTCATAGAGCATTAAGGCTCAAAAGGGTAATGGAATAGTGACTTGTTCCAAAATGAATTTGATCTGAACTCCACTGGAAAAAAAATAAGAACAAGAGTCACTGAAATTGGGGAGAGGGATGGGATAGGGGTTTCATTGATGTCAGGGACTTTCTCTATTAACAAAAGACATCTGCCTAGAACACCAAAAGGGTAAATGACTTGCCTGGGATCACATAGTCAGCGTGTATCAGACTCAAGACTTGAACTCAGGTCTTCCTAGCTATGAAGGCTCCCTTCCCAATTCAGCCATGTTTTAAGTTGGTCAACAAGCATTTACTAATCACTTACTATGTGCCTATGGCTACTCTAAGCACTGGAGATACAAAGAAAAGCAAAAACAGGTCCCTGCGAACAGGAAGCTTACGTTCTAGTGAGGAAAATGGGAGATATATATAGATATAGATATACACCACACGATGGAAAGCAATCTTAGAGACAATGCAAAGAAGAAAAGTGGGGTCAAGAAAAAGGAAAGGCCTCAGGAAGATCATGGAAACTCAACCAGGTCATGAAGGAAGGTGGGAAAGTCAGAAGAAGAGTGGAGGCCAGGAGATGCAAAGGTATGGGGATGGGAAATGGAGTATTCTACGGGAGAAACAGAAAGCAGGCCAGTGTAACTGGGTTATTAAGTGTGTGGAATGGAGGAAAGTCGAAGTAGAACAGACAGGTAGGCAAGAGGCCAGGTTAGAAAGGGCTTTAAAGCCAAACAGAAGTTGTTGTTGTTTTTAATTTTGTTTTATTTTGTTTGTTTCAGTTGGTTCAATAGGGACCCAGTGGAATTTGTTGAGTGGGAGATACAATGTTTAGACATGCATGTGAGGAAAATCACTTTGAGTGAAGGATAAAATGGAGTCGGGAGAGTTTTGAGTCAGAGAGAACAAGCTGAAGGTCATTGCAACAGTCTCGATGGGGCAACTGTGTGGGTGGAGAGAAGGAAACAAGATGTTCTGGAGGCAGAACAGACAAATTCCAGGTTGGAAATCCTGGGGCCACCTTAATTTCATACTCTCAATTACCATTCCTCCTTCATCCAACCTGTTGCCAATTATGAACATAAGATGACACTAAGTTTTCCAACCTGGGTGACAGGGAAGATAGTGGTGCCTAGAAGGTAATAGGAGAATTAGGAAGAAAAGAGGGTTTGGAGGTAGGATAATATGTTTCTTTTTGGCTATTTTTAGTTTGAGATCTCTATAGAACATACAGTTTGAGATGTCCAATAAGCATTTGCTGATGTGGAAGAGCAGTTAGGGAGTTCAGTGTTTAGATTGCAAGACCTAGAATCAGAAAGACTCATTCTCCTGAGTTCAAATCTGGCCACAGAATCTTAATAGCTGTATAGCCCTGGGCAAATCACTTAATCCCATTTGCCTGAGTTTCCTCATCTATAAAATGAGCTGGAGAAGGAATGGCAAACCACTTTAGTATCTCTGTCAAGAAAACCCAGAAGAACCGGACACAAAGGAGCAACAACAATATGAAAGCTCAGGACAAAAGTTAGACTTTAATATACAGATCCAGAAATAGTTTGTATAGAGAAAATAACTGAATCCAAGAGAGTTGGTGAAATCATCAAAGGGAGACTATACAGAAAGAGAGGTGGATGTAGGACAGAGCCTTGGGGAACACCCACAGTGGCCTGGATGAAGATCCAGCAAAAGAGATGACAGATAGGTAGGAAAAAAATCAAGAGAGATCAGTTTTGTGAAAGCCTATCTTATTTCATTCCATCTGAAAAAAAATAATTCTGTAAGGTAAGTGGTACTGATACCACTACCCTGTTTGTTTGTTTTTTGTTTTATTTTTTATAGACAACAAAAGCAAGATGAGATAATTTAGGTGAAATGTCCCAAGGTTAAGTGCTTAGATTGTGTTAATGAACTTCTAGCAGCCAGAAATGGTCTCATAGTCCTTTGCCCAGGTTCTGACATTCTTTGGAGAATTTTATGTATGACATTTTGTGATGGATGTTGTCAGATTGAATTAAGCTGAGGGCAAGATGACTGTGATGGTTTTGTTACTATACTGAACTTACTTTCCTCTCTGGCCCTCAGTTTCTTCATCTATAAAATGGGTATGATACTTGCCGAGTCCTCACATAGTGCCTGAGAAAGAACTTTGTGTGGTAGAGGGCAGATCAATTCAAATTCGTGTTAAAACATGGACCTTTCAAATTTCGAGATTATGGAATTATAAACTTCAGAATGGTCTACTATATGGAGATTTGGTGCCCTCATTAACTGGATCCCTTCTTGCCTGGTTCCGTCAGAGAAAACATATTAGGAATCTTAATAGCCGACAGTTTTAGAAGCCTTTAAAGTTTGTAATGTACTTGGCACGTATTATCTCCTTGAGCTAAAGGCCTTGGGGACCATTTAATCCAAACCTCTCATCCTATAGATAAGGAAACCGAGGCCTAGGGAGCTTAAGGGATCTTGCCAAGGTCATATGCGTAAAAAGGATCATCAGTGAAATTTGATTTCAGGTACTTTGACTTGGGAGTCTCATAATAGCCCTGAGAGCTAATTAGTCAAGCTATTGGGATGTTTATTTTGCAGATGATAAAATAGCTAAGAAGGCAGAGACTCTAATGCCAGAAGCAGCACTTTTCCTTACATCTCACTGCCTTTCAAGATCAACACATATTTTAATAAATAATTATATAACAATTAATAACTGATAGCTAATAACTAATAATAACATTTCTACAGCTCATACTATGTGCCAGGCTCTGTGTTAAGCATTTCACAATTATTTTCTCATTTATTCCTTACCTCATCCCTAGGAGGTATTTTACAATTGAGGAAATTAAGGCAGAGGTTAAGAGACTTACCCAAGGTCACACTCCCAATGCCAAAGATCAAATCAGAACTCAGGTCTTCCTGCCTCTTGACCCAGAGTGCTACCCATTGCATCATTGAGCTGCCCAATAAAATGAATAAAATTACAAAATTCTAAGCTAGAAGTTATTCCAGAGACCATGTAGTTCCCTCATTTTACTGATGAGGAAACTGAGAGCCAGGAGGTGAACTTGCTCATACTTTTAGTCAACAAGAGACTATAGTTGGCTCGAATGCAAAGCTCCTCCCCTTCCCTGGACTGAGGGAAGGACTGAGGCAACTCTCAGACATGATTTAAGCAATGGCTTCTGTGAGAACAGGGATTCGGAGGAAGGTGAATTCCTCTAGGAAAAGTGAACCAGGCAGCCATCCAAGTGTATTAACTGTCCATTACCATGACTGGACAAGAGCTGTCCCTGGAGCCAAAGTGGTGGAGAGTAGGAAGGGCAAGGTCTCCGGGGTCAGAGGAAATGGTTCAGATCTTTCCTTTGCCACTTCTTGCCATGAGACCGTGGGGAAATCACTTTAGCTCTCTGGGGCTTGGCCTCAGTTTCCTCATATGTTAAATGGGAGGGCTGGGCTTGACAGCCTCTAAGGCAGGTGCCTTCTAGCTGTAGATCTGTGGCCCGTGTTCCCTCGGATGGACATTGCCTACAGCTATGGCATCTAGTGACCTAATGGGGCAGAGCAGAAGGAGGCTGGGCAGGGAGTGGGCATCCAGGACAGTTCTCTCCCTTGTCTCAGGCCCGCCCCTCTCCCAAGCCATCTAGAAAGGCTTGGAATGTCTCTCTTCAGGAAATCTTTCCCAAAGCTATGGATTGCTCCTACGGGTTTCCACCACCCTGAGAGGGTAAACCCAATCAAGGCAGCTCTGGGTGTAGATGTAATGACAACATTCAGACAGCAGGGGTCGCAATTGCCCAAGACAAAGATGACAATGGTATGTTTGTGTGCATAAAAGGAAATGGGGCACCAAGGGTGCCAGCTTCCAAAGTCCCAGAAGAGGGTCAGAGGAGGAGGAGACAGGGCCAGGAGGGATTTCTGAGGCCGGCAGACCCAAGCCCGTCATTTTTCAGCGAATTGTAGCTTGTTCACAGAGGCAGGCTTCCTCCTTCTGGAGCTCAGCCTTCTTGTTTCTGCAGTCCAAGGTTGGGCTCCATGGTTTCTGGGGTCCCTGCAATGAGGGGATTCTTTGCTTCACTTCTGGGGAGTCAGCCAGGCTAGGGCTCCCGGACTGCAGACAGCTCTCCGCTGAACACACTGACCAATGGGGCTTTGGCTGCCTGGGAGAGCCAGGCCAAACCACTCAATATCCCCAAGCCTGATCTGTAGAAGTGAAGCCACCTGGGCCATGGGGTGGTTGTCAAGAAAGTGCTCGCTTCCAGATTCTTTGCCAGAAGAAAGTGAGTGAGGAGAGACAAGAGCCAGGCCCAGAGATTCTGGACAGATGGGCCTCCTCCTGGGGACTGAGGCTCTCTCCTTCCGGGACAACAGGTCTCCACCTTGGGCACAATCCCTCCTCAGGGGGTGATATCAGATATGCAGCCTCCTGAATCCTTTCTGCCAGGCATTGTGCGTGCAGTGGAGGTAGATGGAGCAGCTGAAGCCCTCCAGGCCCCTGTGGCAAGCATGCTGCAAGAGGGCCTCCTGTCTGGGAAAGATCCTGGGGCAGGCCATGCACTGAAGTCCATGATTGGGGTGCCAAGCCAGTCTGGGGCATCTTCCTTGGCCTCCACGGCCCTCTTGGTTGGCACTGCTATGGTTGACCCATTTTCTTCCAGAGTATCTTCAGCCCAGGTTTCCAGGTCACTAATATAGGAGTGTGTATAGATGCTACTGACCTCAGATACCACAAAGCTGATTCCCCACCCACCCACCTAGAAAGCTCCACTCAAAGGGTCTGGGCCTTCTGACAAGACAGTTCAGACATTCCTCCCTTTCCATCTTGCCTCCTGTTCATTGGAGGTAGGTGGGCTCCTCTCATCCATGGACACTCCTGGATGCTCATAGAGATAGAAGGCAGAGTGCTTTTGGATCCCAATAGTGTTGGCACACCACTGGGAGGAGTGACTGGTGATGGAGGTTTCTGTCATGGATGCCACAGTATCTGGCTGCCCTGGGGCCTCACCAGCAGCTTGAAAGGCTTTCCCCTTGCTATTTCTGGTCAAGATGCAGTGGAGAGGCAGCTGCTTGCTTCTTCTTGCTAGGGGTCGGTAGAGCAAAAAGTATTTTAATTTCCTCTGACTTTCCTTTGATTCTTTTTAAACTTACAACCCCACAAACTTAGCATTTCCTCCTTAGGGTCTGAGAACTTCCCTTTCTCTTGTATATAGTTGCTTTTCAGTCCTGTCCAACTCTTCATGACCCCATTAGGGTTTTTTTTTGTTTTGTTTTGTTTTGTTTTTTTGGCAGAGATACTGGAGTGGTATGGCTGTTTCCTTCTCCAGCTCATTTTACAGGTGAGGAAACTGAGGCAAACAGGGCTAAGTGACTTGTCTAGGGTCACACAGCTAATAAGCATCTGAGGCCAGATTTGAACTCAGGAAAATGAATCTTCCTTACTCCAGACCAGTGTTCTATCCATTGCACCATCTAGTTGTCTTGCTAATGGGTAGTACCCAGTAAATAACACAGAGCTTAATGAACACTTGGTGAATAATTGATTGATAACTCTTTGCCTACTTAGCAAGTACCAAGAGGATTGTATTGTCAATGTCTGAGTTGCATACAATTGCAATGTAATACATAAAGAAGTCTGGCTTGTGAGTGACATTGATATCTGATCTGGGATCTGGTTATCCCTCTCCAAAGGAGACTATGATTTTTCCTTTCTTAATTCCCAGCATTTGGCACAGTGCTTGGTACATGGTAGGCACTTAATAAATGCTTGATGTTTAATGTTTCTGACTGACCAAACACTAATTATATTGCAAATAGACCACTGCAAATGGTTAGTTGCAAATAAACTCATTTATAGAAGTATACTAATAAACAAAAATCAGGGAAGTTAGTTTGAATAGACCAAAGACTCCTTAATAGTTAAGGATCTCTGGGGCAGCTAAGTGGTGCAGTGAATAGAGCACTGACCCTAGGATCAGGAGGGCCTGATTTCAAATATGGCCTCAGACACTTAACACTTACTAGTTGCATGACCTTGGGTAAGTCACTTAACCCTAATTGCCCTGCCTTCTGCCCTCAAAAAAAGGGAAGGAACTCTTCATGTGGAAGCAACATAAAACACCTTCCCTGAGCCAAGGAGAGAAGAAATGGTCTTTCCATAGGGAGATTTCTGCCTACGTTTGTAATAGCTCTAAGTCAGGGGCTTTATAATCCACCATCTGGATTGGTTGGATGACTTCTGGCTTCCACACAGGTCTCTATTTTAGTGTCTCCACTTATTCCAAAGTTCATGATTCACTTCTAAGAAACAGATCTCTCTCAAAGTCCTACTTTCTGAAGATATTTTCCAATAATTTTCTTACACTAATGTTCTACTAATGTAGAACACGAGCTCAGCATTCTCTCAGCTAGTCAGGAGTCGTATCTCTACTTGATAACACAACATGAAACTCAGGACTGTTTCTTCAGGGGGGAAATAAAACCAAAAATGCCTACCTCACCTGGGTGAGAGTAGGTATTACAAAGGCATCTCTTACACCTAATTATGTGGTTGTGGTTCTTGTGTGTGTATGTAGAATGTTACACCAAAGACATTAAATTACTTATGCAAGGTTCCAATAGGATCATAAGTATAGAGCTGGAAAAGACCTCAGGGGTCATATAGTCCAACCTCTTAATTTTACAGATGAAGATACAGAGGTTTTGAAAGGGTAGATAATGTATCTAGAGTCACATAAGTTAATAAGTATCAGGGTAGGATTTGAACCAGGTCCTCTGACCCTGCACTGTGTTCTGTACCCCAGCATGAGCTCCCATCTCAATACTGTGCTCTTCTACTCAGTTAATAATTTCCTTGGCACCCTCCACATCTCCCCACACCACTGGAGGCTTCTCCCTCTTACTCTAGTAGAAGACTCACTATCTACGAAAAGGTGAACAAATCACTTAACCTTCCTGGAACTCAGTTTTCTCCTCTAGTCCAAAAGGAGAGTTGGACTATATAATATCTGAGGGCCCCTGAAGTTCTAAATTAATAATCCCATGATCTTATGATCCTTCTCCTTCCAATTTCTTCAAGCCACTGGAAAGCTCAATGTGTTGACTTAGCTGCCTGGAGTCAGGATGATTAAGACACTTGATAGCCCTGTGACTTTGGGCAAGTCACTTGATCCTTATCTGACTCAGTTGCCCTAACTGAAAACATGGGGATAATAATAGTACTATCTCCCAGAGCTAAAAAGGACATATGAGACAATGTTTGTAAAGTATTTTGCACAGTTCTTGGCATACAGCAGGTGTCATATAAATGCCCAATTCTTTTTTTTTCTTTTTCTTTCACTGCACATTGCCCTATTTGCACCAATACTGACCTTGGTATATCAAGAGGCCAAGGACTTTTAGGTGGCAGGTTTCATTTCATAACTTCTTGTCTGTAGTTCTGAATTTAGTTTTTTTATTACTTAAAATATCTATGTTAACCTTCATCATCTTATCCTGGCTAGGTGTCCTTGGTTCTCTTCACACCCTTGGCCAGGCCAGCATATGCCCTCTCTGGGCATTAATTTCCTATACTTGACTTTAAAAGAAAAAGAAATTCATAAGTAAAAGATATACTAGGTATGGCTAGATAGCAGTTCATCTGAAGTTATTGTCTGAGGAACCAATCAATCCCTGTGGAAATCCGAGGTCATCTCGTTCAGACTCTTCACTTTACTGAAAAGAAGCTTAGTGACTTGACCAAGGTCACCAAGATAGTGCCTATTAGAAGCAGGGTGAAAAGAATAAAAAAATAATACAGCTGATTCTTAGCAGCATCCATGCCCCTTCTGAGGCCAGTCCCATGGCTTCCCTATCACCCACAGGGAGACATACACTCACACACACACATTCACACACACACTCACACACACACACACACACACACACACACACACACACACACACCCTCTGTATGCTCTCTGGGAAACAGAAAAGACACAACTTCCCAGTTCTAGACTCAAATGGACAGATTTTATGAGAATGATCTAGATATTTAAGAGAGAGCTCCCACTTAGGTGCCTGGATGCCATGGTCTTGGAACTATTCCTCTGGAACCTCACTTCTCAATAATAGCTTGGTAAGTAAGATTATGAACAAAGAGCTACCCTGAATGCACATTATTAAATATTAGGCTCTGTTGATCTTTAAAGGTTGGCTTGATATAGAAAAGGGAGCCTCTGGCTAATGAGAACACTCTTCAAATGCCTTAATCACAGAATTGATACATATCTCAGAGACCATGAAGTGGAACAAGACTGTCAAAAGAATGTTCTTCTACATCTCCTTCAAGGGGCCATTTGGCCTTCACTTAAAAAAAAAAAACTGAGGAATTCATTATCACCTATAAGAATCAGTTCTATTATTTTTTGAATGTTTCAAATTGTTGAGAGCTTTTTATTATAGCAAGCTTAAATTAATTACCAGTTCAGGGCTTAAGAAGTCCTTCATAATTTTGAAGAAAACTACCATATATCCCTAGATCTTATCTAATTGAAACATTCCCATTTCCTAGAATGCTTGGATGGAATAGGAGCCAAGTCCCTTACCAGCGTAGCTGTTTTGTCTGTCCCCTCTTCTGCTCACCAATGTGTTTCCTAAAATGTTACGGCTGAAATTGAACACAGAGCTCAAGATATTTCCTGAGCACAGAAAGACAACAACCTGACTCTTTCTGAATGCTAGATTTCTCAATGACGACTAATATCACTCTAGGGTTTTGGCTGCCATGATACACTGATGATTTCTCCTGAATCCATAGTGCCCCCCAAAAGGTCTTTCTTTTATGTCTAATGGCTGTCCATTTCTTTCCCAGGTGGAACTTATGAACTCACTTTTTTGAACCCTGATGGCTTAGAGAAGGATCTACCAAGACCATACAGTTAGAGATGCCTGCCATTTCTCCCTTCTTGTCCGTACTTGGGAATTCATGCATTCTCCATCCCAAGCATGTTTTTTTTTTTTTTTTAAAGCAATTGAGGTTAAGTAACTTGCTCAAGGTTACACGGCTAGTCATTTGATTTATGCGTGGGTGCTCATTTTCTGAGGCCGGATCTGATCTCGGGTCATCCAAACTCCGAGGCCGGAGCTCTTACTCACTGCGCCACCTAGCCGCCCCTTTAGGGCAACTGGGGTTAAGTAACTTGCCCAAGGTTACACGGCTAGGTTTTTTTTGTTTGTGCGGATTAAGTGTCGGAGGCCGGCTCCGAACTCAGGTCCTTCTGATTCCAGGGCCGGCGCTCTATTCACTGCGCCACCTAGCCGCCCCCCCAAGCATGTTTTGACAGCTAACTCTGAGACACATTTTGGTTGGCTGTGTGAGTCTGTTGTGTAATTTACACCAGTTTTGGTGGGGGAGAGGAGAAAAAGGGAAGGATAAGGCTGCAATTCAGAGGAGACAGATCATCAAGGTATCATTTGCAGTATGACTGAAATGCACAAAGACTATATATGTATATCTATATATCTATGTGACTACCTATCTATTTACATACATGTGTGTTATTTGTTTGTTTTGCTTTAATGGATGAGAATGACGGTGAAGCAGAAAATTCTCAGGGAAGATGATATTTTTATTTGTTATGTGTCTATAATTTGTTTTTTCTTCTTCTTAGTGTATTCCCCATCTGATGAGCTTTAAATATCTAGGTTAGAAGAAATAAGTGGAGAATAACTGCTCACACCCAAAGACTTCTTTAATAGTCACTTAAAAATGCACACAGTTCCCATGCAATCACCACAGTCCTACCACCATTAGGGATTGTGGAAGACATATAAAAGACATGCGTAGATATTATTGCAATCATAAGTATGAGAAATATTGATAAATGGGAAAACACTAACTGTACATTTGTGAAGACCACAAGCATAAACTAAAGATTAAAGAGAAGCAAGCTCAACTCATTTCTTTCTTTTTTCCACCAATAGCTCCTCTTTGTCAACAAAAACAGAAACCATAGTATGGTGGATGCAGCCTTGGACTTGGAAGAAATTTTGTTCTCATCTTGAATGCTCTTCAGTGTGGATTCTAGAACCCTAGGCAGAGAGATCCCTTCAGCTCTCTGAGCCTTAGTTGCCTCATCTAGAAAATGGGAATAAGAAAATGAGAACTTTTACTCCCTGGCTCTCATTGCCAGCTGTCTTCTTGCCTAGAATAGTAAAAATGCATTTGAGGACACAACCTCTTCAGATCCGAATTCTTCCTCTTTCTATGAGACCCTCAGTCAGTTGACAAATATTTCTTTAGCACTACTAGGTGCCAGATACTGCACTAAAAGTTGGGTATATGATGTACACACATACACAATATTCTATCACAACCGTCCCTACCCTCAAGGAGCTCATGTTCTAGTTGGAAAGACAATATATAAATAATTGGGTAAAATAAGATATATATATAGTAAATGGAGAGTAGGAGAGTAGTCTGGTAGGGGAAGGTAGTAGAAGCAGTACCAGCTGGAGAGATTGGGAAGGGCCTCCAGAGAGAAGGGGAATTTGAGCTAAATGCATATAAGCATCCAATTTTGCCATCATTCCCATTCCACCATCCACTCACTCACCTGTTCAGGAACCATGATAAAATCAGGGTTTCCATCAAATCTGTTCCATTGACTCCAGCGCCAGCCTGGCAGCTTTCCAGGTCAAATACCCTGCTTGGTTGACAGCATTCTCCCTTATGTGTACCCCTCTCCTCCATTAGAATGGGAACTCCTTGAGAGCAAGGGCTATCTTTGCATTAGTAGGCATATCCTCTGCACTAGGTATAGTGCACAGCCCATTGTAAGTGCTCAATAAATGCATGTTGTTCATTTTCGCAGTACCCAGGGAGTAAAGATGAAGTCTGATGCTGTGAAAGCTGGAGGAAAGGGAAACTGCCATGCTACCAACACCCTTGTGTTCCTGACATCGCTATGTGTTCATGGTGTATTTGAGGCAGGGTATAGTGCAGTGGGTGGCAGAGAAGGAACTTGGAGTCAAGGAAAATGGGCTCAAATCCTGCCTCCAACACTTACTGGATTTGGGAGTTGGACAAGTCACTTATATCTTCTTGGTGAATGAATGCATGCATAAATGGAAGAATGAGTGAGTGAGTGAATGAATGCAAAAGCATCTTATTAGGTGCCCACTATATGCCAAGCACTGTGCTAAGTTCTGGGATACAAATAGGAAAACAAGATGACCCTTTTTTTCTCAAGGAGGAGGAAGACAACCCACATAGGTGCTCTAAGAAACTGAAATTTATAGTTGGGCTCCCAATTTGTGAGGGTGGAAGGAGTTTCCACACTATGCATTCCCAGTACAAGTCTGAAACAAAACAACTCATAACACAAAAGGGCATAGTATAGGAGAAGAACTGACTTCAGTCCCTGATTCTAACAGTTGGATAAGTCACTTGGTTTCCCTCTAACTCAGTTAGCTTATCTGCAAATTGAAGGTAAAAAAGCACCAACCTTGCATGGTTGATATGTCTCAAATGAGATCTTGTATGTAAAGCATTGTGCCACTCTTAAAATACTGAACAGATATGACAACTATGTGGTACAATTAATAGAGTGCCAGGCCTAGAGTCGGGAAGACTCATCTCTCTGAGTCCAAATATGACCTCAAACCCTTACTAGCTATGTGACCCTGGGTAAGCCACAACTCTTTTTGCCTCAGTTTACTTATCTGTAAAATGAATTGGAAAAGGAAATGGCAAACCACTTCAGTATCTTTGCCAAGAAAATCTCAAATGGGGTCATGAAAACTTGGACTGAAAACAACCCACTAGCAACATATATTTATTTTTATTATTATTGAAATGGTTGTTATTGAAATAGCAGTTAATTGAATCAATAGAGAATTTGGCATGGAATTCAATACTCTGCTTATAATTAAGATGTTGTTGCTATTGCTGCTAATGCTGCTGCTGCTAATGGTGCTGGTGGCTGTGTAGATGATTCTTTTTGGGTGTCAGACGTCATTATCATGGAAACTCTAAAATACATCCTAAAAATGGCATAATCCCTGCCCTCCAGGAGAGTACAATTTAATAAGAGGGATAAATGAATATGAAATGAGATAGAAAGTCATGAAAGCATTAAGATATCCATTCAGACAAAGTGTCTTGAGACAAACAGGAGGGAGGAATGACTTTTTAGGTGTGGGAGCAAGGAAAGTTTGCTAATGCCTAAGGGCAAATGTGATCAGAAGTACTAATAGAATTGAAAGGATGCTAGAAATAATCTATTCCAATCCTGTCTTTGTGACGAAAGAGGAAAAGACTAAGCAGTCCAGAAATAGACAAGTTCAAAGCTTAATATAAATTTTGTTTTTAATTACCAAACAGTTTGTTTCCCCATTCCCTATGCCTGGGGGAGAAAAGAAGGAAAAGAAAAAAGATCCCCTTTAACTAATAAGCATAATCAAACAAAATAAATTCTACCTTTTGCCATGGTATCAAGTAAGGAGTGAATGATAGTGATCAATAGTGATATGGAGAATGTGAGTCTGGGTGTATAGGGAAAAGATACCATCAAGAGAAATAGGGAATTTGTGATGAGGCGCAGCTTCCAAGAGGGAGGTAAAGAGTTCTGGTTTGTACCTCTTGAATTGAGGCACTATTGGGGTTGATAGTGGACAAATAGATGTGGACCTGATTGGCCATGGAGAACTTAGGGCTAAACAAAGGAATGGATGAGTCATCTGTGTAGAGATGGTATTTTGTCACAGGGAAGCTAAGGACATCATTGGGAGACAAGGTTGAAAGGAAAGAAGAGAAGGCACAGGATCAGTCTTAGGAGACATTCTAAATTAGTGAAGGGGAATAGGCATATTCACCATTAAGGAGCTAAAGAAGGAGTTAGAGCATAGATTAGCAATATATACATCAGGAGACAAATGCAACAGAGGAGAAATCAAAGACACTTTCCAGAAAGATAGAGATGGTTGATAGAAGAGGTAGAAAATTCAAGGAGGATGAGAACTGAGGATAGGCCAGTGGGTTTGTCACTTAGATTCTTGGTGATGTTGGAAGAGACCAGTTTGAGTAGAATCATAAGGAGAGAAAGCTGCTTATGAAGGACAGACTAGTGAGAAAACAGAGGATACAAAGGCTGTTCTATTCTTTCGAAATGAAAGGGAGGGGAGATAATAGATGGTAACACCAGGCAACGACATTTTAAGAACAGTGTTTTTGACTTTGTTAATAGGACAGTAGAAACCTGAATATGCTTTCATTCTTTTTTGTTTGTTTAATTAAAGTTAATTAATAATTAATTAATTATTAATAATCAAATACATAACATTAATTACAATAAATTAATAATTAACATTAACCAAATAATTACTATTAATAAATATTGTTTAAATAATAGATTAAATAATAATCAATTTATTAATTAATAATTGGTTAATTAATAATTAATTAAAGGGGGAGAGAATAAAGATTAGAAAGATGTAAAAGAAATATTTGCTCCTAAAATTGGATCATTCATTTACACATAATTTGTTCTCTGCAATTATGGAAATTTGGGCCCCTGTCTTTTCCCTCATCAATAATCCACCACCCCACTCCCAGCCTATGCCCATCTCAAGCTTGTTGACAGCAGGGTCTAATCCACATTTCTTCCTGCATCCTGAGTACTTGGCTCAATGCCTAGCAGAACACAAATATTTAATACATATTTTTTTTTTTTTGTGGTTGAACAAGTGAATGGGATTAGTAATGGCATGAAATAATAGAGAAAACAGGAGAGAATGGAATCAAGGAAATAAGGGCACAGCTTTGCCTTAGTCAGGAAGCAGAAGACTTCATCCATTAATTTTGGAAGGAGGACAAAGAAGATGGGTAAAGTCAGAAATATATGGGATTATAGAGGAAAGATTTGAGGGAACATTAATCTTTAATGAAATATGAGGTAAAGTCATTTTCTATAAGGCAGGGAGTGGGTCTGGAGATAGGTGACTAAGAAAAGGGGAAAAGCTTCAGATTACTAATAAGATTAATAATAGTAACAACAACAAACATTTATATTCAGTTTTAAAATTTGCAAAGCACAGAACTGGAACAATGGGGAATTCAATTGTAATAATAGCAACAAGTATCATGAAACAATGGTAAAAATGATAACCTATATTTATATCACGTAAGTATAATATTAATTATTATTAGTCAGAGAAGCATCAAATTGGTTAGCATGCTTTTATTAAGTAACTACCATGTATCAGACACAGTGCTAAGTTCTAGGGACACAAAGATTTTGAAAAAAAAATTGGTTCCTGACCTCAGAGAGCTTACCTTCTACTGGGGTAAAATAATATAGACAGAGATAATTTTTTTTAACAAATGGAGGTATTAGGAAAATGTCTCATAGAGAAAATGGCACAAGCTTAGGCTTGAATAGAGTTAGAGATTCCAAGAATCAGTTTAGGAAAAAAGGGCAGAAATGTAAGCAGCATAGCCTATGCAAAAGTACAGAAGTGGTAGATAGAATCCCCACAGAGAAAATACTAAGTAGATCAATTTGGTTGAAATATAGAAATATTTGGTTGAAATATAGGGAAAATAATGTGAGAAGATTCTGTAATTGTACTTTAAAAAAGTATTCCCTTTTATAATTGTGTGCATTTTGGTTTCAATTTAATTCAACAATCATTATAATTTAATATGCATAAAGAACTGTGCTAGTTACTCAGGTAGACACAGGGATGGATAGAACATGACCCCTGTAGTTTAATAGGGGTAATAAGACATCTAGTGTATATAAAAATGCTATTAAAAATCAAATGTGGTAAAGGCAGAGCAATGGTATAAATAATGCCCTCCGAAAGGCCAATACAGAATAGCAAAAAGGAAAGTAAGTTTACTTCCCAAAAGACCAATTAGGGAAAGCTTGACTTGTTCATCATTTGAGCTGAACCTTGAAGAATGAGTGGCATTGAAACTGGTAAAGATGGGAGAGAGGAAAGAGGAAAGAGGGACATTGATTCCATGTACAGGAAATGGAATGGACAACAGCGGAGATTCAGGGAACCTTGCATCTTGTTCATGGAAGAGTAAATAGAATACTTTGCCTGGATTATTGTGAACACAGAGGAGAGCATGATGAGACCAGGTCAAGATAAGGTCAGTCCAGATTTTGGAAAGCCTTGAATGTCAGGCTAAGGACTTTGGACTATATTCATACAGTGATATGGAACCATTGAAAGGTTTTGAGCAGAAGAGCGCCATAAGCTTATGTTTTTTTGGGAAGAATTATGCTACAGTGACAAAGAATGAACTGGAAGGACCCAAGACTAGAGTGCAGGAGATAAGTTAGGAAGCTATACTTTAGTCCAGGTGAGACTTCGGCATTCAAACCTTTTATAACCTACACCCCAGCCATTCATATTCACACACCTTCCCAGTCTTCTCACTCCTTACATTCCCATCCACCCCTTCTCTTCCAGTCATTGACATTGGCCCCCTGGCTGTTCCATGAACAAGACACTTCATCTCTCATTTCTGGACATTAATACAGGTCGTTCCCCACACCTAAAACATTCTTCCTCCTCATCTCTATTTCTAGGTTTCCTCCAAGTTCCAGCTACAATCTCACTTTCTATAAGAAGCTTTTCTGACCCCTTTTGTTTCAGTGCCTTTCTTTTGTCAATTATTTCCTGTTTAGCCCTCTATAGCATGTTTATACTCACTTGTTCACATGCTGTCTTCCCCATTAGATTGTAAGCTCCTTACGAGCAGGAACTGTATTTAGCTTTTCTTTGTATCCCCAGTCATTAGCTCAGTGCCTGACATGTTCATATTGACTGGCTGACATATAAGAAGGGCATGGATAAAGTGGTGGTACTAGGGATAGAAACAATGGAATGAATGTCAAAGACTGGAAACTGATAGAGAAATGGAAGATGATGGAGTGA
The DNA here is from genome assembly GCA_011680675.1 of Gymnobelideus leadbeateri. NCBI lineage: Eukaryota > Metazoa > Chordata > Mammalia > Diprotodontia > Petauridae > Gymnobelideus > Gymnobelideus leadbeateri. The sequence goes on from WOXC01003830.1 coordinate 162,597, forward strand.
GAAAAATCAAAGGTGTCACCAACGCTGTGACTCTGGGTACCTTGGCAAATGGTGGCACTAGTGACAGAAAAGTGTCCCCATACATTGCAACCTGGTCCCTTTCAAATACACAAGTTTTGGTTAAGAGCCTTTGATGTATAGAGTCATTCTCAGGTAAATGAAGATTAAATAAGACTCAATAGCTGCCCTTAATCCAACAACTCAACTCAACAAGTATATGATACAAGTGGGAAAAGGACCCATATGTACAAAAACATTTATAGCAGCTCTTTTTGTGGTGGCAAAGAATTGGAAATCAAAGGGATGTCCATCAATTGGGGAATGGCTAAACAAGTTATTGGAATATGAATGTAATGGAATCCTATTGTGTTATAAGAAATAGGGAGCAGACAGACTTCTTAATCACCTAGAAAGACTTATATAAACTGATGCTGAGTGAGGGGATCAGAACCAGGGAACATTGTACACAATTACAGATACATCTTATCTATGATGACTGGCTTTGATAAACTGTGCTCATCTCAGCAATGCAAGTTTATAAGAGAAGTCCAAAGCACTCATGGTAGAAAAGGCTATCCATATCCAGAGAAAGATTTGTGGAGCCTGAATTCAGAGAGAAGCAAACTACTTGTTCTCTCTTTTTAATTTTGTTTTGTTCCTTTTTCATTCTTTCCATAATCTTTCTTTACAACTTTACTATTGGTTAATATGAAGGTATCTGTAGAACCTATATTGGATTGCATGTCGTCATGGGGGGAAGGGGGAAGAGAGGGAGGGAGAGAACATTTGGATCTCAAAATTTGTGGAAATGAATGTTGTCAACTAAAATTTAAAAAAATAAATTAAATAAAACAAAAACAAGGGTATGATAATTAGGATCTAGACTGGGTACTGGGGGCACAAAGACAAGAAAAGAAAAGAAAAGAAAAGAAAAGAAAAGAAAAGAAAAGAAAAGAAAAGAAAAGGGAAAAGAAGAGAAAAGAAAAAAAAAGCAATTATTATCTTCAAGGAGCTTACATTTTATTTAAGAAATTTGGAAACTAAAGAGGAAGTGAGAACTAACATTTACATCGGCTTTAAAGTGGGCGAAAATTTTATATCATCATCATCATCATCATCATCATCATCATCATCTACTTTAACCTTCCCAATAATCTTGTGAGGTAGATGCTACAATTACTCCCATTTTAAAGATGAGAAGACTGAGATCAAGAGAGATTAAGATACTTTTCCCAGGGTCACACAGCTAGTAAGGGCCTCAGCTGGAATGTGAACTCAGATCTTTTTCGGCTATTCCAAATCCAGTGCTTTCTCCTCCCTGCCATGTGGTTTCAGACCTGTCCATATCTAATTAGAAGGTGAAGAACAAAAAACATAGGTCCAAGCAAAATGCTTAGGAAGCATTCTGAGAGAGAGAAGCTCCTTCTGTTTGAGGGAATCTGGGAGTAGGTCACACCCGTTTGATCTTGAAGAAAGGGAAGGATCAGAATGACAGTTTGACTTTGGCCATAACCTGTCAAGGAGAAGAAAGTTCAAATGAGGAAAATAAAAACAAGAACAAAAGGTGGTCTTACTCTGCATGGGTTGCTGTGGCCCCCTCACACTGGGCTCCAGGCTTCCATCTGCACGTCTCTGCATCACAGCAAGGGTTTGCACATTCCTTGGACAAGCACACAAACATGATGATAGGAATTGGATTATTTCTCTTTTGTCTCATTAGGGGAACTGATTTCTTCTGTTTTTGACATTTAGCATCATTGACTTAGAAACTAAGAGCAGAAAAAACCTCAGGGGTCTTCTAGTCCAACTCTGCCACTTGGCAGAGAAGAAAATTGAGGTCCAGGGAAATTAAGCAAATTGCCCAACATAGGTAGTTAAGTGTCAAGGGAGATTTGAACCTGGGTCCTGGGGACCTTTGTTCATACTTCAATGAAAAAAAAAATGAGGCTGCCATTCAGAAGTCCTCTTTTCCTATCACTCATACATCTTCCTTTACAACTAAGACCCTTCCTAACTTTCCAATCTTGGATGGCAAGAATGCTGTTTTGGCCTTTCTTTGTATTCCTAGGTATATACTATTACAGTGAAATTCACTATCATCATCTTTACCAACACAGTTATTAAACCCCAAATTAGACTTAATAAAAATGGGAGATACCTTGGGTGCCCCACAGTCACAATCTTCGCCTACTTCTTGGAGTTTATTCCCACAGATTGGATTGGTTAATATGTGTTCTGAGGCTGGTGCTTGGAGAAGGCACATTGGTTTTTTAGATAAGAGGTATCTTTTAAAATGTCCGAAAGAGGTTGCACTGAAATCCTTTGGGAACTTAGAGCTGTGGAATAAGGAGATAAAAAGAAGTTGGGTGGGGCTCTAGGATGTGTCTCACTTGGCCTTTGAGTATAAAAGGTCAGTCATGATTAGCCAGCATAAATGGAGGCCCAGAAATGCTGCACTTTGTGGGCAAAGAGTTCCTCATGGGGGTAAAGGGACCAAATCCCCCTTAGGATTTGAATCTGTGCAGACTAGTCAAGGTAGTAGCAATACAGTCCAAATAGCAGGATCAGAATAATCACCAAATTCTTGCTGGAAGAGATTTCATAAGCCATCTAGTCCAACCCTCTTTATAGATAAGAAAGTTTAGCTCCAGGGAGGTTAATTAATTTGCCCAAAGTCACAGAGCTAGAAAGGGCCAGAAGGAGGATGTCAACTCAAGTCTAGATTCTACAACTGTCTTCTCTCCCTGCTACTGGGACCTGAGATTTCTTAGGTGTTCATTTGCATTCTGTCATCATAGGTCTTCATTCATCCATAGAAAACCTTCAAGAATCCAGGGACACCTCACAAGCATAATAAAAAATTGGATTAAGATTTGGGGGATTAAACAGGAGTAACAGTGAAAGCTATTAGCTTCAGCCAGTGCATGTCCCCAGTGCATGAAATTCCATTTACTGCCTCCTTGATTTCATATAGACTGTTTCACAGACTGTCCCTGGGATGCACATTCTCCAATTTTTAGAATCCTTAACTTCTATCAAGACTCAAATCAAGACCCATCTTCTATAAGTGTCCCAACTAAGCCCAGTTTCCTATTATCTGTATCCTTCCCCACCGTTAACATGACTATGTATTTCTTTTTTACATTATATGAGTGGCAGCATAGAATAATGGCTAGAAAATTTGCTTCATAGTCAATAGGACCTGGATTCAAGTCTTGAAATAAACTGATTGTGTGAAAATTATTGTCATAATATTTCAGGGTTCCAAATAATCTTCTAGAAATGTAAATTCCAGGGCAGGTGCCAATCTAAATTGGGGAGGGATCTTTTTTGGAGTTCCATAAAGCAATGAAACTAAAAGTCTAAAATAAAATTAAAATACATGGAGAGCAACCTGGATCTCTGCATACATGCAGAGAAGTATTTCTCTGCATGCTGCCCCATTCCTACCCCCAAGAGAATTAAGTTGTTTCAGGACAAGCACAGCTTTATTCTTGTGTTTGTATCTTCAAGTGTAGCATGGTGCCTAGAACATAGGACACATTTAAAAAATGGATTTTTTTGAGTGAATTGATGAATAAATAGAAGGATGAATGACCAAATTAATAAAAAGAATGACCCCTTAATCCTAGATTTGGAGCCTCTTTGTAGAGAAGACTGAGACCCAGAGAGGTTAATGACTTGCCCTACACTACACACCTAGAGGGTGACTGAAATGGGACTAGACACATTCCTTTGCCCTCCTAGCCTTTGTTGTTGTCACACACATGCCCATGGGCACACACACACACAAATACCCACTCCACCTCGAACACCAACACCAACACCTTCCTTTACTGATTGGTTTTTCCTCTGCTTTGTCAGATACTCAAACTGACTCACGTCAAGTACTGGCTCATCACACAGCTCCCGGAGGGACATTTGGTTTCATAAGACACATCAGACATTCCGAGGACATGACCCAACTCATGAGCCATCACTCCTACCAGTGACACGCTGTTTTTCCTCCAAGCCTAAGAAAAAGAAGGCAGATATCACTTCTTAGTTGCTCAAGTTCACCCAGAGAGTAAGAAGAAACTGAGTCTGAACCTAGGTCTTCTAACTTAAAATCCAGCACACTCTCCATCCCACCAGGCTGTCCCTACTCAAGTCAATTAAATAATCATTGAACACCTGTTAAGTGTCAGATCCCAAGGGAGAAATAGAAATGAGTAAGCCAGAGGCCATGAAGTGTGGCAGTACCCAGGCATAGGAGCTCATCACTCTGTTTCTAAATTAGTCCAAACTCAAGTGATCTCTCCTCTTCACTGTCATCCAAGGAGAATGGGGTAGAGGGAATAAATCACAGGGAACCCAAATGCCAACTTTCTTCCCCAGCCTGGCTGGGTTTATTTCAGTCACTGCTGTTCAATCTAGAGAGAGTCCTTTAGAACAGCAAAGTCATTGCAGAGAATACTTTAATTGGTAATGTGGTGCCGTGGGGGTGAACTTGGAATCAGTTACAGCTGGGTTCAAAGCCTGCTGCAGGCACTTGCCAGCTATGGGATCAAAGGCAAGCAGTTTAACTGTTTAGAGACTCATTTTCCAGTTTGGTAAAATGAGATTCACATTATTTGAACAAGCTCCTCCACAAAGTTATTGTCATGATCACTCTGTAAATCTTAAAGTGGTCTAAAGGTGTGGCTTGTTTTTTAATCCAATTATTGAACTTCCCAAAGGAAATGCTACTTCCTATGTGAAGCCTTCCATAATCCCCCAGATAGTAGTAACCCCTCTTAATTCTGGTCCTCCACACCCGTTTTGCTTTCTAACTTTCTGATGCTCTTATCATGCACTATTGTACCTTATTAATCCAAAGTTGAAGCTAGGAAGTCTCTTAAGGGCTTAGAACATGACTTATTCAATGTGATATTCCCTATAACACTCAGTTCAGAGCTCTGCATAGAGTAGTCCTCAAAAAATGCATGCAGCATCGCATACCTGCATGTGAGGTGACTAACAGAAGTAGTAAGGATATAATCTCTTTTGCTTAATCCATTCCTGGCTGTTCTGCTCCTTATCCTTCCAGTCATCTTTATATCAAACTACTCCAAATTTTGTACCTAAACTAAAGCTTTTCACTCTTTCCTTCCCTCTTTCCTCCTTTCCTTCACCTTCTTTTCCTTTCTTCCTTCCTTTCTTTTCTTTTCCTTCATTCCCTCCATCTTCCCTTCCTTCCTTCCTTCCTTCCTTCCTTCCTTCCTTCCTTCCTTCCTTCCTTCCTTCCTTCCTTCCTTCTTTCCTTCCTTCCTTCCCTCCCTTTTCTTCCTTTCCTTCCTTCCTTTCTTTTCTTTTCCTTCTTTTCCTCCATCTTCCTTTCCTCCCTCCCTCCCTCCCTCCCTTCCTTCCCTTCCTTTTTCTTCCTTCCTCCCTCCCTCCCTCCCTCCCTCCCTCCCTTCCTTCCTTCCTTCCTTCCTTCCTTCCTTCCTTCCTTCCATGAATATTTATTGACCAACTACTCTTTGCAGAACATTGTTCTGATAATGAACACAATAAACAGCCACTAGGATTCCCACCATGTACGAACCTCAATCACTGCAACAGAATTTGGTTTGCACATGGAGTTTGAGGCTGCAAACCCCACTTGTTTTTTCTCGAAGGCAATTCCACTGTGTAAAAAGAGACAGATGTGTGCATGATCATCCTTGACTCTGGGACTATTTACTTATTTCAAACTTATCTGATCAAAATAACACAGATTCTAGGATAGCAGGGAGTGAAGGAAAATGAAGGTCATTCCATCCAGTTATTTTACAGAGGGGAATCTAAAGCCCAGCCAGGGAAAATGTGTATGTGTATGTATATGAACACACATGCACATATATGTACACATATAGGTGTGCATATGAATACATTTGTGTTCTAGTATAGACACACAATATACATACGCACTCCTAAATAATATTTATGCAAACAAATATATGCACACATATGTGTGTATACGTACACATATGTGTATATATGTACACATATGTAAATTATATATATATACACCATATATTATTAGGAGAAGGAAGAAGAGGAAGAGTAGTGGCAGCAGCAATAATGACCCTCTAAAGGTCTAGATATCTGGTTCCATTTCTTCATATTCATGTTCAAGGCCACTGCTCTCCCAGTTCTCTCACTTTTAGGGTTCCATCACACATCTCTGAGCCTGATACCTTGTGTTAAATACAGACCTGCTACTTACTATGTGTGTGATATTAGCTAAGCCATTCTACCTCCACGAACCTTCCTTCATCTGTAAAATGGGGTGGTTGGATTAAATGATTTCTGAGATCTCTCTCAGCTCTAGTTTACCTGACTCTCTTCAACTCTCAAATCGCACCTTCTACAAGAAAACACCAGCCCCTCACCTTGTTTCTATTGCTGATGCCTTCCCTCTGACATTGCCTCCTATCTACTTTGTATACATTTAGTTTGCCACAGAGACAAGGATAGAGAGAAAGAGACAGAGAGATACAGAAACAGAGACAGAGAGAAAGACAGAGAAAGAGAGGAGGAGGAGGAGGAAGAAGAAGGAGAAGGAGAAGAAGAAGAAGAAGAAGAAGAAGAAGAAGAAGAAGAAGAAGAAGAAGAAGAAGAAGAAGAAGAAGAAGAAAGGAGGGAGGGAGGAAAGAAAAAAGAAAACAGAGAGGGACAAAGAAAACAAGGAAAAGAAAGAGATACCAGGAGGAAAAAGTTAAAAGAAAGAAAAGGTCGAAAAGAGGGAGAAAGAAGAAGGAAGGAAACAAAAAAGTGAGGGAAAGAGGAAGGAAGGAAGAAGGGAAGGAAGGAAGAGAAAAAGAGAAAGGAAGTCAGGGAGGGAATAAGGAAAGAAGAAAGGAGGGGCAGAGAAAAGAAACAAGGAAAAGTATATAAAGATAGAAGTGTGTCTGTGTGTTTCGCCAACAATTATTCCTATTTCTGATAACACTGGTTTATCAATTGCTTTTTGCACCCAAAAGCCAAGTGAAGTAAGTAGTACAGACATACTTAGCTTCATTTTACAGATGAGAAAATTGAGCCTTACAGAAGTTAAATGACTTGCACAAAGCCCCTACAGTTAGTAATATAGCCAAGGTCTCTAGTGTCTCCTATGTCTCCTCCTGTACAGTGTTGTGCATGACAGCATGCCACACCTAGATGGCTCAATGAATAGAACACTGGACCAGGAATCAGGAACAGCTGAGTTTAAATCAGACCTCAAGCACATGTTAGCTCTGTGGTGTCAGGTGCCTCTGTTTATCTCAGTTTTCTCATAAAAAAATGCAGATAATAATAGCACCTACATTAAAAGGGTGTTGTAATGATCAAATATAATCATTGTTATAAAGCACTTAGCCCCAGTGTGTGGCACATAGTGTTATGTACATGATAGCAATGATGATGATGATGATGATGATGATGATGATGATGATGATGATGATGATGATGATGATGATGATGGTATCACTAATGAAGGCCCAGCAAATTGAAGTGATATGACTTATCACCAAGGTAGTAAGCATAAGCATGGAAACCAGGTTCCATGACTCCACATTCAATGTTCTTTCTTCCCATATCTTCTGGTCCCTCATAGGGTAGTTGATAAGGCAATGAGATGCACTGGAAGAGCATTAGCTTTGGAGTCATGAGACCTGGGTACAAATCTCATCTCTGTTGGTTATTTCCAACATAACTTTTAGCAAGTCACTGAAACTCCCTGGGCCTCAGTTTCCTTATCCAGGATTTCATAATCCTGTGGTATGCCAAGAGGAATGGCATATTTAGACACCCCCTGTCCTTTGAACCCAAGCACCAAGAGTCAAGGTAACCTCAGAATACTAGACCCAAGGAATCACAAGGATGCCCATGACTGAGGCCTCCTGGGATTCCACACCTGAAGAAGGTAGTATCCCCTTCCCATTCTTCATAGTGCAAAGTCTTCTAAGCCCAAAGAGATGAGGATCAAATGTCAGAGCAATAGGCATTGTGAAGGATTACAGAGAAGCCCTATGCGGGGGGGGGGGGGAAGGGGGGAGCTTTGTTATCTCTGAGTGGCCCTGATTAATTCGCCCTCACCTGAGCAGCTGAGCGTGGTCATGGTTCCTCTCCGTCCATCTGCGGTGCCAGTTCAAGAATGTGTTGAAGGTGGTCTGCATATTTGATACCACTTTAATTTTATTGGTATCTGACCAGATCTCCATGCCCACCAAGGCCACGTGGACATCCAGGGTATTATAGATCTGTGGAAAGAGCAATGATCTTTGTGGCTGAAGATTTCTAAGACTAAGAACCAGGATGACTCCTCTTTCAACAGATCTGGGCATTCCCAAGTCCTGAGCAATCTGTCCTGCTGAAAACACGCATCAAGGAAAATGGGGGGGGGGGGCGTGGTGGGGGAAGTTGCCTTCAGCCTGTATAGAGAGGTAGCTTAGAAACTACTCATCTAGTCTCTAAGGAGACAAAGATGCTGGAATCATTGAATTGAACTATTGGATTCTTATCTCTTTTAGTAAGTTTTTGGCAAATCCCAGTAATTTCTTTCTCTCTGTCTCTCTGTGTCTCTGTCTGACTGTCTGTCTGTCTGTCTCTCTCTCTTGCTCTGTCTCTGTCTCTGTCTGTCTGTCTCATCAGCTCTCACATATGTCCTTAGTGTTTTCGTTCTTTTTCTATTCCTTACACAGCACACTCTATCTCCTATCTCCAAGTCTTTGCACTGGCTGACTGACATGCCTGGAGTGCACTCCCTCTTTACCTCCAGGATACAGCTCACATACCACCTCTTAGACATAGCCTTCTGTGACCCCTGATGCTTGTGTCCTTCCTCCCAAGCTACATTGTATTTAACTCCCTTGGTTAGATTTGCATTTATTAAGTATAATTATGCAGTATATTTGATCTAGATACTTGCTTTTATTTCCCATTGGAATGAAGGTCTTTTTGTTTGTTTGTTTGTTTTTAATCCCCAGAGCCCAGGATAGCTGGGGCACATAGCAGGTATTTGATAAACACTTGTGTATTAATGGAGCAAAACCACCCAAAAAGCCCCTAGTTCAATGTTGGGGTTACAAAGACAAAACAGAAGCAAAAATAAAAATCAAATCTTGCTTCCAAGAGCTGACCTTCTGCTGGGGGTGGTGTAAAAGGTGAGACACGCATATACATTAGTACATATAAAGTCATTTGAGGGGGCAAGGAACACTTCGGGGGTGATATCCTCTGGACAAGTGGCTGACCTCACAAGGATAGGGCTGTGTGCATCAGCTAAGAGAAGGAATCTACAGTGTTTACGAAAATATAAAATTCTATGTAAATAATGCCAATTATTACTGTTTATACAAATACTTAATACATTATTAATAATTGTAATGGGGGTAGCTAGGTGGCATAGTGAATAGAGCACTGGTTCTGGAATCAGGATGACCTGAGTTCAAATCCAACCTCAAACACTTGACACACTTACTAGTTCTGTGATCTTGGGCAAGTCACTTAATCCCAGTTGCCTTGCCTTCCCCTCTCCAAAATAAAATAGGATAAGATAAAATAAAATAAAATAAAATAATTGTAATGAATAATGAAATTAGATGAATGGGTAATGCTCTTGGTCATGTCATGGGTATATGGGTCATGGCGGGGTTTGCTCCCAGATATTTGAGAGTAAAGATTGTTTTATCATTTGGATGAAGAAAGCTGGGTGGTGCAGTCAATAGAGCCCTGGGCCTAGAGTCAGGGAGACCAGAATTCAAATTTGGCTATCTATGTGATTCTGGGCTAGTAACATAACCTCTGTTTTCCTCAATTTTCTTATTTTTTACTTTGTTTTAATATTTCTGGTTGTCTATTGGAGTCATTTTTTTGTTTGTTTTTTGTCTTTTTGGAGGGGGGAAGGCAGGGCATTTGGGGTTAATGACTTGCCCAAGGTCACAGAGCTAGCAAGTGTTAAGTATCTGAGGTCAAATGTGAACTCACGTCCTCCTGTCTCAAGGCCCAGTACTCTATCCACTGCATGACCTAGCTTTCCCTTCTCTCAATTTTCTTATCTGTGAAATGGTGATGGTAAAACCATCTGCTTCTCAGGCTTATTTTAAAGATCAAATGAAATAATATTTATAAAGCATTTGGTACAGTGACTGCCACATAGTCAGGGATAAATAAATCCTCCTTTGTTCCCTTCCTTCTTTGCATGTGTATTCTCACAGTCAGTCACACTGCCAGGCACATTATAGATGCTCATTAAAGGCTTCTTGAGATATTAAGTGATGGAGCCATTGAAATGTTAGGGTAAAACTGAGTGGTATCTTCCACACCTCCTTTTAAGGATAGTTGTTTCAAAATTCCCTGGGGAGGTGATAGAAGACTGAGACGCCTTGATTCTATTCGATTCTTCTTCTCAGGTTCTCCTTCCTTGGTCAGATCATCATCAGAAAATCCCAGAATCCAACATGGACACAACTTACCCAGAGGAAGGGCAACTCACCACATTGAGGAGGCTGACCACATCAAAAACAAAATTTCTCATCGATGTCTGATTCCCTTTGTGCATATCATACTGAAATACAATAGGGAAAATCATGATCAAAACAAAAATGAAAAGAAGAATACCGAAGGGAAGGGAGGAAGGGAAAGGTCCTCCTGCTTGTCTCCCAAGTACAGTTGCTATCTGGGATTTAAGGTTTTCATAGTCTGGCTTCATCTGCTTCATCAGATCATAGTTTATTTTTTTGTTCACTCATTCCAGTTGTGTACACTTCCTCCTGACCCCATCTGGGGTATGCTTGACAAAGATACTGAAGTGATTTGCTCTTTCTTTCTCTAGCTCATTGTACAGATAAAGAACTGAGGCAAGTAGGGTAAGGTGACTTTCTCAGGGTCACACAAGATAATAAGTGTCTAACGCTGAATTTGAATTTGGGAAGTTGAGTTTTAGTGACTCCAGGTCCTTATCCATGGTGACACTTAGTTGTCTCTGGATCCTAGATTACAGGACCATAGATTTAGAACTGGAAAGGAATTATTAAGTCCAACTCCCCCTACCCCTAGCTCCTCCACCTTCCTCCTTTTACAAATGAGGAAGCTAATTCAGAGGGAGTAAGTTGATTTGTCCAGAATCACACAGCTATCTAGTGATAGAAGGGCAATTAGGTGGCATGGCCAATAGAGTGCCAGGTTTAGAATCAGGAAGACTCATCATCCTGAGTTCAAGTCTGGCCTCAGACACTAGCTATATGACCCATGACAAGTCACTTCACCCCATTTGTCTCAGTTTCCTCATCTGTAAAATGAGTTGGAGAAGGAAATGGTAAACCACTCCAGTATCTGCCAAGAAAAGCCAAAAGGGAGTCATGAAGAGTAAGACATGACTGAAACAGTTGAACAACATCAACTTCCTGACACCAACTCCAATCTCCATCCCGTACCCAATCCTGTACTCTAATTTTAAGTCATATTATTCCAGTCCTTAACCTCTGCTGTATGCTGTAGTCAAACCAAACTGTTCTTGGTCCTAGGACAAATTTCATGCTATCTAATCTCTATGCCCCTATTGAGCTGCAGAATGAGTTTCCTTCCTGGATTCCGACCCATACCTCAAAGCTCATCCTCCTCCATGGAAATCTGCCTTATTATTTTTTCTGTTGTTGATGACTTTTCCCTTCATATCTCATTTAGAATTTTGGGGCACCCTTTTTGGTAATTTGTGTTTATTTATTCTCTCTAATTAGCTAAAAATGTAAACTCTCTCTCCCCCTTGCCCTAGAATAGTATTCTGCCCACAGTAAGTGTTTAATAATAAATTGTGGTTGAATTCCTTAGTATTTTGGATTATTGATCCTATGAAATTTACTTACAATTCTAAGTCATCTTTATTTGCATCTATCAAATTGGTGGTTAGAATAATGCAAATGTCTCTTTCAGCTCAACCTCTATATATAGGGATATAGTTTTATTATAACATAATTAGTATTTTTTCAAAGAGAAAATTTTCATATATTTGAAAACTCAGAGTTCAAAGGGTTATAATTGATTTTTCTAAATACTTCAAAATTCATCAATTAATCCATACTGCTCCCTCCCAAAATCCCCATTAAAGATTGATTTCTGTAGCTCCCTTGAGGTCTGGAAAGAATTAAATCCTCAACTTTTTACTTTTGGAAAGTTAAAATTGCAAGAAACTCTCAATAAACTTCATTTTTGCAAAGGCAAGACTGGCCAAGATGATTTTATTAAAATAATAATAGCTCAAATAATGTGACACTGGCTGTCAATTGAGGAACAAAATATAAATCATAATCTGTTAGAAGGGACTTGGGAGCCATCTAGGTCTTCATACCTGAAAAAATATCCTCCTACAAGACACTTGTCAAGAGGTCATCTGAGTTCTGCTTGAAGACCTCCAATAAGGGTGATTCCATCATACCTTCGGGGAGCCCCTTCCACTCAGAAAGCTCTGAGTATTTGGAGAGATCCAGCCTACCTCGGTCCCTCTGCATCCACTGCTCCTGGTTCTGCAGCTCTGCGCTCAGCCGAGCCAGATAAATTGAATGCCTGTCTTGTATATCAGTGATCATGTCTTCACTGCCTACTCCAGGATAAACACCCCCAATTCTTTTAATTGCTCCTCCTATAGGAGCAACTCCAGGCCCTTCCCCATCCTCATCAGTCTCTGTCAGAAGCTCCTTAGTTTGTCAATGTACTTGCTGGACTTGAGAGTGAGAATGCAAGCCTTCAGTGAGATGTGTTCTGAGCAGGGCAGAGTATTGCTGTATTATAACTTCCTGGGGATGTAATGTTGTAATGCCCATTAAAGAATAAAGAGCTGACTTTATATCCAGAAATATGGCACTCAACTCAACTTGGACACTTACAAGCAGTGGGACCCTGGGCGAGGCACTTGACCTATTAAAGCTTGGGGAGCTCTTGGTCTACATAGAGTAGAATGATTGGATTTACCTTCATTGGTAAATGGTCTCCTTATCTGGGAAATCTCTACCAATGAAATCTAAACCTTTATCTCAACAATCTTCTTATTCTGTTCTGCTATTCCTCTTATAAAGGTTAAAACATTAGCCCATCAGATCACTATATATCAGACTGTTGATTCTTAATGAGGATGCTGGTCAAAGTTGGCTAAGAAACATTAATTTCTTTATACTTACAAAAGCTTTATCCAGGACCAAGAAAAGACTGATATATTTTGGAGACGTAAGAAAATTCTGTTGGTATTAAAAACAAAAAAATATAAAAAGACTTCAAAATATGTATTTTGATATGAGGAATATCAATATTGATATTGAATGGGAAGGCACTCTAAGCAACTGAGAAATGAATGAGGGCAAAACAGCCCTCAGAAATTATACATAGAATTGCCATCTGGATTGTTTAGAAAAAAAAAAAACAGTGTTGGCGATGGCATTGTGGGGATAGGGTCAAGGCTACATGGACGCATCATTATGAAAGGGGAGCTCACTTCTGGGTCGGAGATGGCTCTAGGGTTCCGGGTGAGGAAGTGCTTCTGGTCCAAGCTCTTTGCTCCACATGTCTGGTTTGTGGGCTCCAGATCCTCATATTTCAGGATGGAATGGGCCTCTTGGTCACCACGTTTCAGTGGCTCTATTAGATACCTTTGATTATGGTGCTTAAAGAAGCCCCTGGGAGATTAGAGAGGAAAGAAGTCATGGCTGGTTTCTCTAACAACTGGAAATAGCAAGCAAAGAACCCAAGGCAAGGCACTGTATCACAGTCCAGGGGCAAACAGGACAGAGGACCCCATCAGGTCAAGTTTTAAAAATGAATTCATTGTAGGAGGAAGAGGGTAGAGAATTCAAAGTCTTGGATGCAAGGCTTCAGTGGGGGAGAGACATTTTAGGGCCTTTTTTAAGAGGGTCCTGCTGGGATAGTATTGAGCTTGTTAGGTTTGTGGTCACAATGGGAAGGAGTCAATAAATGGAAGGGAGCTATCATCCTGTTACTTGCTATTTTAGCAAATGATTCCTGCTAACTAAGCTTAGTTGCTTCTACTGATTGAAGGAATACTTGATTATTATCCACTATACTCTCTAAATTCTGATGTCCTAGGGCAAAACTCCAGCTAATAACTGGGGTCTTTATGTGGGTATTAGCACATCTCATTAATTAGGGTACTGTCTATGGCAAGCTGAAAATTATGATAGTAAATTATGTATACAAATAAAATACATCAAATGCACATATAATTCTATTCATATATGGCATACAATAATAATGATGTGATTCTATATTATTCTGTACATTATATAGAATCATACCTGCATATATGTTGTGTATGTATAACACATAGACTATATATGGTATAATATTATACATATATAATCATATATTATATATTTATACATGACATACACATATAATATATGGCACACATATAATATGTACATATCTATTTATCTATTTCAATGGGTCAGGTATTGTAACCCTCTTTCCCTAACTCAATTATTAATCAATAAACATTTATTAACCATCTACTTTGTGCCAAGCATTGGAAATATGATGGCAAAAAATGAAAGTTTAAACATAGGGAGTTTATATTTGATTGAGGAAGACAAGCTAGAACTTTATAAAAAAATAGATGTCAGCAGCTCTAGGAAGGCAGGGACTGCTTTCCATTTGAGCATCAGGCTGTCCATATAGTAGGTGCTTAACAAATGCTTATTGGATTGGATTAGGGCTTGCAACAGCATTGCTCAGATGCTCTCACCTCAGCCCCTCACACAGACTGAGGCTGGCAACAGAGTCCTTCTCATTCAGGATGTGACCTTGGTAATAGCAGTGTTCCTGGTAAGGAGAGAAGTACAAGAGGTTGTGAGTGAACAGGGTTTTTTTTTGTTTTGTTTTGTTTTTTCAGGAAACCACAGATGTGCCCTGATGGCCCAAGCTCCTGCCTTTATCTTAGCTCACAGGCTTGACTCTGGGCTCTCCAAATACCAACCTAACTCCTCATTAATGCTGTCCATAGATCCCACTTAACTGAAAGCCTGATTTCCATGCCCATGGGGGCCACAGAAAATTTCTACGGATCCTTCAACTCAGAATGACCAAAACCAATCACATTTATTGCTGAAGTCCCAAAACTACAATGAATTGTTCCAATAAAGAAACTTGGATTCAGGAGGGCCTGAGTTTAAATCTGACCTCAGACATTTGACATTTATAATATGACTGATGGTAGGCAAGTCACTTGACCCCAATAGGCTCTCAGAAAAAAAAAAAAAGGGGGAAAAGAAAAGACCAGGCAATTCATGTTAAGGATGTAAGATGTTTGAGCTGGATCTTTTGAGTTGCCCTTAAGAAGCATTAGGGTATAGTGGACAGAGAACTAAGCTGGAAGTCAGTCAGAAACACCAGGGTCCAAGTCCTGCTTCTGACACAAATTGAAAGTGTGATTCTGGAAAAATCTCTTTCACTCCTCTGGACATCTCCTTTCAACTATAAGCTATAGAGAAGGTGCCAGACTGCCATGGTTGAAGCAGTTTCTTCATCTCTTCTAATGGACTCCCATATCCAGTTCCTAACCATACAGCTAGACATTGGGGATATTTGGTCCAACCCCTTAGATGAGTAAACTGAGGCCCAAAGAGGTTAAGTGACTTATGTCCAATGTCTCATAGGTCATAGAATCATAGTTTTAGTGCTAGTAAGGATCTCTGAGATTCAATCCCCATAATTTTGCAAAGATGAAAACTGAAGTGGAAAAAAAAGAAGTGAGTTACCCAAGGTAATAAGTATCTTAGTCATGATTTAAACCCAGATCTTTTGGGACCTGTGTTTAAATATCACACAGTGACATTCCACTATAATATCTTGCCCCCTAGCTTCATGGTTCTCCAAGATCATTCTGGTCTCCTAGACTCAGTGTGAGGGAGATTCCCAAGGCTGTAACAAATATATAACTTGAAAGGAAAAATGGTCACTTTTGGTCAGGTTTTCCGAAAGTTGGCCTCTATGAGTTAAAGCGCATAATCAGTGGAAATTGTAGAGTCTGTTTCTGGATCCCAACTCTTGAGAGTTCCATCACACTTTCCAGTTCCTGGGCTACTGTCTCTCCTTCCTTCTTCTCCACTCTTACCATATGTAACAAGCTCTTCAGCAACCTGGGATGAGAATCCACTTTAGAAATTTCGACACTGGATATTACTCAGCATAGGTGACCTCTCTGCATGGGATCCCAAGACCACGGAAAGTAAGGATTGCTTGATTTGTTCATACTTGTACTCTCATCATTTATTAGAGTGCTTGACACACAGTAGGTGCTTTCTAAATTCTTGTTGGTTTATTGAATGATAGAGCCATTGGAATATGGAGAGTTAAAGAACGTCTCCTCCTGCATTATCTTATTCTTGAAGAGTGATCTTTATACTTTCTTGTTTAGGCTATAGGAGACTTTGCATTGAGAATGACAACTTGATTCCAATAAATTTGTAATTTTGGTCCAACACCCCTCCTCCCTTGGTCAGATAATCACAAGAAAGAGCTTGAAGAGATATGAGAAACCAATAAGTTCAACCAGCTCATAAAAAATAGTCAAGTCCTAATAAGAATTTATTTTCACCATAGGTCTGAACATGTCTTTCTTGCTCAAGAAACTTCCTTATTGTTTTTAGGACAAAACACAAATGCCAGTAAACTTTACCCTATTCAGTATACATATGCCTGTCAGTAAAGTTCAGTAAACCCCAGAAGTTGCCCAGATATACCCTCATAGCTACCGTGGCCTGAGGACTGGTGGTGATCTTCTTGCCATCAGATGAGTAATATGTTTCTGTGTAAGCTGGAGATAGGAGGTCACTGGAAAGAAAAAGAAGCCAGCATGACTCAGGATATAGTCAAAATAGGGATAACTAAGGAAAAAAAAATATGTTCTCTGATTTGTCTCAATGTAGTTTTCGCAGAATCAAAGAACCTTAGAGTTGGATGGAAATACAATGGTCAGCTAGTCTAGTCCTCTCCCAAAGCAAGAATTTTTGTGGCTATCCAGCACCAAATTGAGTTTGAGTTTCCAACTTCAAACGCCACCCCTGCATTTGCAAGTTACTATTTTCTCTGAATCTGAGGACCCTCCATCCACAAAATGAGGGAGCTGGACTCATATCTTTTTCAACTCTGAATTTCTATCCCCTAGAATGCTAAGTCTTGCTAATATTCTCTCTCTAATACCTCTTCCATCTTGCTTCTTTTGCCTCTGTCGCAGCTATTGACCTCTTCATTTCTTTTCAACTGATTTATTTTAATAGCCTCCTCCTAACTGATTTCCCTGTTTCCAATTGCTGCCTTCCCCACTGCATCATACATACAGCTTTAAAATTGATGTAACTAAAATTCAGATCCAACCAAGCCTCTCTTGTTATTGAAAACTTTCATTAGATTCTTATTACTTTAAAGATAAAATACAAACTCCTCTATTGGGCACTTAAAAGTTTTCATAATCTGGCTATAATGGATCTTTTCCGGACTGGTTTCACATTGCTTCCTCTAATGTACTGGATGATTATAGGTCTATATGTGACCTATATCCCACCTCCATCTCCCTCCATGACTTTGCAGAGGCTGAAAGTCAGCCATGCCTAGAATACACACTGCCCTAGCTTTTGTCTCTTGGATTCCCTGGCTCCTTTCAAAGCCTTGTTCAGGGATAATCTTCTATAGGAGGACTTGTAGGATCTTCTGAGTTCTTTCTTAGGCCCCAACTACAGAAGAAAGATCTTGCTTTTCTTACTATCTCCTCCTATTAAACACTATTATTTTATAGACAAAGAAGCCCCATTGGCTCCAAGTCAAAACTACCCTTTCCCCAACCATCTCAATGACAACTGAGGGTGAGAATGGACCCAATTACATCTGCTCACTATTCCTTTGTTCTGGTCACACAAAAGGTTACTCAGATTCCATAAAAGGGCATCTGACTCCATTCCCCTCCTTTTGGGAATTCTTCTTCCCCTATTCCTACTTCTCTTCCCTTTTCTTCAGAATTCATGCTATTTTTTCAAGTCCTAGGTTCCTTTTTAATTCCAGTCCCCAATCAAATGTTCATAATAATTTTGATAATAAGAAATTGACATGTGTATATTACTTCAAAGTTGAAAAAACATATATTATCCTTTCAGAACCCTGCAACATGTCTTAGATATTGATACTATATATATATCTGAATACATATATAATATGAATATATATATATATATTTCCTATTTTATAGACAAAGAAACTGAAGGTCAGAGAGGTTGTAACTTTTTCCATTGTCACATAGCCAGTAAGAGACAGAGACAAGTTTGAACCCAAATCTTCCAGACTAGTAAAATACCAGAATTTCCATCAGGGCTATCCTTCTCTTCTGCTACTCTAAGGTTACTGACTCTACAGGTATCTCCAAGTCCTCATTTCTTCTTGGAAAAAGATCAATATGAAAAATAAAAATGATGACAGCTTTGGCATTCATTCTATGTTAATTCCTCCATCTTCAGCTTGAAGGCATGTGTTCTGAAACCCAATGTGGATTTTAGTACTTAACAGGATCAAGTTAGATAACACGACTCACTTGTTTTGGTGTAGTTGAAAGACCACATTTTCACCATTTAATGTAATCTGATATTGTACTTCAGGTTCATATTTTTCCTGGAAAAAACCCAAAAACTCTTGATTAGCAGTCAAGCCAAAATCTTTTTTTTTTTTTTTTGGAGTCTTATAGGTTGATTAGTGAGACTTTAAGGTGGAATAAACTCAGAAAACAGCTAGTTCAAAAATGATCAATTCATTTTCAGGAAGGCTTTATAATTTAATCAGCCTGGCAAATACCCAGTGTCAAAACATCATCCTTGCAGATCACAGCACATCAACGATTTAGAACATACGTTCTAGAGCAAGGGTTTTTAAACTGGCATCCACACATAGGTTTTGTGAACTTAGATGGGAAAAGTGAGTACTTTGTTTTTGTTTTTGTTTTTGTTTTTCGAGGGCAATGGGGATTAAGTAACTTGCCCAAGGTCACATGGCTAGGTTTTTGTTTGTGTGTGCATTAAGTGTCTGAGGCTGGAACCGAACTCAGGTCCTTCTAACTACAGGGCCAGCACTCTACTCACTCCACTCACTGCATCACCCCTTAAAGTGAGTACTTTTTGACTGACCAAAAACTGTATTTAAATATAATTAATGTAGTAAGATTTTTTTTGGTATTGTCACTATTTCATTAAGACATCTAGTCATTTCAAATTGCTAGTCTGTGAAGTCACCTGAGATATTAATTACATCCCTGGTGCTATTGCCATGTAAATCTGTCTGTCTGAAAAAATTCCAGCCTGAGATATCAGCTTTGCCTCTGGTATTGGCTGATCAGTTTATTATTTTACGTAATGTAGATATTCCCCTTTTGCTATCAGTTTTTTGATATGTAAACCTTTCCCTTTGCCTTCAGTCAAAATTCATCATGTCCATACTGCCTTATCCTATAGAAGAGTTCTAAAAACACCAATCATAGCCTATTGGTTTTTGTGCACCCCAGGACTATGCTCCAAGATTAAATGAAACAATTATTAAAATGTCTCTGTGTTGAAAAGGATGACTGTCAGCAATACCCAGCAACAAATCGCTGTTGTTGTTTTATAGCATTGATTTCCTATAAGATTCCATATATTTTATTTTATGCACTAAAAATGTTGTGAGTAGGGAGTGTATAGTCTTCCCCAACTCTCAAATGGGTCTATTTAAGAAAAGGCTACAAGCCCTTCTGCTAGGTCATTATCTGAGAGATTAAATGTCTTGACCAAGGTCAATTGAATGATAAGTGTCAGAAGGGGTATTTGACCATATCTTCTTGATCTGCCCATCATTATATCCTCTATGCCAAATTGTTCCCATGACTCTTATTTCACCCCATAAATTTTATGTTTTTAAGTAGACTGGGAATGTAATTTAAGGGAACCGGTGAAGTACATTTATGGAGTTTGGGTAGTAGCAAATGTAAAAAACTAAAGTTAATTGTATGTCCTTTGAAGGATGGCTAGATAAGCATGTGGGGGCGGGGTTGGTACCTTACACAGCACTAGACATAGGATTGCTGCTCAGGGAAAGTGTGTTATAACATGACCATATATTATTCACACTTGAGCAAAGCTTCATGGGTTGACCCGTGCAGTTAGATACCACCATTCATGCTGAGGAACCTACTCCAAATGAAGACATAACAAATTCAAGGAGGTAAAGACTTCCTGGGAAAGTCAAGGCTCTTTTGTGGAGGAGTGGATTTGAGTATTGGACCTGTAAAGTCAGGAAGACCTGAGTTCTAATCCTTTCTCAATAACCTAGCAACTATGTAACCCTGGGAAAACTACTTAGCTTCACTTAGCCTCATTTCCCTCATCTGTGAAATGGAGATAGTTATAGCACTTATCACACAAAGCCTGTAGTGAGCACAAAATGAGGCAGCAAATTTAAAACAGCTTGAAAAGCTTGACAAGCTAGATCAATGCAAGGCATTGTTATTTGTCATTTTATGGCATCTGCTCACTATACAAGTGCAAGCCCCAGTGACATCGGGTAGCACATGTGAGAGGGGCATTTGGGGCTCAGGGACCCAGCTGTGAGATTGTATCCATCCCAGAAAATTTGATTTGAGAGGGACTATGTTCTCCTGGTTTTCAGGCTGAGATGCCTACCCCACAGGGGCATCCCCAGCGTTTACCTCCATTCCATAAGGCTCCGTTGTGTTCTCTTGGATCTGTCTTTTTTGCATGACATGGAGTTTTTGAGGATAAACCACTTCATATTGTTTGAAATCCTGTGGTTCATTTATAATCATTGCTAGCAAGGAAGGAGAGACATTGAGTTAAGGATGTGGTGACCAACTTCCTCTTGAAGAATGGGGAAACTGGCCTACTTCATGATCTGAATAGCCCTTGAAAATTACAGACATTCTCTGATTCTTTCTTTCATTTATCCTTCTAAATAATCTCAAACTTTCAGGCAGAAGGAGCCTAAAAATGACATAATCTAATTTTTACTGGCAATATGAACACGCTCAAGCAGCCTCCAAGACAGGATGACCTTTATACATCAGAAATGCAAGGAGGTCAGGAGCCTGTTATTATTCTTGCAGGTCTAATCATTGAAGAATTCTTTTCATTGGGTCTCAGTCTCTTCCTGTCTTAGTAGTGTAGTTTATCAGAATAATTAGTATCAAAATCAATTCAAACCACCTAGCACTTATTAATCACCTACTATGTGCCAGGCACTATGATAAGTGATAGAAAAAAAAAGATTCCCTATACCCCCAAACTATTTATAATAGAATTTTTTAGCAGCACTAATTTTCAAACATGTAATATTATTCATTGTGAGAATTACTGAATAACTAACTGCTTCACAAGTCTCTGCCCTGGCCTCTCTTCTCTCCTTCCACTCTCTCTTTGTGATTGCATCAGCTCCCACAAAGTTTGATGATCATCTCCATATAGATATTTCTGAGACCTGGCCCTAATCTCTCTCCTGAACTATAGTCATATATCACTAACTACCTAGAACATCTCAAATTCAACAGACTCAAAAATAGAACTTGCCCCCACCAACGTTCTCTTCTTTCTGACATTGTTCTCTCCAAAACTCTGCCTAGAAAGCTTGATTTCATTCTTGAATCCTCCTGTACAGTCCCTAAATACCCAATCTGTCAATATCTTGTTCTGTCTTCACCCCATTTCATGTAGATGTCACCCTCTTCTCTCCTATCCCTTAGTCACAATCCTGTTTAAACTTTCATTATTTCATTCCTGGATGACTGCAATATGCCGATAGCTTGTCTCTGCCTCAAGTCTTCCCCTGCTTCAATCCACCATCGGCGCAGTTGCCAAGATGTTTGTTTCTTAAGTTAGGGCCTTATCATGCCATCCAAATCAATTCTTGTTGAGCTCCCTCACTTCCTTCAGGATTGTAAGTATAAGTATTGCCTCTGTTGACATTTAAAGTTCTTCGTAACTTGGATCCTGCTCTCTCTATGATACAGCTTCATGATCTTCTTTCAGACCTTCAAGGTGGACCCTCCATCTTGAGGCACTGTGTCTTCATTGGCTGTCCTCCATGCCTGGAATTCTCTATATCCCAACCTCCATCCTTTGTTTAACCTGTATTCCTTCAAGTTGTTACTTTTCAGTCATGTCTGACTCTTTGTGATCCCATCTGAAGCTTTCTTGGCAAATATATAGAAATAGTTTGCCATTTCCTTCTCCAGTTTGTTTTGAGGCAAATAGGGTAAAGTGACTTGCTCAGGGTCATACAATTAGTAAATGCCTGAGGCCAGATTTGAACTAAGGTTTTTCTAACTCCAAGTCTAATATTTTATCCACTGTGCCACCTAGCTGCCCTCCATTCCTTTAAAACTCAAATCAAAATATATCTTCTAAAGGAGGACTCTTCCTCTACTCAGCTGTCAGTGGTTTCCCTTCTGAAAGAACCTTACCCATCTATAAATATCTCCTCCATCTTTTGGTTCAATGTAGCCTCCTAAATCAAATTCAAAGCCTTCAATCTCTATCTTTGGTTGGGGAACATGAAAAATAGCATACCTATCACATTTCAAATGGTGTTTTGATATAATTGGAGAAAGATTCTGCAAGGTGATAGAGCTTGTTAATGTTTTACTGCTACAGCTATCTGAATCCTGTCACTAGATGGCTGTCAGCAACTTGATGTCACTTGTGAATATTAAGTAATTAATAAACATTTTGATTGACTCTCTTTAATTTACTTTACTAGAGATCAAGATGCATTTAATGCTAGAAACTATCCCATTGAGGTAACTAGGTGGCACAGTGGATAGAATACTGGACTTAGAGGTAGGAAGACCTGAGTTCAAATTTGAACTCAGACACTAGCTACATGACCCTGGGCAGATCACTTGCTTAATGTCTCAATGTCTTGGTTGCCTCCAATGTAAAATGAGTATAATAATAGCACATGCCTCCAAGTGTTTGTAAGGATTAAATGAGATAAAATTCATAAAATGCCTGGCACACAATATATACTTAATAAATGCTTGTTCCCTTCCCCTTTATCCCACTTATTTCGTATACATTTTCCATGTGGATATTTGTGTATACACTATTTCCCTTCTCCCAAGTAGATTAAATTGTTATTATTGTTATTTCTATCATTCTATCCATTGTTCTTAATTCTGATATACTACCAGAATATGATATAATAGGAGAAAAACAGTTCATGCCTCAGATTGAGTCTTAAAAGTCATCAAAGCATAAGAGACTCAACAATTCCTGAATATTCATTCTGAGAGTTATCCAAAAGGCATTTAGTAATGGTCTACTCTGTGTCAGGTCCCAGGAATATGAAGCCATCAAAACAGAAACAATCCTGGCCCTCAAGGAACTCATTGTACTGCAGAAAGTGTGCAAGGTATACCCAAATAAAGACAGGTAATGTGTTGGAGAATTTCCTGGAGACTTCTGAGGATTCCAAGGACATTGTGACTTATTATTTGCCTTCCTGACTGCTTTTGATGTCTTTCTAGGGTCAAACGCTCTTGTCAAGTGAGGATGACAAAGAAAATTCTGAGTTTTATCTTGGTTGCACTAGCCCTAAAACTCTCAACTCATCAGTACCTTTGGGGCCATTATGACTGGAGGGTGGAGTTCCTCCTCAAACTTGCCTTTAAAAAGGGCACCTAAGCCAGCCACCTCTCCATTTCTCACTTTTCTGCTCTCATTTAGTCTTCCCTATCTTTACCCTCCCCTGACTACCTTCCCACGCCTTCCCTTTTTTAGCTTTTTTGTGTGCATTGCCTTCCCCCATTGGATTGCAAGCTCTCTGAGGGCAGTATTTAATTAACACTGTTCCTGCAATTTCTTAATAATTTTTTTTGACTGACAGTAGTAGAGGGACAGAGTGTTATATCTATAAAAAGATAGACTGTTTCTATCTGACTCTCTCTTCCATTGGTCTCTTGGGAACATCATGAAACTCTACAGCATTGAGTGAAGTGGGGTAGATAGACTGGTCCTTCTCAGTAAGGCATTTTGTTGACTCTTTCCATATGCCACCCAGAGTAAAAGAACTCCACTATACAAGTTTGTGTGCCCAGGTCTCTGACTGCCTTTTCTGTTCTCAATTTTCTTTTCTGAGTAGATGACTAATCATCTACCTTGAGGTGGACATGTCCGACTTTGGAAGTGACTTCGTGAGAGAAGAGGTCTTTAGGTCTTGGATCCTTATAATAAACTGAGTGGAAAGAAGGGGAAAGTTTATTCATTGGAGAGGATGGCCATCAACAAGAGGTAGAGACCAAGCCCTGGCTTGGATTCCTAGAAGATAACAATTTGGAAGGAGACAGAACAAAACTGAGGTGAAAGAGAAAATGCCTGATCAGCAGTCTTGCAAACTTCTGTGTGTTCTGATGAGGTTAAAGTCTCAGCTTCCATTCGGAGTATTAGTTGTTACTGAGTTCTGCTTTGTATCATTCTTTCAATGTACATTGTGACTCTTTAGCATTTATTTTGTGCCTGTGAACTGAAATACCTGTCCCATAATCTATTCATGTATAACTTTATTTAGGATATTGAGTATCTTTATACAAGATATTAAGTATCCTTATATAGGATATTAAGTATCTTTATACAGGATGTTGAGTATCTTTCTACTCTATTCTTTCAGAAGACATAGACATGAACCCAAAACAAGAATAATAAAAATAAACAAAAAGGGAGCCTAGTCTTGCCTCTCCTCCCATCAAAGGCCAGGCTCCCCTAGGAATAACCCTGCCCCAGACCATAGACCTGAAGCTAGAGTAGAGGAGACTTTTAGGCAGATGGAGTGGACACAGTACCTCCCACAACCTTCACTGACTTCCTAACAATTATAAATTATAATATGATACTATATAATACAATTGAATACAATATAGTACAATGCACCACACATACGATATGTATGACATGACATGGCACAGCCCCACACAACAAACAACATAACATGGCATGATATGACATGACATTATATGATATAATATGATACACCACCACAATCCAAAACCTCCAATTCTTCTCCAAGCTAACCATTTTCAAATGCTTCAAGCAATCCTCATATAGCAAGAATTCAAGGACTTATGAAGTCATGGTTGCCCTCCTCTCCCTGTTCTTTGGCTCCTCTGTCTCCCCCACCCACCCCAGGAAACTAGGTGACAGAGTGTATTGAGGACCAGGTTTGAAGTCAGGAAGACTTATTTTCCTAAGTTGAAATCTGACCTTCAAGACTTAACTAGCTTGTGACCCTGGGCAAGTCACTTAACCCTATTTGCCTCAATTCCTTTACTTGTAAAATGACCCAGAGGAAAAACAAAACAAAACAAAACAGAGCAAACCACCCCAATATATCTGTGAAGAAAACCTCAAGTTGGGTCATGAAGAGTTGAACACAACTGAACAACAAAGATTTTTTCTTAAATTTTGGCACCAAGAGCTGAACACAATACCCCCACAAGATATGGCCTGATCAGGGCAGAGGACAGCTGTACAGAGGCCTTTATTTCCTGCTTCTTTTAATGCAACCCAAGCTCCCATTAATTTTTTTTAACTACCACATCATATTACTGCCTCATATTTCAGTCCATTAAAACTTTCAGATCTTTTTCAGAAAAACAAAAACAAAAGACAGCTGTCTCACTAGGCTTCCCCCAATCTGTACTTGTGAAATTGATTCTTTTCAGCCATATGCAAAACTTTCTATTTGTCCTTATTAATGTTCATCTTCTTATTTCCAGTCCAGGACTCACATCTAAGCTAGTCAACAACTGAGCAAGCTTACCTTGAATATGCACCACCAGCCCCAGCATAGAAAGCAGAAGGCCTAAAGCCATGTTGGCTGAGAATGAGAAGTGGGGCCTGCTCTCACAAACACTGAAGCCTCAAGAGCAGCTCTGCTTTATATCTTCCTAGCTTCTCCTTCCAAACCATAAGGTTCAACTCAGGGTCTCCTCAGTCCTTAAATGCTGTAGAGTTTCGTAATGGAGCCCTTTAGCTGCCTGTAAACAACTAGGGTATAGCTCTGAGTAACTTCCTGACATGAGACAGGACCACAGAGCTGGAGAGCTCCAGGCAATTCTGGGAAGTTTGTATTCAGTCAAAGGACTGCTCTTGAGGACCTGGAGGGCCATATGTGGCCTAGAGGCCACAGGTTCCCCACCCCTGTCTTAGTGCAATTCCTTGTTTTCTACAGAGAAGGAAACTGAGGCTAGAGGGGAGGAAATTGACTTCAGGAAAACAAGTCTCCTGACAGTTACCAGGTCTCTGGGACTCACACACTAAAGCACTGTGTGGGTGATGGAGGGGCCTTGCTCTCATCTGTTCTGCTGGTGTTCCTGAGAAGTTTTCTTCTCTTCAGTGCCTCCCTCCACTTACTGAAAACAAGGTATCTGGGACCCCATTCTCTCTAGATATTTTTCCTGTGATAATACAAGTATATTAAGCCCTCTCTGTGTGCTAAGCCTTGTATTAAGTTCTGAGGATATAAAAACAAAACAAACAAAAATAAAATGGAAACAATCTTTGCCCTTCAGTAAAGTGTATTGAATCCCATTCAGTAAACATGTATCAAGTATTTGCCATATGAGTCACTGGGGATCTCAGAAAAGGAAAGGAAGGAGGGAAGGAGGGAGGGAGGAAAGAAAGCTTGAAGAGAGAAACAGAAAAAAAGGAAAAATCTCTCTTGCAAAGTTCACATTAAAATAACTGAAAAAAACAGATTGATAAATGGGCAAACAGTATTTAAATCTTTTGTTCTTATATTATTTTAATTTCCCAAGATATTGAGAGCTATATCATATAATAATGATTTTTAAAGAAATAGAGAGGAAAAAATGTTTCAACAAAAACCAGTCAACATATCACTTAACTACATAAGTTTCCCCAGGCAACTCTCTAAAATAGAGGTTCCCAAACATATTTGACCTACTGTCCTCTTTTTTTAAGAAAAATATTCAGTACCCTCCCTGGAAATCTTTCTTTAACCCTCTAATTGTTTTTATAAATTTGCTTCATTTAAAATATATATATATAGATAGATAGATAGATAGATAGATAGATATAGATATAGATATATTTAAAATTATGCATCTTAAATTTAATAATTAATGTAAATTTGTGGGATTTTTCTACATTGAAATTTTGATGACATAATGTTGCATTATGTAACTATATAGCATTTCATTGTAAATATGTCATTACACATACAAATTTCTGCTGATGCATACTCTTCTTCCAACAAGTCCAAATCATTTAGTAACAACAATATTGTAAACCCAACAATATTGAAAGACTTAAGAATGTGGATCAATGCCCAACCATGATTCGGGAAGATGACATGTGATGAGACATGTCTCCCAACTGCAATTTCTTAATAAAATTTCCCCCAACTGCCAAAGTGGTGATAGTCTCTGATAAAGCTAAAGGGGTTTATTTTTTTGGACATGGCCAATGTACAAATTTCTTTGGCTTGACTATGTGCATTTCTTGCAAGATACTTCTCCACTTAATTGTTTGTTCAGACCTTTTTTTGGTCTTGACCACTGCTCAGTTATAATTTGCATTTTGTGTGTTTATTTAGAAAATAATGTAATCACTATGACTTTAACTCTGTTTCACAACAGATGCAACATGTGTGATTTTTTTCAAAAATTTCTTATCTTTTTTTTCTTATGCTTCCACTGTCCCCTTAATTTTTCAATTATTACTGAATTTTTATTATTCAATGCCCCCCAATTGCACCTGAGACTACTACCACTCCCTTAGATCATTCCAGTGGGCAGTATAACCCACTTCAGGAATCTATGATAGAATAATAAATTGCAATTAAGGTGTAGATCTTTATTGGTAGAGAAAATTTCTTTATCCATATTTACATATCTATATCTATATGTGTCTGTATGTATATTGTGTGTATGTACATATGAGGGAATATGTGTATATTCATAGATATGTGTATGCATTTGTGTATATATGTGTGTGTGTATATATATATATATATATATATATATATATATATATATATATATATAATTTCCCTTCATCCTTCCCACTATTTTTTTTTTTTACAAATAATTGGGGGAAGATTCTTTATCAAAGTTCTTCTCTTGGACCAAGGTCAGCTATTAAAATTACAAAGCAAAGTTTTAACTTTCTTTTTGTTGTTGCTTATTCTGATCATGCAGTGCAAACTGTTAAAAAATGTTATTGTTGTTTGCTTGTTTCATTCATGTCCAACTCTCAGTGATCCCCTTTGAGATTTTCTTAGATATTGGAGTGGTTTTCCATTTATCCCTCCTAAATTGTTTGTAAGATCTTTAATGAATCACTTTGTATCCCTTGTTATATTCTCTCTCCCTCTTTTACTTAATTTTACTTAATTCTTTCTAATTAAAAAAAAATCACTATTTTCTTTCCCTCTCACCACCAAACCCTCCCTGAACTGTGAGGGTGGAGAAGTATCTTGCAAAAAATGCACACAATCAAGCCAAACAAATTTGTATGTTGGCCATGTCCAAAAAAATGTGTGCATAGAGAGTCCATCACCCCTCTGGCAGTTGAGGGAATGGCATGTCTCATCACATGTAATCCTCCAGAATCATGGTTGGGCATTGATCCATGTTTTTAAATCTTTCAATAGTCTTGTGTTTGCAATATTGTTGTTACTGCATTAATTATTCTCTTATATCATGTTATTCTGGCATCAGCCCAAACAGTGTTCTCAAACTTCTCTGAAAATACCCTCTTCATCCTTTGTTATAAGAGAATGTTATTCCATTACCTTCATATGCCATAAATTGTTCAGTCATTCCCCAACTGATGAACTCTATTTTATTGTACCTTGTATTGTACTAATCTATTATATACTATGTCAACACTGTAGCAGCAAGCACCCCAGCATCCTCAGGGTGGCTGCCAACACAGATTCCTAGATTTGCTTTTCTAAAGTAAAGCAACTCAAAATGGGTTAACAAGTTTGCTTTAATCAATCAAACATATGTTGTTTTCCTAGTACAGGGGGAAAAAGTCAGCATCCCAAACTTCAGAGTATACAGACAGAAGTTATAAGACAGAGAAACCGACCAAGCAGACAGGCTTCCGAACCCTCCAACCATTACATCCATACCAAATCACAGTGACCAGAGAGGGAAGCATAAACATCTGGGTTTTCAAAGTGGGAGTGGGAGGGAGGGGGTGGCTCTCAAAGGCTGCCCAGAGTCTCATCTGATCAAATCATACGCTTCTCAAAGTGAGCCCCAAAGCAAAGCCTCACATCAGGGATTATATAGCCTTCTCCTGGGTCAGAGAATCACAGAGCATCAAGGTGTAGGCATTCCTGAAAACCAAACCTCCTGCCACAGGATCCAAGTGACCACATTCAGCCTATTAGGGGGCAGAGTATATTTTCAACCAAGGAAGGTTCTCAGAGTCTCTTAAGCCTATCAAAGGGCCTAGGGGCAAGGAAAATCTTTAAATTTGCATTTCCATTACAAACACCTACATATACACACACACAGAAATCTGTACATATAGATAAACATAGTATATAAACTGCTAGAGGGCAGGGCCTTTTTTCTGCAGATTTTCTTTCCTCAGCTTTGTAGGAAGTAACTTTCTAATGATTTTGTTTACTAAAAAGACAGGAAATCAAGAGTGGAGGTCAAAATGTAGAGGCCAGGATAAATTGAACAGTTTGGCCATGAAATAGTCATTAGTCAGCAAGCATTTACTAAGGATTTATCCAGTGCCAGGCCCTGTGCTAAGCACTGGGGATACAAAAAAAGTAAAACAAAACAAAACAAAAACAAAAAACATTCCCTACTTTCAAGGAGTTCCCAGTCTAATGGAGGAGACAACATACAAACAAGCCTTTTCACACACATGTACAGTATAAATTAAGGATAAATTCAAAGGGAAGACACTGGGAAGAGGTAGATAAGGTAGGGATTGAACTGAATCTTAAAGAAAGCCTCAGAAGCAAGAGGTAGAAGGGTCAGAATTCTAGGCTTGAGGATCAGCTAGGGCAAAGGCATGGAATTGGGAGAGATAGTATCATGTGTGAAGAACAACAAAATGATCAGTACCTTTGGATTGCAAAGTTTAGGATAGGAGAAGCCATTTGGAAAAAAATAATTTCATTAAAAAAAGCTTTCAGAGGATTATGTTCAGTTTTGAGTATCAAATTTTGGGAATGACATAGGTAAGCTTAGTAGAAGCCAGAGGAGGACAACAAAGAAAGCCAAAAGCTTAGAACTGAGGCTACATAAGGAATGTTGTGTTGGAGAAGCGAAAGGTAGAAATAATGATTTCCATTTCCAAGGATGTGAAAGTCTGCACAGTGGAAAAGAGCTAATTTGATTCTACTTGACCTCAGAGGGCAGAAATGGGAATAATGCTATCCAAATTCCAGAAAGGCAGATCTAAGCTTTCTATAAGAAAATTTTTCTCACAGAGCTATCCCACTATGGAAGAAGCTGCTTCCAAAGCCAAGTCAAATCAAGAAGCATTTATTAACCACTTACTGTTTGCCAGGTGCAGGCAGAGGTTTTGGAGGTTTTCAATTAGAGTTTTCATAACCACTTGTTGGAGAGTGCTTTAGAGGAGATCCCAGTTCAGATATAGGCCAAGTGAAATGGCAGACTACCATCCATCCAATAATGGTCAACATTGAACTCCACACACAGAGATCTGTGTCTCTCATCTCTATTTACATTGGTTGGCCCTCTGTGCCTGGAATGCTCTCTCCTCATCTACTCTCTTAGAATCTTTGGTGAAAAGTACCACATTCTACAGGGGACCTTTCCTGATCCCCCACCTCTTAGCACCATCCACTTCCCTTTACTCTCTATTTTGTGTGTTCATACTGTATATTACCTAGGAGTTCCCTAGATCAATGAAATCATGGGTCCTGTCCCTATTCTTATTCTAACTGATGAATGGATGACTCTTGAGCTCTCCTCTCCCTCTGAGATTTAGTGATTCTATGAAATCTTAAATCATTTTGTGAGGCTCTGGAAAGCACTCAGCAGATGTCAGTTTATATGAAGTCAAGCATGAGAATGAGAAGTGTGGTAATATTTTTGGGAGAGTTCATTTGTTTCCTGATCCATCTGGAAGAAATAAGAAAGAACCAGAATGTAAATGTTCCATTGGATATACAAATGAGCTATAAGAGCTAAACTGAGGACTGGAATGGGGGTCATGAAATGACTAATCTCTGACCGCAAATATTTTACCCCTGCAGAGCCCCAGGCAACCTGGGTCATGGAGAAGTGTACAAGCAGAGAAGAAATATTACGACTCCATCTTCTTGGAAAGTCAGCAGAGCAACACTGTGACCATTCCTGGCTAGGGAGATATAAACATAGATAGGGATGGCAAATGTCAACTTCAGAGAATCCCTGAAAGGGGCCAGATGGTGAGTGAAAAAAAAAGCAGCATCAGCAAATATCAGCACAGGACAGTCAGGGTCCTCATCCTATAGCAGAAAAGGAAAACATGGGTAATGAACTTTATTCAGAGCACTGAAATGAGTTTGGGGCAGAGAGCAAGACTTAAAACATAGAAAAAGAAGTGAGATGTGAATAAATATCTGTAATAGAAAATGGAACATTCAACAAGCCAAAATGGAATTTGTTAGCATTCACCTAAGCCCACCCCTCCCTTATCTCCTTATTCTTGTGAAGAGCAACAGCATTCTCCTAATCATTCAGGTATGCAACTTTTGTACTGACATCTGCAGAATACTGGACTTCCAAATGTAGATCATATTCCTCAGGGTAGTTTTTCAAATTATTATAAAAGTTTATTAAAAATACATTTGTATTATTATTACTAAATTCTAAGTGACCTACATTTCCCATGGTATCTTTTATTTCCCCCAGAAATTCATCCCTTAAAACAAAGAACTTTTTGAAAAAAAAAAGAAAAAGGAAAAACATCAGCAAAATCAATCTACACACTTAAAAAAAACCTAGGCATCATTTTCTATATTCCATATTCATCTGCAAAGAAAAGCAGGAAGGGCATGTGTTCTCATCTCTTCTTTGGGGCCAAGCATATTCTTTTTTTTTTTTTTAATTAATTTATTAGTTTAGTCCAATTCACTGACCTCCCTTCTCTCTGCTTTAATTAAGTATGCACTCAGGGATATAAAACTTCCCCTGACAACTGCCTTTAGTGCATCCCACAAATTTTGGTATGTTGTTTCATTATTATCATTCTCTTGAATGAAATTATTGATTGTTTCTATAATTTCTTCTTTGACCCACCAATTTTTTAGGATTAAATTGTTTAGTTTCCAATTAGTTTTTAGTCTATCTTTCCATGGCCCTTTATTGCATATAATTTTTATTGCATCATGATCTGAGAATGATGCGCTTACTATTTCTGCCTTTCTGCACTGGATTGTGAGGTTTTTATGCCCTAGTACATGGTCTATTTTTGAGTATGTACCATGTACTGCTGAGAAGAAAGTAAATTCCTTTTTATCCCCATTCAGTTTTCTCCAGAGATCCATCATATCTAGTCTCTCTAAGATTCTATTCACCTCCTTAACTTCTTTCTTGTTTATTTTGAGGTTAGATTTATCGAGTTCAGAGAGGGGGAGATTAAGGTCCCCCACTAGTATAGTTTTGCTATCTATTTCTTCCTCTAATTCCTTTAACTTCTCCTCTAGGAATTTGGATGCTATACCACTTGGTGCATATATATTAAGTAGTGATATTGCTTCATTCTCAATGGTGCCTTTTAGTAGGATATAGTTTCCTTCCTTATCTCTTTTAATTAGATCTATTTTTGCTTTTGCTTTATCTGAGATAAGTATTGCTACCCTGCTTTTTTTACTTTAGCTGAGGCATAATAAATTTTACTCCAACCTTTTACCCTTACCCTGTGGGTATCCCTTTGTTTCAAATGTGTTTCTTGTAGACAGCATATTGTAGGATTATGGTTTTTAATCCATTCTGCTATCCGCCTCTGTTTTATGGGAGAGTTCATCCCATTCACATTCACAGTAATGATGACTATCTGTCTCTTCCCTTCCATCCTATTCCCTCCCCTGTTTATGTTTTTGTTTATTCCTTCTCCCTTCCCCTCCTTGAAGTTTTCCCTTTTGACCACCCCCTCCCTCAGTGTTCCCACCCAGTGACCCCCCTTCTTAACCTACCCTCTCCCCTTACTACTATTTCCCTCCCTTATAATCCCTCCCTTTAGTCTCCTCCTTTTCACCCCCCTTACCCTCCCACTATCTATAGGACACAACAAATTTTTATACTTATCAGAGTAAATTACTCCCCGTTTGATTCCAAACCAATGAGAGTAAATTTCAAACAATGCTCCTCTCCCTCCCTCCAATTCCTCTATTTAATGAATTTATGTGTCTATTCATGTTAGATTCTTAAACTTCACTGATTAATTTGATCCTTCTTTGAACCAGAACCAGTGAGAATAGTGTTTAAATGATGTTCCTCTCCCTCTTACTTTCCCTTCTTCTATAGTGTGTTTTGATGCCTCTTCAGATGGCATATTTTACCTTTTCCTAGCTCATCCTTTCCTTTTTCCCATTACAGTACCATTGATCCCCTTAATAGTCTTTTTTTTTTAGACTCCATGTTAGTGCATTCATACCCACACCCTCTAAGTATAACCCTTTTGCAGGTCATGATAATCATAGAGATTTCAAATATTGACAGTTATCAGCTCCACATATAGGGATGTGAACATTTTGCTCTTGTTGCATCCCAAGTAATGAGCTTGTGTTTGTGGGTGTGGGTATGTGCACTTCTGCATGTGTGAGTCTATGTTACCCTTGTTTACCTTTTTATGTTCTTCTGGAGTCTTGTAATTGGAGATCAAATTTTCCATTGAGCTCTGGCTTTTTCATTAGGAAAGTCTGGAAGTCCCTTACTTCATTAAACGTCCATCTCCTTGCCTGAAAGATTATGCTCAGTTTTGCCGGGTAGTTAATCCTTGGTTGTAGTCCTAGCTCTCTTGCCCTACGAAATATCAAATTCCAGTCCCTCCGCTCTTTTAATGTAGAAGCTGCTAGGTCCTGTGTGATCCTAACTGTAGTTCCTCGATATTTGAATTGTTTCTTTTTGGCTGCTTGTAGAATTTTTTTCTTTAATCTTATAATTCTGGAATTTGGCTACTATATTTCTTGGAGTTTTCAGTTTGGGATCTCTTTCAGGAGGAGTCCGGTGAATTCTATCAATAGCTATTTTATCTTCTGATTCCAGGACCTCAGGACAGTTTTCTTTGACAATCTCTTGGAGGATGTTGTCTAGACTGCTTTTCTCATCATGGCTTTCTGGTAGACCAATAATTCTTAGGTTGTCTCTCCTGGATCTGCTCTCTAGGTCAGTTATTTTTCCAGTGAGATATTTTACATTTTCTTGCAATTTTTCGATCATCTTGTTTTTTTCGATTGACTCCTGCTGCATCATAGAGTTCTGAGTTTCAGTTTGGTTGTATCTAATTTTTAGTGAATTATGGTCTTCAATAAGTTTTTAAGTTCCTTTTTTAGGGAGGTATTTTCTTTTTCCAAGTTGGTCATTGCCTCCCTGATTTGGTCTTTAAAATTTTTCTTAAGCTCCTCCAGGAATGCTATTTGGGCTTTAGACCAGATCATGTTTCCTTCTGTGGTCTCTGGTGTGGGCAGAAAGTCTATATTGTCCTGTGTGTTTTGTTGTTCTTGCCCTGCATAGTATGCTCGAATAGACTTTCTTGCCTTCCCCTTCTCCTTTTCAGCTTCCTTCCTTCCCATTGTGACTTCCTGTTTCTTAGTGTCTCAGGCTATGAGTTTGGGGCCTGATCCTTGACTTTGAATACCTCTGGGTGGCTAGTTTATGGCTAAGTCAGGGAAGTCAGTGAGGAATGTAGATGTGTAGGTGGGGTTGAGTCTGACCACTTCAGATTTCTGCCTCTATACCCCTGGGCTATAAGTAGTCTTTTGTTGGTGAGGTGAGGTGGGGCTAGTTGGGTCCCCTCCCTCTCTTCTCTTCAGATTCCTGGCTGTCTCAGTTACACCCTTTCTTGGAGATTCTCAAGCCTGAGGCTATTTCCATTAACTTGGGATTTCAGTCTGGGTGGGAGACTTATCTTTGGGTTTTCTGCTTCATGAAGGAGCCATTCCAGCCCCTGTATCATACAGGCAGGCAGTTTCTAAATTTCCAGGCTGGGGGCTGAATGCAGTCTGAGAAGCCACTCTCTCCACTGGGGGCCCGACTCTCCTACCTGGCTCCAATGATCCGTTCCCTCTGCGAGATGACTGCGATTCGTCCTTGGTAAGTATGCAGGCTGGGGCTTTTTCTCTCTCTGGTGTAGTCTGCTTGCCTGCTCTTAGGTCTGAGCTGTGCAGACCCCACGCGCTCTGCGCTTGACCTGTGCGGACACACTGGGCAACCTCCTGAGCTGGATTCTGCCACACTCTGTCTTCCACTGGGCTTCGTCACTCCGGAATCTGCTCAGATTTACCCTTTGGACTTAGTGACAGAGGAGCTCAGCGAGGTTACTGCTTCCTTTCCGCCATCTTGCCAAGCATATTCTTTAAAAGCTTGTAGCATCTATGTAGCTAGGTGGTGCAGTAAATAGGGCACTGACCCTGGAGTCAGGAGGACCTGAGTTCAAATCTGGCCTCAGACACTTAATACTCATTAGCCATGTGATCTTGGGCAGGTCACTCTACCCCAATCGCCCAGCCTTCTCCCCTCCAAAAGGCAAAAACAAACAAAAATCTTGTAGCATTTCATTTCAATTGTTTTGTAGGGTTTTTTTCCCTTCCATTTAATCTGTTGTAGTCATGTATATTGTTTCCTCTATTTCACTTTGTATCAGGTCATATAAGCCTTTGCATGCTTCTCTGTATTAATTATATTCATCATTTCTCACACCACAGTAATTTTCTTTTTCATTTGTTTAGCAATTCCCTATCAATGGAGATCCATTGTGCTTTCAGCTCTTTAGAATAAAAAATAAGTACTATGATAGCTTTTCTGATGTATACAGAGGCCTTTCTTTCTCCAAATTTTAATAATTCAGATTAGAGGATTATCATAGTTCAAAACAAAGTGTGGCTGAATTGGTAAAAGATGAATGAGTAAATGCACTACCTTAAGATAATGTGATGAAATTAAAATGGAAATTCTTAACCTTTGTAAGGAACAATCCATATTTAAATACTTTATGAAGAGCATATTGATAGTTGAGGAGAGCCCAGGTGTCTTCCTGATCCATCTGGAGGAAATAAGAAAGGGCCAGAGGCGGAGCCAAGATGGCGGAGTAGAAACAGCTCGTCCAAGCCTCTCTGCCCCCAGATTCTCCACAAACTATGTAAAAAAGGACTCTGAAAATTGGAGCCCCAGCACCCACAGAACGACACAGAGAAGCTAACCTCCCGCTGAGGACAGCCCAGCACCCTGCAGGAAGGACCAGCGCAGTGGTCTGGGAGCCGGCAGCGCGCAGAGCGCAGGAGCCGAGCTGAGCCCAGGTCCACATGAGCCGAGGTTTTAGCCCCAGGGAGGCAGGGCCAGCAGCCGGCTGGAGGAACCCCAGAACACCAGGAACTGTGGAGACTCCAGAATTATCAACATAGACTTGCCTAGGACAAAGTAAGAGGTTAGTGTCCTATGGACTTTGGGACCTGTATTTGGGGAATGCGTCAGCTCCCTCCCCTGGGGGCTAGAAGCTGCTGAGGAGACACGCCACTGTGTAGTTTTCAGAGGCATTTCCGGCTCCCAGCCTACAAATCGTGGGGAGATCCAGCGATCAGTCTTGGGGGTAATCGCTCTTGCTTTAACCTCCCTGGATCTGGATTGTGATCTAGGGTGGAAGTCGTGGGTGGGTTTACAGTTTGCCAGAAACAGAAGTTGCCCCCCACAGTTCGGGACAAAAATCCTCTATCTGGCCTTAAAGCCACAGTGTGGCAACAAGCCCAAAAGTCAGGTAATTAAGTGGCAACATGCCAAGGCAAAGGAAACAGAAAAATGCAACCCTAGACTCCTATTTTTGGGGGCATAGAGTGGGAAAAGGACTGTGAGGTCAGAAGTCCTGCTCCAAAAGCC
Organism: Gymnobelideus leadbeateri; assembly: GCA_011680675.1. Lineage (NCBI taxonomy): Eukaryota > Metazoa > Chordata > Mammalia > Diprotodontia > Petauridae > Gymnobelideus > Gymnobelideus leadbeateri. Next base: position 199,702 of record WOXC01003830.1, read on the forward strand.
CCAGGGGAAAACACGAGTGGGTTGCAGGCCATAGAGGACCTTAAGAAGGACTTTAAAAATCAAATAAGAGAAGTGGAGGAAATATTAGAAAGAGAAATGAGAAGGATGCAGGCAAAGTATGAAATGAGGGTCAACAGCCTGACTGAGGAAAACAACACCTTAAAAAATAGACTAGCTCAAATGGCAAAGGAGGCCCAAAGGGCATTGAGGAGAAGAATGCCTTAAAAAGTCGAATTTGCCAGATGGAAAAAGAATCTCAAAAGTTCACTGAGGAGATTCATTCCTTCAGAGTTAGACTGAAGCAAATGGAAGCTAGTGACTTTATGAGAAATCAAGATGCTGTTAAGCAGATCCAAACAAACGAAAGATTAGAAGGCAATGTGAAATATCTCATGGAAAAACCACTGACCTGGAGAATAGATCCAGGAGAGACAATTTAAAAATTATTGGACTACCTGAAAGCCATGATCAAGAAAGAACCTAGAAATCACCCTTCAAGAAATTCTCAAGGAAAACTGCCCTGATGTTTTAGATCCAGAGGGCAAAATAGAGGTTGAAAGAATCTACAGATCACCTCCTGAAAAAGATCCCAAAAAGAAAATTCCCAGGAATATTATAGCCAGGTTCCAGAATCCCCAGATCAAGGAGAAAATACTCCAAGCAGCCAGGAAGAAACAATTTCAATATTGTGGAAACACAATCAGAACAGCCCAGGACCTGGCAGCTTCTACACTGAGGGATTGAAGGGCATGGAATATGATATTCCAGAGGGCAAAAGAACTGGGAATGAACCCAAGGGTCACCTACCCAGCAAAACTGAGTATTTTGTTTCAGGGAAAATATGGTCATTCAGTGGAATAGAGGACTTTCAAGCATTCTTGAGGAAAAAACCAGAGTTGAATAGAAAATTTGACATCCAGACACAAGAAGTAAGAGATGCCTGAGAAGGTAATCAGGGAAAAGAAATCAAAAGGAACTTATCAAAGCTGAACTATTTACATTCCTATATGGAAAAGCAATATCTGTGACTGATGATATTTTTCCCACTATGAAAATAATGGAAGAAGGGGGTGTGGTCATACGAATATATATGTGAATGTGTGTGTATATGGTTACAGTTATATATGGATAGAGGGCATAGGTTGATTTTGTTGGGAAGGGAGAGTACTCAAGGGATGAAATTATGAGGTGAGAGAGGAAAGTGGCAAGAGGAGAGGGGAGAGACATGGTAGGGTAAACTATCTCATGTAGGGGAAGTGGGTGCAAAGGAGGGGGAGAATAAGGAAGGCTAAAAAGGCAAAACCACATTCACATTGAATTTGCTTCAGGGAGAAAATGACATACATACTAAATGGGATATCTCAACCTGCAGCAGGATAAGGGGAAGGGGGATGAGAGGAGGGATGATGGATGGGAGGGCATCCTTGGGGGGAGGGGAGGTTGGAAGTACCCACTATAGAAGAGGGACAGGATCATGCAGGGAATGGACCAGGTGGGGGTGGGATGAGTGGGAGGGAATTATAAGCAGCCTTGTACAATATATCTACTATGATAATGTTTTGCATAGCTAGACATGTACAACATATACTGAATTACTTATATCCCAAGAAGGAATGGGTGACAAGGGAGGAAGGAAATGGATCTGAAATTCAAGGTCGTAACATTAAATGTTTCAAATATATATATATAAATACTAAAAAAAAAAAAAAGAAAGGGCCAGAATATAAAAACTCTATTGATTATATAAATGCACTACATTGGCTAACCTAAGAAATGAAATGGCAGCCAATGATTTTGCATGACACTTGGAACACAGTAGACAATAAAGTTTTCTTTCATTGTTGACTTTAGATGCACCCAGTTATATACCAAATCCTGATGCTCTAGCTACGTGTAGGAATCACATAATCACGGAACTATAAATCCAAAGCAATGGTGGGGGGAAAGTAATATCACCTAAGGGCAGGGAGGAGAAATCTAAATAAACTTTACCTGCAAAATTGTACTGGAAGTGAGCTAGAGAGTTCGAACATGAAGGAGACACAAGGAGAAGTCCAGTGAGAATAGACCACAGAATGTAAGAAGAATACTCATGTTCCACACTTCTTTAAAAACAATTTGCAGCCATATTGGTATGGGCTTAAAACAGCTTCTACCTTGTTGCAGGGTAGTATATGACAAGAGATATCACAGAGCATTTCAAGAACTTCTTTGCAACATCCTAATGTTATGACCCAGAAACCTTAACACATCTGTTACCCCTGGCCACACATCTCATCCTTCCTAGGCTAGTCTTTCCCATATTGTACTCTGCATTTCATTCCCTTTCTTCCCCAGGGTCAGACTCTGCAGTAAACAAATAGCATGATGGAGTAGAAGAAAGATGACCTGAAATCAGAACATTGGATTCACAAGCTGCCTCTCAACAGTAACTGTGGAGCCCTGGGAAATTTTTTGAGCATCTCTGAGCTTCAGTTTCCTCATATTTAAAATAATGTTAATATATCTCATGGTGTTGTTGTTTGGGGGGGTGATTCAAATCAATTAGCCAACAAACATTTATGAAGTTTATGGTATTTTTCAGGCACCAATACTAAGTTCTTGGGACATAAAGAAAGGCAAAAATATGGTCCTTGCCCTTAAGGAGGTCACAGTCTAAGGGATTTGTTTTGATTACCCAAGAGTGCAGAGGTGGGAGCAAAGAGCTGAAGTTTTGAAGAAGCAAAGTTAGCTCAATCTCAGGAAAAGTCAACCTCACAAATAGATTTGTGCAAAACCAGAGTAGGCTGCTTCAAGAGGCAAAAGGTTCCCCCTCAGTGCATGGAGTTCGGAGTCTAGAGTCAGAAAGACCTGAGTTCAAATCCAGAATGAGACACTTATTAGCTGTGGGACCCAGGGCAAGTCACTTTATTCTGTTTGCCTCAGTTTCTTCATCTATAATGAGCTGGAGAAGGACACAGGAAAATATTCCTTTATATTTGCCAAGAAAACCCCAGATGGTGTTGCAGAGTCAGATACAATTGAATATACACACATGTGTATACACACATGTATATACACACGTTTATACATGCATGTACTATGTTACATTAAAACATTGACATGTTACACCCACTTTATGACAAGTCTCCTGTGAAAAACTAAAATAATTAAGCAGAACTAACCTCAGCTGAAAGTTCATGTAGCATTCCACATCTGTAGTACACTATCTCTATTTTAAAGTTGTTTTTAATAAATAGAAATTTATTGCATTTCCACCCTGTAACACACAGGGACAATGAAATTCCTTGTAAAAATATGCATAGTCAAGTAAAACAAATTATTTAATGGTTTGAGTGGATGGATGGATGGAGAGAGAAAGAGAGAGAGAGAGAGAGAGAGAGAGAGAGAGAGAGAGAGAGAGAGTTATCTTTATAATATTGTTGTTATGGTAAAAAACAAAATTCTCTTGGTTCCATTCACTTCACTGTGCATTACTTCATACAGGCCTTTCCATGTTTCAGAAATCATATATTTCATTCTTTTTTATACAGCACAATATTATGCTACCATATTCATATACAACCTCTTTGTTAATCATTCCTCAATTAAGAGGAATCCTTTTAATTTCCATCTTTTTTAGTTTGTGGTTGTAGTTGCCCCTGCTGTTGTTTTAACACAACAAAAAAAAAATGGACTGCCGTAAATATGTTTGCCCATGGAGAACATTTTACAATTTCTTTGATATTGTTCAGATATAGCCTTAGTAGTAGTATATTAGGGGTAAAAAGAATAAGACTGTTCAGTTAACACATTGTGTGCAATTCCAAATTGTTTTCATGAGTCCACCAATGCAAACTGTACAAGATACATCAATGTGCCTGTTTTCTCACATTCCCTCCAACATTTCCCATTTTCCTTTTTTGTTTTTTGCCAATTTGATGAATTTGAATATCGGAATCTCTTCAATTTGCATCTTAAAAATATTAGTGATTTTGATATTTTTCCTATGGTGATAACCTTAGTTTCTTCCCTTGAAAATTGTTCATTTCTTAAACTATTTGCCTATTGGAAAATAACCCTTTCCCTTCTAAATCTGCATCAGGTCATTACATATCTTGGAACTGAGACCTTTATCAGAGAAGCTTGGTGGAAAGATGATTTCAATTTATTTTTTCCTTTTGAATCTTAACTTCCTAATATTTATTTTAGGAAAACTTTATTTTTTTTTGTAATTTTGTAATTCAAGTCATCCATTTCATTTTCTGTGATCTTCTCTGTCCCATATTTGCTCACAAACTCTTCCCCTATCAATACATCTTGAGAAATGATTTTTTCCATGTTTTTCTAATTTATTTATGATGTTCCCTTTATTTTTAGGTCACAAATTCATTGGTAACTTGTTATAAGGCATAAGATATAAGTAAAAAAAACCCTAATTTCTTCCATGTTGCTGTCTAATTTGAGAATGGCATCCAATCTGGTTCCCCCAAATAATATGTAAGAAGTACAGTATCTTTTATCAACTAACAGATGACAAAGTCTGACAATATAGGAACCTTCCCCCAAAAATATCCTTGAAATTCCTACAAATAAATTGTACTAGAATCAGAATATTATCACAAACAAAAGTTTTTCATTGGTTACATAGGCATCATGGTTCCAAAACCATGTAAGAACAATGTTTGTAATAGACGACACACTGATTACCTGCAACCTCCAAAGTATTTGGAGTCAAAAGCTTTTAAAAAAAATGGACTCAGGAGAACAATTGGAAACCAGGGGGAGACAAGATGAAGTCCGTATTACTCCTCTTTAGGTCTCTGCTACTACATTTGTCCTGATGAAGCTTTTTTTTGTTTTTTGGAGGGCAATTGGGGTTAAGTGACTTGCCCAAGGTCACATGGTTGTTTTGTCTGTTAAGTGTCTGATGCCAGATTTGAACTCAAGTCCTCCTAACTCCAGGGCCAATGCTCTATTCACTGCACCACCTAGCCACCCCACTGATGAAGCTTTTCAATGAATCTACATCTTATCTGCCAAAACTCATTCAAATGCAAAAACCAAAAACATTCCTGTGTAATACTTCATTAAACAATGAATAATTAAATAAAATCAGAATAATAGTGGAAGAGTTTCCTCATACTATTTCTATGTGATAGCTATAAAAATGAGAAAAATAACAGTAATAAGGAGCATAATGATCCCTGACATATCTGTGGTGTTTTAAGATTCTTAAAACCCTTCTATGATATTCTCTTATCTCAATTTTGCAATGAACGTGTGGCAATTAAACTACTTTTAATGTTCCCATTTTCCAGATGAAGAAATGGAATCTTGGGGAAGTTACAAGACATCCCCCTGGTCACACAAGTAGAAATACCTGTTCACAGTCATCTTGCACCTTTTCAGAATGTTCTGAGTTTTAGTCATTCCAACCTAGGCTCAGAGGCCATTGCATTCTATGATCACAGGCACAAGATAACATGATTAGAGCATTATAATTAGAAGGGTGGACTGAACATGTCATGAAAGTCTAATCTCATGTCAGAGCACATGCCAATATATCATATTGCCTTTCATAAGTATAGTATTAATGCATATTCTAAACTGCATTGAAATGAGTTGGAGAGGAATACATCAAATTGAATTGAGTGATTGTTATTTTCAAATGAAGGACAAATCATTTATTAACCATTTACTTTGTGCCAGATACTTTGCACATCACTTTCCAAATATCATCTCATTTGGGCTTCACAACAAACCTAGAAGTCATGTACTATTTCTATGCCCATTTTACAGTTGAGGAAACTGAGAATTCAGAGCTTAAGTGATGTGCCTAGGTAAGCTAGTTAGTATCTAAGATTTGATTTGAACACAGATTTTCCTCATTCCAGGTTGAGCACTCTATCCACTCTGCTACCTAGATTCCTCTAAAGGTTTTCAGATATCTGCTTTCCCTGGCTATAAACAGTTGCTATCTCAGCCTTTATGGGACTTTGATTCCAGCAGGACTTCAGATCTTATTAGAGTGGTTGCTTCATTTCCCTCAGCCCATTGGACAGTTGATGACTGCTTTAGGTGGAGAGGTACCTGCATTGGCCTTCAGCTAGAACATTCTAGTTATTAGGAATAATGTCTTTATAAAGCTCTAATTTCTGCCAAGTGTTTCACGTTCGTTATCTGATTTAAATCTCCCCATAACCATGTGAAATATTATCCCAACTTTACAGATGAGGAAACTGAGGCAGACATTAAGCTACCTGTCCATTGGCATACAGCTGGTAAGTGTCAGGGCAAGACTCAAATTCATGTCTTTCTAAATTCAGGTCAAGTCATCTGATCCCAGCACACTGTGGAATCTCTTAATAACAGCCTGCCATTTTCTCAGGCTTCATTGATTATCTCATTCATCCCCTTTGTGTGGGGGGTGGGGGTGGGAGGTGGGGAGCAATTGAGGGAGTAGAGACCCCAGACAAGAGATCTTGCTGGGTTTCAGTTGCTATTATTTTCCTTTTTTTATGTCACTTGTCAAAGTAGCATCTGAGGTGACTCCATAGATGGGTTTCATTTTTGGAAATGAGTCTCCGGAGGCAGCTGCCAAGTTTATGTTGTGGTAACACTGGTGGTTTTCATGGTTCCTTATAGGATCTTTGCTGAACACATATCATTGTCGCTTAATTTTATAGCCCTTCTAAATCACTGTGTGTTTGTATATTTTATTGAGCTGTATTCCTGGAAGGAACATCATGAAACACAACACTCCCTAGGATAAGAGTTTGTGAAAAAGAGAAATGTTTATTCCAAGAAAACTGTATGCTGAGTGTAACCAACTGTTCTAAATAGTGGGATACTCCTGGTTGCTTTTCCCAAGTGACAACCCCAGAGAATGTAGAGGCAGGGACATTGTCTTGGGAAAGTGCTACCAAGCAAGAGAATAATCCAAGGACAAGCAGTAAGAATAAGAAGTTAAAAGTCCATTTAAACTACTCACTGGATAATCAGAGATTGGCCTCATTTTGGAAGATCAACTTCATAGAATTATAGTCTCAGAGAAAGGAGGTTCTATCATGTCTAATTCCTTACCTGAAGTATAAATTCTTGCTTGGCACATAATAAGCTTAATCGTTCTGCTGTCTTGTTGCTTACAATATTCCCCCAAAGTTTTCACCCAATCTACTTAAAGAGTTCCAGTGACTGGGAACACATTACCTTTCAAGTTTATCCATTCTATGGTCATATAGCTCTGATTTGGAGGATGTGATATTGAGCTAAAATATCCTTACACTGTCCCTTCAGATCATCGGTCCTGAACATGCACTCTGAAAACCAGAGTATTCAGTAACTCTATGATCAATGGACAAACTTTCACCTCCTATTGTGATTATTTTTTCTTCTAAATCTTCCCTTTTTGAGAATAAACACCCCAGGCCCTCAATTGAGCCTATTATAAAATTGTTTCTGTTGCCACATATAGGTCCTGATGATAATTATCACAATAGTTGTATCAAGACATAGAAGATAATAGATAGACTGGTTGGATGTTATCCTTTATTCTTGGAAAGGATCAAAATGACATCACTATATTGGGTCAAGGCACAGTGTGTCTAACTGTGGCTGATCAGACCAATATGAGGTCTGGAGGTTCTACCACAGGTCAGGCACAATTAGTCAATAGAGAGATAGACAGACAGACAGACAGACAGACAGACAGATAGATAGATAGATAGATAGATAGATAGATAGATAGATAGATAGAGTCAATCTCTTTTGATCCTCATCAGAACCCATTGGGGTAGATGCCATTATTATAACTCTTATTTTATATATGAGGATGCTGAATATTAGAAAGGCTAAATAAGTTGTAATAGACATATATCTAATAAATGTTGGGCCTAGAATTTGAACCCAGGATTCTCTAGACTACAAGATCTCTTGGGATAGAATAAAGACCATGGACCCTGCTAAGGAAAGGGGTATTTCAAGGGCACTTCATTTATCAAAGAAAAGTACTAAAGAGACTACCCTAATGCCCTGAGAGTGCTGTGTTTGCAGGGGTAGTTTAAACTTAAGAGTATTTAAGAAAAATGAACTATATAGATGTCCAGAATATACTGTTGGGTTAGAAACTCCATTATTATAAAAAAGAATGACATTTCCTACAAAGACAATGGTTTCTCAGAGGGAAAATAAAGATGGCAAAAAGAGTGGCAGCATTTAAATTGAGCTTTCTTCTAGGACCTCATAAATTCTCAAACAATTGAAATTGATCTAGGATATCATGGATGCAACTGTCATAACCAACAATTCAATCTACTCACCTCTAACCATCCTATGTAACTCTCCCCATAGTCTCCCATATATTAACCGTAGGAGGTTTACTGGGCTTGCTGGGGGATGGGTTGATCTTCCTCACTTTTTGTCAACTTCTCAAAGATACCAATAAAATATATGGACTGTCCCATGTTATCATCATTGTTATAGCTGTAATCACCACCATCATTGCTATTGTTATTTAGGCTATTTATCCTTCTAACTCAAAATGTGAGTAGTTCATATATATCCTTTTTTTTTTTTTTTTGCTTTTTGGAGGGGGAGGCCAGGGCAATTGGGGTTAAGTGACTCACACAAAGTTACATGGATAGTAAGTGTTAAGTGTCTGAGGCTGTATTTGAAATCAGATATTCCTGACTCTAGGGCTGGTGCACCATTCACTGTACCACCTAGCTGCCCCTTACCTTATTTTAAATAAAACATTTCATTCATGATATATTTTAATATGTGATATACTTCCCTGCTTAAATGGCTACAGAACTAGCTTTATGGGCTCCAGAAAGATCTGGATTCAAATTCTGCTTTGATACATACTGTCTTTGGAACCAACAGCTAGTCACTTAACCCTTGAATGCTCTTTAAAAAAACTCTTTAAGAATTTAAACTCCAAAGAAAATGTCAATCTATATTGGTTCTACATCTGGGAGTTTCATTAATGAAATTATAGGCACGTTCTCAATTCCATTGTTATTCTCTTACTTGAAATCTTCATGTTTCTGTATTAGCCACATATCCTTCACTCATCGAATTTGTGCCATCCCAATGACTTCTGAGTTTTCTCATCTTTAATTCAGACACAGTATTGGTCCATAATCATAGGCATGCAACATTATTAACAGAATATTAGAACTTTTCAGGGGGGCACTCCCTAATCTGGCTCTAGCCTACTTTTTCAGAATCTTATTCATTACTCCTCTGATAAACTACTCTCTGGTCAAACTGGACAGCTTGCTACTCCTCAGACACTGGATTTTATCTCCTTTTCCTATATTTTGCATAGGCTTGTCCCCATGAATCTAATGCAAAGCTATTTTTTAGCCCCTGTTTCTTTGCTCCTTTTAAGGAGTAATTTAGGTGGCACTCTCTTTAAAAGATCTGTCTGGATCCCTTCATTTGTTAGAGCCCCAGCACGCCAAAATGTTTTGTATTAGTTTTCTCTTTTTCAGTCTTTACTAACATGGATAGATGTTGTATTCATCAGGAAAATGTAGTTGCTTTCCAAGAAAGGAAGGAATGAGTTCTACACAATTTCTAACATGAAGAGATATATAGACTTTAAAAATAATGTTTATTTATTTTAGTTTTCAACATTCATTTCCATAAGATTTTGAGTTACAAATTTTCTCCCTATCTCTTCCCTACACCCCACCACAAGATACTGAGCCTACTGAATACCCCTTCTCCCAATCTGCTCTCTCATATCCTCCCCCCGTCCCCTCTAACTTCCTAGTAGGGCAAGATGGATTTCTATACCCCAGTGCCTGTATATCTTATTTCCCAGTTGTATGTAAAAAACAATTTAAAAAAATATTTGTTCTTAAAACTTTGATTTCCAGATTTTTTCCCTTCTTCCCTCATCACACACCCCCACTAGGAAGACAAGCAATTCAATATGGGTTGTACATGTGTAGTTATGCAAAAAATTTCTATTGTAATTATATTGTGAAAGACTTACTAGATTTCCCTCGATCCCTTCCCACCCCCCACTTATTCTATTTTCTCCTTTTACCCTGTTCCTTATCAAAAGTGTTTGCTTCTAACTACAATCTCCCCTAATCTATCCTCCCTTCTATCACCCCCCATCTTATCCCATTCCCTTCTTCTTTCCTGTAGGGCAAGATACCCAATTGGGTGTATATATTATTTCCTCTTTAAGCCAAATTCAATGGTAATGAGGTTGACCCATTCCCTTTCACCTTCCCACTCTTCCCCTCCATTTTAACAGTTTTCTCTTGACTCTTTTATATGGGAGGAGAAAGGGAGAAATAGAATAAATTATCTCCTGTGCCTTCTATGTATACAGGTACACACATATACCCACACTCACATGTATATTTCTACACACATACACCTCCTATACATACATATATATTCCCTTCAACTATCCTCATACTGAGAAAAGTCTCATGAGTTGTAGTTATTATTTTTCCATGTAGGAATGTAAGTAGTTCAACTTTAGTAAGTTCCTTATGATTCATGCTTCTCTTGCTTCTTGCATTTGAGAGTCAAATTTTCTGTTCGGTTCAGGTTTTTATCAAGAATGCTTGAAAATCCTATATTTCATTGAATGACTATAATTTATCCCCTGAAGCATTATACTCAGTTTTGGTGGGTAGATGATTTTTGGTTTTAATCCTAGCTCCTTTGACCTCCAGAATATCATATTCCAAGCCCTTCAATCCCTTAATGTAGAAGCTGCTAGATCTTGTGTTATCCTTATTGTGTTTCCACAATACTCAAATTGTTTTTTCCTGATTGATTGTAAAATTTTCTCCTTGGCCTGGGAACTCTGGAATTTGGTAATAATATTCCTAGGAGTTTTCTATTTGGGATCTTTTTCAAGAGGTGATTGGTTAATTCTTTCAATTTCTATTTTGCCCCCTGGTTCTAGAATATCAGGGCAATTATCCTGAGAATTTCTGGAAGAATCATTTCTAGGCTCTTTTTTTGATCATGGCTTTCAGGTAGTCCAATAATTTTTAAATTATATCTCCTGGATCTTTTTTCCAGGTCAGTGGTTTTTCCAATGAGATAGTTAACATTGCATTCTAATTTTTAAAATTTTTTAATTATTTTTTTGCATTCTATTTTTTATTTGTTTGGATCTGTTTTATAGTATCTTAATTTCTCATAACAGCATTAGCTTTTATTTGCTCTAATCTAATTTTGAAGGAATTATTATCTTCAGTGAATTTTAGAAATTCCTTTTCCACTTGGCAAATTCTTATTCTCATTGGCTTTTTGGGCTTCTTTTGCCACTTGAGTTAGTATATATATATATATATATATATATATATATATATATACACACACATATATATATGTATATATGTATATATGTATATATGTATATATATATTTTTTTTTTCTTTTAGGAGCAGGGAAGGCAGGGAAATTGTGGTTAAGTGACTTTCCCAAGGTCACATGGCTAGTAAGTGTTAAGTGTCTGAGGTTGGATTTAAATCCAGGTCCTCCTGACTCCAGGACCAGTGTTCTATCCACTGTACCACATTAGCCACTCCTAGTCTATTTTTAAAGGGGTTGTTTTCTTCAGTATTTTGGTTGTCTCCTTTAGCAAGCTATAGACTCACTTTTCATTATTTTTTGCATCATTCTCATTTCTCTTCCCAATTTTTCCTTTACTTCTCTTATTTGATTTTCAAAATTCTTGAGCTCCTTCATAGCCTACTACCAGTTAATATTTTTCTTGGAGGCTTTTGATGCAGGAGTTTTGGCTTTGTTGTCTTCTTCTGGTTTCATATTTTGATCCTCTTTGCCCCCCAAAAAGTTTCTATGATCTGATTGAGCTTCCTCTGGCCAGCCAATTACTTGACTTTTGACTTCTTTGCCATGGTAGAAATATGTTCCAGACTGGAGAGAGCTGTGTCCCAAATTTCAGGTATTTTCACAGCTATTTTCAGAGCTGTTGTTGGGGCTATGAGGAGGGCACCCTTTGTACAGGCACAAGCTCTGGAATACTAGCATTCCTCACCCCAGGACCACCACCCAAGACTGCAACCCAGATCCAACTAGGTCAAAGCAAGATCTCTGAATGGTTATTTGGTCCCCCAACAATCTGCAGGCAAGGAACTTCAGAGGCAGCCATGTGGCAGCAGCTGCAGCCACTGCATCCCTTCCACCTTTGTAGGCCCAGGGATAGGGGCCAGACTGTACTCTTCTCTGACTTAATTCCAACAGAGTTCCCTACTTAACTTTTACTTTCTCTTTGGTGTTTATGGGTTGAGAAGTCTGGAAACTACCACAGCTGCCCATGATTCACTCTCCTGAAGTCTGCTCTGGCCAATCTGGGCTGTGAGTCTGGACTAATGTGGCTCACACAGGACTGTTCTCAGTTCCCAGTCCAGTGTGATATACCCTTTCTGTTGGCTTGCCAGGCTGCCTTCAGTTGGAGATTTGCTTCTCTCTGTTAATGTAAGGGTTCTATAGCTTTAAAATTTGTCCAGGGCAATTTTTTAAACATGTATTGGAGGTGGTTGGAGCTAGATCTCAAGCAAGTTTCTACTTTTACTCTGCCATCTTGGCCCCACCCCGTCTTTCATTCTAGAACAGCAAGCAATATTTAGTCCTAATACTCAAAGCAAAGAAAGATTGTCAGAGAAAGAGAACCATATATAAACATGCTAAGGTATGAAATAAAATTATTAAAACAACATATTTATCAGTAATAGAAGAAAAAAGAAACTATAAATAAGTTGTATTCATTTCAATAATGCAAAGATGGCTCAATATTAACAATATATTTAGCATTCAATCAGCCAACATTTATTAGGTAACTACTCCATACCAGTTACTGTGCCAAGGGTTTGGGATACAAAGAAAGGCAAAAACAAAAGCCAACTCCAACTTTTAAGGAGCTCACAGCTGATAACAAAAAAGTAAAGAAAAAGATAGCATCAGCAGATGAAGAAAAAAAGTCTTCAACAAACCAGCACTCAATTTTAAATATGCTAAAATATCTAAAAGGGTAGAAATTAAAAAAAAAAATCTTCCCTTAATATTATCAGAAGCATTTATCTAAATCCAAGATTTAGCTTTATTTTAATAGATAAATATTTATAATATTTATAGATAATATTTAATGGATAAATAATAAATATTAGATCATTTCTAATTAAGGATAGGGATGAAGCAAAACTAACCACTACTCACAGTAAAATTTTATGTAATTCTAGGAATTATAAGTGTAGTAATAAAATGAGAAAAATAAATTAAAGGAACAAACATTGGCAGAGATTTAAATATCTGTGTAGATGATATCAGTGTCCTTTCAAAACAACAACAACAATCTAATCAAGATAATAAATAGCTTTAGCAGAGTAGTAGGACATAATATAAACCCAGAAATCATCAGCATTTCCATATGATAACAAAAATGAAAAAAAAAACATAGAGAAATAATACTTAAGTTAGCAGCATAATGTAGCAAGTACTTGTCATTAGTTTTATATGACATTAATGGTAGTTTTATTATTACAAATGCAAAACAGTTTTCCCCCAATGGAGCTATTTGAAGAACTAAATAATTAAAGTGAATTCAGGGTTCATGACTGGGACAGGCTAATATATGTCATGCCTTTGCCCAGCAAATTAATTTACAAATGTAATTCTATATCCATTAAAATTTTGACAGATTCTTTTAAGGAATTATAGAAAATATCAAAATACACATGAAAGAATAAAAAAAAAGTAAAAGAAAAGTCAATAAAGAGTGCTGAAAAGTAAGAGAAAAAACAATAATCAAAGGCCATCTCTTTTTTTTTCTGGCTATAGATTAGGAGTATTTTTTTCTTTATTAATTTGTTTGTTTATTTTTAGTTTACAAGATTCAATTCCATAATTCTTTGTCTTTCAAATTTACCTTCCCTCTCTTCCCCCACCACCTATGACAAAATATAATCCAATATAGGATCTGCAAATACTTTTATATTAGATATTAGTCAGGTTACAAAGGTGTATTGTACTAGATGGAATGAAAAATGGTAGAGGAAATAAAACTAAACAATAAAAAGAAAAAGATCAAGTAGTTTGCTTCAATCAGGATTCAAACTCAGTTCTTTCTAGTTCTTTCTCTGGATGTTGCATCTCTCTCCATCATGAGTCTTTTGGGATTGACTTTTATCACTGCATAGCTGAGTCTGTCATCACACAAAAGTTGTGTCTGTGATTGTATACAAATTAGGGAGTAAATTTTTTACCAGTCTTGTATAATAGCAAGCATCCTAGTATACCCAGGATGGCTGCTAGCACAAGTTCTTTGATCTGCTTTACTAAAAGAAAGCAACTTTAAAAGGGTCAACAATCTTTAATTACATAGATAGACAGATAGATGATAGATAGATAGATAGGTAGATAGATAGATAGATAGGTAGATAGATATAGATATCAATAAGTATATAAATAGGGATAAAGATAGAGATAGATCATTTACTTGGTTCAGGGGGGAAAGTCAGCACTCTGAACTTCAGAAAATTTAAACAGAAATTACAAGCAGACAAAAATAAATACAGACCGAAAAAAATAGCACAATTCAATAGCCACACAGGACTTCTAGCTGTCTGACCACTGCATACATAACATAGTTACCAGAGAAAGAAGCACCAACATCTGGCTTTCCAAAGGTGGGGGGCAAAATATCTACCCAGAGTCTCAGCTAGTCAAATCACACAACTCTTCCCATAAATGTTCCAAAGCAAAAGCTCACCTCAGAGCATATAAGTCCTTCTTCAGGGTCAGAGGACATCACACACTTCATGACCCATGGCTTAATTACAAAGTAACAAAAGGTGTGGGCCTTTCTGAAAAAGAAGACTCCTCCCAATCAAGCCCCTTCTCTTGGGTTCCACTTGAGACCCATTAAGGGGCAGGGAAGATCTTCAAATCCCCTTACCATCAGAACATGAAAGAAAGGAAATGTTAGATAATGAATCCATCAGTAAATTCTCACTACAAGAAAGATAAAAGACAATTCTGACTACATAATAATAAAAAGCCTTTGAACAAATACAAAGGAAAAAATTAGGATGGTAAATACATTTCTATTAAATATATTTGATAAAAGATGACTTCCAAATATGCAGGGAGTTAATAAATTCATGGCTCTCTCCTTATCAGCTCTGTCTCAACAACAACATTATCTTCTGTTCATTTATTTATTTACATGTTATATGTCTTTCTTTATTAGAAGCTCAGGTCCCTGAGGGCAGGTACTATCTCTCTGTCTGTTTGTGTTCATATTACCAGGTTTAGTCTGTCATGTGCAGTAAGGGCCTATTAAATGCTTGTTTTTGACTAGATTTGTTGATTTTTGTCTTTCAGATGATTGCTGGAGTGGAGGCTTTATCATTTATTACCTCATATAGTAACTTTCATGTAATAGTTACTGAATGCATGGTTATTGAATTAAACAGAGAATGCAAAGAAACATGGGAAGATAAAGAAAGAGAAGAATAATGGGGGAGTAGAAGCACAAATGAAAGCAAAAGAAAAATGTGTTTACTCTATGCTATGTAGATAGGTATAAGAAAGAGCTGACTAGACCTCAAATAAGAAAGCCTGGGTGACATTCTTACATCTAACACAGGCTCTATGACCTTGGGCAAAGCACTTTACTTTTGAAATAAATCCAAAATGAGAATGATGACACCAAAATTACTTAACCTAACAGGGTTACTCTTTGGCTCACGTGAGGTAGTAATTTAGTCAATCCACAAGCAAATCTTGAGCACTATCTGCTATGTTAAGACTTGAAGATATAAAAAAGCCAAAGAGAGCCCTTCCTCTTAAGGATATCATAGTATAATACAGGAGATATCATACAAACAACTATATACAAAGAAGTTATATATACAGGATGGTTTGGAGTTAATCTCAGAGGGAAGGCAGTTGAATTAAGAATAATAAGAAAAGGCATCTTGTTAGAAGGTAGAAGGTAGAAGGAAGAACATTCCTGAAATGGATAATAACCAATGGACATGCTGAGAGGCAGAATAAAGAGTGTCTGGTGTGAGGAATATCAAGAAGATCAATATCACAGGATCACTGAGGGAGGAGTCAGACAAATAAGATAATGTTCAGAGGAATATGAGTGGTAGATACCACTCAAGGAGATACTCATTGCCATTCCTCCTATGACTCTTACTTCTAACTAAGTAACTAACTAACTAACTAACTACTTAACTAACTACAACAACAAAAGAAACCCCAAGGGAGAATATGATGCTTTCAACTCATTTACGTTAAAAAAATAGATAATAATTAGATGAACTCTGAGGACCCTTATAACTCTAAATCTGTAAGTCTTTGACCCAGGACTTGGGATCAAATTTCATCTCCAATGCTATTACTACTTGTATGACTTTTGTTAGGTACTTAATTTCTATGGCTGTCATTTTTCTCATCTGCGAAATATATGCAAAGTTGTCTGTCATCTCGGGATAACCACTGAAAAGTCTGTCATTGATTCGCCCCAAACTATGTAAAAGGGGACTCTGAACAACTTCTGGAGCCCCAGCACCCACAGAATGACACAGAGAAGCTAACCTCCCACTGAGGAAAGCCCAGCAGCCCTGAAGGAAGGACCAGCACAGAGCTCTGGGAGCCAGCAGTGCACAGTGTGCAGAGTGTGGGGAGCCTCGGAGCAAAGCCCAGGTCCCCGTGAGCCAAGGTTTTAGCCCCAGGGCGGCAGAGCCAACAGCCAGCTGGAGAGACCCCAGAACAACAGCAGCTGTGGTGACTCCAGAATTATCAACATAGACATGCCTAGGACAAAGTAAGAGGTTAGTGTCCTATGGACTTTGGGACCAGTATTTGGGGAATGCGTCGGCTCCCTCCCCTGGGGGCTAGAAGCCTCTGAGGACAAACGCCATTTTGTAGTTCTCAGAGGCAGCTCGAGCTCCTGGCCTGCGAACTGTAGGGAGATCCAGCGATCAGTCTTGGATCTGGATTGTGATCTAGGGTGGAAGTCGTGGGTGGGTTTACAGTTTGCCAGAAACGGAAAAAATTCCTCTATCTGGCCTTAAAGCCATAGTGTGGCAACAAGCCCAAAAGTCAAGTAATTAAGTGGCAACATGCCAAGGCAAAGGAAACAGAAAAATGCAACCCTAGACTCCTATTTTGGGGGCATAGAGCAGGAAAAGAACTATGAGGTCAGAAGTCCTGCTCCAAAAGCCCCAAGGGAAAACATGAGCAGGTTGCTGGCCATGGAGGACCTTAAGAAGGACTTTAAAAATCAAATAAGAGAAGTGGAGGAAAAATTGGAAAGAGAAATGAGAAGGATGCAGGAAAAGTATGAAATGAAGGTCAACAGCCTGACTGAGGAAAACAACACCTTAAAAAATAGACTAACTCAAATGGCAAAGGAGGCCCAAAAGGGCAATGAGGAGAAGAATGCCTTAAAAAGTCGAATTTGCCAGATGGAAAAAGAATCTCAAAAGTTCACTGAGGAGATTCATTCCTTCAGAGTGAGACTGGAGCAAATGGAAGCTAATGACTTTATGAGAAATCAAGATGCTGTTAAGCAGATCCAAACAAATGAAAGATTAGAAGGCAATGTGAAATATCTCATGGGAAAAACCACTGACCTGGAAAATAGATCCAGGAGAGACAATTTAAAAATTATTGGACTACCTGAAAGCCATGATCAAAGAAAGAACCTAGAAACCACCCTTCAAGAAATTCTCAAGGAAAACTGCCCTGATGTTTTAGATCCAGAGGCCAAAATAGAGGTTGAAAGAATCCACAGATCACCTCCTGAAAAAGATCCCAAAAAGAAAACTCCCAGGAATATTATAGCCAGGTTCCAGAATCCCCAAATCAAGGAGAAAATACTACAAGCAGCCAGGAAGAAACAATTTCAATATTGTAGAAACACAATCAGAATAGCACAGGACCTGGCAGCTTCTACAATGAGGATTGAAGGGCATGGAATATGATATTCCAGAGGGCAAAAGAGCTGGGAATGAACCCAAGCGTCATCTACCCAGCAAAACTGAGTATTTTGTCTCAGGGAAAATTATGGTCATTCAGTGGAATAGAGGACTTTCAAGCATTCTTAAGGAAAAAAAAAAAACAGAATTGAATAGAAAATTTGACATTCAGTCACAAGAAGCAAGAGATGCTGAGAAGGCAATCAGGGAAAAGAAATCAAAAGGAACTTATCAAAGTTGAACTATTTACATTCCTATATAGAAAAGCAATACCTGTGACTGATGATATCTTTCTCACTATGAAAATAACGGAAGAAGGGGGTGTGGTCATATGAATACATATGTGAATGTGTGTGTATATGGTTACAGTTATGTATGGATAGAGGGCATAGGTTGAATTTGTTGGGAAGGGAGAATACTCAAGGGATGAAATTATGAGGTGAGAGGAAAGTGGCAAGAGGAGATGGGGAGAGACAGGGTAGGGTAAACTATCTCATGTAGAAGAAGCAAGGGGAAGTGGTTGCAAGGGAGGAGAATAGGAAGACAAAAAGGGCAAAACCACATTCTCATTGGATTTGGTTCAGGGAGAGAATGACATATATACTAAATGGGATATCTCAACCTGCAACAGAATAGGGGGAAGAGGGATGAGAGGAGGGATGATGGATGGGAGGGCATCCTTGCGGGGAGGGGAGGTTGGAAGTACCCACTATAGAAGAGGGACAGGATCATGTAAGGAATGGACCAGGTGGGGGGTGGGATGAGTGGGAGGGAATTATAAGCAGCCTTGTACAATATATCTACTATGATAATGTTTTGCATAGCTAGACATGTACAACATATACTGAATTACTTATCTCCCCAGAGGGAATCGGTGACAAGGGAGGAAGGAAATGGATCTGAAATTTGAGATTTTAACATTAAATGTTTCAAATATATATAAATACTATTATTAATAAAATATTTTATTAAAAATGTCTGTCATTATTATATCAAGCAGTGGCAAAAAAGATGGTAAACATAACTGGAAAGTGGTGCTGCTTCCTTATTAAAGTTAATGGACTTAGTATCAATTTCTTTCACCAACTGGTCAATATCTAATGGGAGAATTATGCCTACACTCAGGCAAAATCACTATTTATGACATTGTACTTGATTGCTTATGGGTCTGATATTTTTGTTTATTTTATTTTATGCTGGGTTTTATTTGGGAGTTCGCTGTTTTGTTTTTAATTAATTTTGTTATTGAGTTTGCTTTCTGTTGTTTGGAACAACAGAATCATAGAATCCTTTGATTGTATCATTATGGGGACAAGGTTAAGGGGGATGAAGCAGGGGGGATAGATTCCCTTGGCCAATACTGATCATTACCTGACTATGAGTTTCATTCATTCATACAAGCATGGATTAGACGTCTACTACACCCAAGGCACTGTGTTCATTTCATAGGATGTAAGGATAATAGAATGGTGTGATCATAGACTTAGATATGAAAGGGACTTCAGGGGTCATCTAGTCTAATTTTTTCATTTAACAAATTAGTCAAGTAAAGGTTCAGGCATGATAAGTGACTTTCCTAATGTCAAATGGTTAGTTTTGAACTGGTATTTGAACTTCAGTCCTCTGATTTCCTAAATGTATGTGTCCAAAGAAGTTAGAGCAAAATTTATCAGTTAAAAATGCAAAAGCAAGAGCTTGTGGTGCCATGATAGTGGAATAAGAAATGGGCCCTCTGAAGCCTCCCAAATTTCCTTACAAACAACTAGAAAACTGCCTCACAATTGGTCTAGGAGCAAAAAAGCAGCTTACTAACTTGCAGGAGAAGTCTGTCTCACTTGGGTGGGAGGAAACCTAGGTCTAAGTGCAGCAAGAGCAGGAATAGGAGCAGCCAGTCTCACAGGAGGGGGTTTCAGCAAGGCTCCAGGCTGGGGGCATTCCACCAGTGAGGCGCTATCATCCTGCAATGCAGCAGCCCCCCAGGGAAGTAAGCAGTCTGTGCTACCAGTAAGGCCCAACCCCCAACACAATCCACCAGTTTAGCCATGACCCCAATGCTTACCAGTAGTGAAGTCCCACACTGGGGAGACTCCCATAATGGGGAGATCCTGCCCCTATGTCCTACTAGCAGAGAGAACTTGATTCCATAGCAACCCAGAAGCCAGGTTTCACTTCAGGAATGGGTCAGCAGCTAAACCTCATACTAAGGGGAGGACGCAAGGAAGTCCCACCACCACCCCTCAGAATTATAAGACAAAAGGGAAGCCTACCCTGAGAGAAAGCAAGGAGATAAGCCCTGAAGTCCAGTGAAACAAGGAGTAAGATTCAGAGCCCCACCACAAAATGTTTGGGACAGTGCAGGACCAGAGCCCATAAAACATAAAAAACTCCAAGTCAGAAAAGGTGTAAAGAATGAAGAAACAAAAACAAAGGAAAAAAGAGCTTGACTATAAAAAGTTACTATGGTGATAGGATCAAGACACAAATTTAGAAGATGACAATCACATCAAAATCACTACATGTGAAGTCTCAAAGAAAAATGTAATTTTTTCCCCTCAGGCCCAAAAGAGTTCCTAGAAAAGTTCAAAAAGAATCAAATTAGAGAAGTAGAAGAAAAATTAGGAAAAGAAATGAGAGTAATACAAGAAAATCATGAAAAAAAGGTAATAGCACGGGAAAATATGTATAAAAATTAATTAACTGGGGAAATTAACTCCCTAAAAATGTAATTGGTCAAATGGAAAAGGAAGTACAAAACGTTACACAAGAAAATAATTCCTTAAAATTAGAATTGAATAAGTAGAAACTAATGATTCTATTAGATATTAAGATACCATAAAAAATAAAAAAGTAAAAATAATAAAGAAGAAAGCATGAAATTTCTCATTAGAAAAACAATGGACCTAGAAAATACATTCAGGAGAAATAACATGATAAATATTAGACTACCTTAAAACCATGATAAAAACATCGTAGACATCTTTCAAGAAATTATCACGGAAAACTGCCCTGATATAGTAAAACCAAGCGGCAAAATAGAAATCAAAATAATCCACCAATCACTTCCTGAAAGAGATCCCAAAATGAAAACCCCCAGGAGCATTAAAGTCAAATTTCAGAGCTTACAGATCAAGGAGAAAGTATTGCAAGTATCCAAAAAGATACAATTCAAATATTGTAGAGCTATAATCAGGATAACATAGGATGTGGCAGCTTCCACATTAAAAAACAAAAAACAAAAAAACATAAAACAGGGTTTGGAATATGATTCACCAGAAAGGTGAATGAGTTCAGATTACAACCAAGAATCACCTACCCAACAAAATTCAGTATAATGTTTCATAGGCAAAGTGTATATTTACTGAAATAGAAGACTTTCAAGAATTTCTATATAAAATAATAGAGCTGAGTAAAAAACTTGAGGTCCAAATACAAGACTCTATGGAAACATAAAAAGGTAAAAAGAAACAAGCAAGAAAAAAAAACATAAGAAATTCAATAATGTTAAACTATTAATATTTCTATATGGCAAGATATT
Source organism: Gymnobelideus leadbeateri (assembly GCA_011680675.1). Classification (NCBI taxonomy): domain Eukaryota; kingdom Metazoa; phylum Chordata; class Mammalia; order Diprotodontia; family Petauridae; genus Gymnobelideus; species Gymnobelideus leadbeateri. The sequence continues at coordinate 221,215 of WOXC01003830.1, forward strand.
TGTAACTCAACTTTAATACTGTAAGAACAATTAGAATAAATATGCATAGGCAGAGAGTGTGGATATAAGGTAACTTTGATTGGATAATAAAAAAGGGGTGAGAAAGAAAACTGCACAGGAATAAGGAGAGAGGGACTGAATAGGGTAAATTATACCGCATAAAAGAGGCATGAAGGGGATATTATAATGTCGGGGAAGATGTGTGGTTGTAGGTGGCAAAGCTTAAACTGTCATCAAAATTAGCTCAAAAAGTCAATACACACATATGAAATACACACTCAGTTGGATATAGAAATCTATCTTACCCTCTAACGAAGAAAAAAGGGATGGGGATAATAAAAGGGCAAGGACAGACTGAAGAAAAGGAGGGTATATTGGGTGGGGAGACTGAACTGAAGTAAAACACTTGTGATGAGGCAAAGAAGAGGTATAAGAGAGAAAGAGAGATAAACAAGCAAAATATAACATGTATGGAAATACACAGTTAATTATCACAACTATAAATGTGAATGGGATGAACTTACCCATAAAACAGAAGCAGATAGCAGAATGGATTAAAAACCAGAATCCTACAATGTTATTTACAAGAAATATATTTGAAAAAGAGAGATAAACAAAGATTAATGGACTGGGTCAGAATCTAGCATTCTTTCACTGAAGCAAATAAAACAGGGGTAGTGATCACAATCTCAGACAAAGCAAAATCGAAAATAGATCTAATTAAAAGAGATGAAGAAGGAAACTATATCTTGTTGAAAAGTGCCATGGATGATGAAGTCATATCAGTACTAAACATATATCTCCTAATGTTATAGCATCTAAATTTTTGAAGAAGTTGAATGAGTTACAGGAGGAAATAAACAATAAATCATACCAACGGGGGACCTCAAAATTCCCTTCTCTGAACTAGATAAATCTAACCAAAATTTAAAAAGAAAGAAATCAAGGAGGTTAAATTCTATAAAAGTTCAAAATGATACATCTCTGGAGAAAATTGAATGGGACTAGAAAGGAATATAACTTTTTTTTTTCTCAGCAGTACATGTCACCTACACAAAAATTGACCATGCATTAAAACATAAAATCCTCACAAGCAAATGTAGAAAAGCAGAAATAGTAAACACATCCATTTTAGATCATAATACAATAAAAATTACATTCAAAGTGGACAATATAAAGAGATTAAAATTAATTGGAAATTAAATAATCTAATTCTAAAAAAAATAAGTGGGTCAAAGAACAAATAGAAACAATAATTTCTCTAAAAAATTACAACAGGTGAGACAATATAGCAAAATTTATGAGATGCTGTCAAAGTGATGCTTAGGGAAAATGTATATCTCTAATTGCTTACATCAATAAAGTAGAGAGAAACTAGATCAATTAGTTGAGCTTACAACTAAAAAAAAAAAAAGAAAAGAAAAATAACAAATTAAAAATGCCAAATTAAACACCAAATTGGAAATCCTGGAAATCAAAGGAAACATTAATAATACTGAAAGTAAGAAAAGCATTGAACTAATAAGTAAAACTAGAAACTTGTTTTAAAAACAATAGATAAATCATTGGTTAATTTGATTTTTAAAAGGAAAGAAGACAACCAAATTACTATTATAAGACATTAAGGGATGAATTCACAATGAATGTAGGAGAAATTAAATAAATTGTTAGGAGCTATTTTTCCTAATTAATTATATGGCAAAAATTTGACATTCTGGGGCGGCTAGGTGGCGCAGTGAATAGAGCGCCGGCCCTGGAATCAGAAGGACCTGAGTTCGGAGCCGGCCTCCGACACTTAATCCGCACAAACAAAAACCTAGCCGTGTGACCTTGGGCAAGTTACTTAACCCCAATTGCCCTAAAGGGGCGGCTAGGTGGCGCAGTGAGTAAGAGCGCCGGCCTCGGAGTTTGGATGACCGAGATCAGATCCGGCCTCAGAAAATGAGCACCCACGCATAAATCAAATGACTAGCCGTGTAACCTTGAGCAAGTTACTTAACCCCAATTGCTTTAAAAAAAAAAAAAAAAAAAAATTGACATTCTAAAGGAAGTGGATGAATAGCTACAAAAATATAAGTTACTCAGATTTTCAGATGAAATAAAATACTTAAATAATCCAGTCTTACAAAAAGAAGTTGAACAAGCTATCAATGAAGTTCCTAATAAAAAGCTCCAGGACCAAAAGGATTCCGAAGTGTATTCTTTGAAATTCTATGAAACATTTAAAGAATAATTAAACCCAATACTATATAAACTATTTGGAAAAATGGCAAAGAAGGATAATAAAATAAAAACAAAACAAAATAGTAAAAGGATAATTCCTTTTATGTCGAAAATATGGTGCTGATGCCCAAACCAAGAACAATGAAAACAGATAAAGAAAATTATAGACCAATTTCCCTAATAAGTATTGATGTAAAAATTGTAAATAAAATGCTAGCAAATAAATCACAGCAATATATCAAAAGGGTAATACACTATGACCAGGTGGAATTCATACAAAGAATGCAGGGCTGGTATAATATTAGGAAAACTGTCAACATAATTGATCATATTAATAAGAAAATCAACAGAAATCATATGGTTATCTCTGTAGATGCAGAAAAAGTCTTTGCTAAAACTTGGCACCCACTTCTATTAAAAAAAAAGACAGAGAGCATAGAAATAAGTGGAGCATTCCTTAAAATGAAAAGTAATGCGTATCTAAACTGATCAGCAAGTATTATTTGCAGTGGGGATAAGTTAGAAGCCTTCCCAGTACAATCTGTGGTGAAGCAAAAATACATGTTATGACCTCTATTATTTAATATTGTACTGGAAATATTAGCTGTAGAATAGAATAAGAAAAAGAAATAAAAAATAATTAGATGAATTAAAGGAATTAGAATAGGCAATGAGGAAATAAAACTATCACTCTTTGCAGATAATAGATGTCAGACTTAGAAAATCCTAGATAATCAGCTAAAAGCTTCTTGAAATTATTTTTTAAAAAACCAGTTGGGGTTAAGTAATTTACTCAAGGGTTACACAGCTAGTTATGTATGTGTGGGTGATAAATACTGAGGCCGAAACCGATCCCGGGTCCTCCCGACTCTGGGCCGGCTCTCTTACTCACTGTGCCACCTAACTTCCCCACTTCTTGAAATTATTAACATCTTCAGCAAAGTTATGGGATAAAAAGGACCCACATAAATCATCAGCATTTCCATATATAACCAAAAAAATCCAGCAACAAGAGCTAGAAATAGAAATTCCATTAAAAAAAAACACAAAAACTTCAAACAATATAAAACACCTGGGAGTCTACCTGCCAAGTAGACAAATGCAGGAACTATATGAACACAACTATAAAACACTTCCTGCACAAATAAAGTCAGATCTAAACAATTGGAAGAATATGAATTGCTAATGGGTAGACAGAGCCATCATAAAATCATAAAAATGATAATTTTACATAATTCTACATAAATTATTCTATTTATTCAATGTCATAACAAGAAAATTATCAAAAATATTTTATAGTGGGGTGGCAAGATAATGCAATGAATAGAGCACTGGCCCTGGAGTCAGGAGGACTGTTCAAATCCTGCCTTAGACACTTAACACTTACTAGCCATGTGACCTTAGGCAAGTCACTTAACCCCAAATTATCCTGCCTTCCCCCTCCCCCTCCAAAAAAAGTAAAAACATATTATAGAGCTAAAAAAATAATAAAATTCTTCTGGAAGATCAAAAGCTCAAGAACATCAAGGGAACTTATTTTTTTTTTAATGAGAATGAAGGTGGTCTAGCCCTACCAGATTACAAACCATATTAAATAGTAGTAATTATTGAAACATATATAGATAAATAGAGAGGTGGAATAGATTAGAGGCAATTACATTATAGTAAATTAAATTATAGTAAATGACCATAGTAATATAGTATATGATAAACCCAAAGATCCAAGCTTTTGGTACAAAAAGTAATTAGTTGACAAAAACTACTGGGAAAACTGGAAAACAGTATGGCAGAAACACCAAATACCAAGATAAGATCAAAATGGATACACTATTTACACATAAAGTGTGATACCATAAGCAAATTAAGAGAACATAGAATGGTTTACACGTCAGATTTATGGATAAGGGGAAATTTTAGGAACAAAGAAGATACAAGGAGCTTTACAAAATGTTAGACCATTTTGGTTACATTAAATTATAAAGGTTTTGCACAAACAAAACCAATGCAAGAAAAATTATAAGAAAAACAGAAAACTGGGGGGAAATTGCAACAAGTATCTCTGATGAAGACCTCATTTCTCAAATATATAAAGAATTGAGTCATTTTTTTATAAATATACAATTGATAAATGGTCAAATGATATGAATGACAGGTTTCAAAGAAATCAAAGTTATCTATAGTCATATGTAAAGATGCTCCAAATCACTATTGATCAGAGAAATGCAAATTAAAACAATTCTGAGATATCAATTCAAACCTATTAGAGTGATTAATATGAGAAGAAAGAAAATTGTTGGATGTTGGAATGTATGTGAGAAAACTGGGCCACTAATGTACTATTTGTGGAGTTGTGAACTGATTAAACCATTCTGGAGAGAAGGTTGGAACTCTGCTCAAAGGGCTATAAAGCCCTTTGATCCAGCAATACCACTGTTAGGTCTATATCCCAAAGATACCCAAAGAAAGGGAAACAGACCTCTTTGTATAAAAACATTTATAGCAGTTCTTTTTGTGTGGGGGGCAAAGAGGATGAAAGCATAGAATAGGAGGAGGACTGTGAGGTCAGAAATCCTTCTCCAAAAGCCCCAGAGGAAAATATGAGTGGGTTATAGGCCATAGAGGACCTTAAGAAGAACTTTAAAAATCAAATAAGAGAAGGGGAGGAAAAATTGGGAAGAGAAATGAGAAGGATGCAGGAAAAGTATGAAATGAGGGTCAACAGCCTGACTGAGGAAAACAACACCTTAAAAAATAGACTAACCCAAATGGCAAAGGAGGCCCAAAAGGGCAATGAGGAGAAGAATGCCTTAAAAAGTCGAATTTGCCAGATGGAAAAAGAATCTCAAAAGTTCACTGAGGAGATTCATTCCTTCAGAGTTAGACTGGAGCAAATGGAAGCTAATGACTTTATGAGAAATCAAGATGCTGTTAAGCAGATCCAAACAAATGAAAGATTAGAAGGCAATGTGAAATATCTCATGGGAAAAACCACTGACCTGGAAAATAGATCCAGGAGAGACAATTTAAAAATTATTGGCCTACCTGAAAGCCATGATCAAAGAAAGAACCTAGAAATCACCCTTCAAGAAATTCTCAAGGAAAATTGCCCTGATGTTTTAGATCCAGAGGGCAAAATAGAGGTTGAAAGAATCCACAGATCACCTGCTGAAAAAGATCCTAAAAAGAAAACTCCCAGGAATATTATAGCCAGGGTCCAGAATCCCCACATCAAGGAGAAAGTACTACAACACAAGCAGCCAGGAAGAAACAATTTCAATATTGTGGAAACACAATCAGAATAGCACAGGACCAGGGAGCTTCTACACTGAGGGATTGAAGGGAATGGAATATGATATTCCAGAGGGTAAAGATCTGGGACTGAACCCAAGGGTCACCTACCCAGCAAAACTGAGTATTTTGTTTCAGGGGAAAATATGGTCATTCAGTGGAATAGAGGACTTTCAAGCATTCTTGAGGAAAAAAAGAGTTGAATAGAAAATTTGACATCCAGACGCAAGAAGGAAGAGATGCCTGAGAAGGTAATCAGGGAAAAGAAATCAAAAGGAACTTATCAAAGTTTACCTGTTTACATTCCTACATGGAAAAACAATAATTGTGACTGATGAAACCTTTCTCAGTATGAAAATAATGGAAGAAGGGTGTGTGGTCATATGAGTACATATGTGAATGTGTGTGTATTTGTTTACTTATACATGGAGAGAGGGCATAGCTTAAATTTGTTTGGAAGGAATGATACTTAAGAGGTGAAATTATGAGGCGAGAGAGGAAAGTGGCAAGAGGAGATGGGGAGAGACAGGGTAGGGTAAACTATCTCATTTAGAAGAAGCAAGGGGAAGTGGCTGCAGAGAAGGGGAAGAATAGGAAGGCCAAAAGGCAAAACCACATTCTCATTGAATTTGGTTCAGGGAGAAAATGACATACATACTAAATGGGATATCTCAACCTTCAGCAGAATAGGGGGACGGGGGATGAGAGGAGGGATGATGGATGGGAGGGCATTCTTGGGGGAAGGGGAGGTTGGAAGTACCCACTATAGAAGAGGGACAGGAACAAGTAGGGAATGGACCAGGTGAGGGGTGGGATGGTTGGGAGGGAATTATAGGCAGCTTTGTACAATATATCTACTATGGTAATGTTTTGCATAGCTATACATATACAACACATACTGAATTACTTATCTTCCCAGAGGGAATGGGTGGCAAGGGAGGAAGAGAATGGATCTGAATTTCAAGATCTTAAAATTAAATGTTTCAAATATATATATATATATATATATATATACATATATATATATATATATATATGTATATATACTATTATCAATACTATTTTGCATGTAATTGGGAGATAAGATGTGCAGGCACTGGGGCACAGAGATTCACCTTGCTCTAATGGAAAAGTCGAAGGGGGTATGGGAGAAGATATGGGAGAGATTGGAGGAAGGGATATCTTGTGGGACTGCTATCCTGATATGGTGGGAAGGGGAACAATGGGGAAAAAATTTAACTCAAAATCTGGCGGAAATGAATGATGTAAACCAGAAGTTAATAAAGCATTTGTTTAATTAAAAAAAAAAGAACAGATATTCTTTCCTTTTTGGTTTTGTATCCTTATAATCCCCCAGAGTGGTCAAGAGAGTAAGGGCTTAATACATGTCTGTTGGTGAATTGATTGGTTGTTCAAGTATGAATTAAGCTAGATGACTAGTTTTGAGAGTTTCTTATTCTTGTCTAGTTCTTATCACAGGGCCTGACACATAGTAGGTGCTTAATAAGTATTTATCAATTGATTAACTGACTGACTTTGCTCAAAATCTAGGAGATATAGCAACTAATAAGACATTGTCCTTGTACTTGTGGAATTTATTGTATACTAGGTAGACCTCTCATTAAACAAGGTTCTGCTGTATTTCTTCCATCAATGTCGCTAATAAGTTTTAGTACTATACCTGTCATCATCCTTTTCCTCAATTCTCACATGCACTTCGTACTAGGAGTTTTGCAAACTGTTTTATCTCATTTGGACCTCTAAATAGCCCTCTGAGGCAGGTAGGGCAATTTGTGTTAGCACTGTCAGAGTTGGTACAATGGAGAAAGCACTGGACCTGGAGTAAGGAAAATATGAGTTCATATCTTTCCTTAGATGATAACTAGCTGCATGACGCTAGAAAAGTCATCTAACTTGTATCTCTCTTAGTTATCTCTAAAATGAGTATAATAGCATCAATTCCCCAGGATTATTGTGAAGTTAAAATGAGATATTTTTGGCAAAGTGATGTGCAAGCCTTAAAGTCCCATTTTGCCAAGGGAAGAAGGGATATTCAAAGTGCTGAAGCAACCTGACCAGCATCTCACCTTTAGTGGGTGTCATTGGAGAGATTTGAATTCAGGTCTCTTTGGATCTCCAGTTCAGGCGTCTATCCATTATAGCATACTTCATTCACTATAAAACAATGTAGTCCCACATAGTTAGCTAAATATGATGATCAAAGGATCAAAGAACTGGACTGCACAGGGGATTCCTTTAGAGATGATCGTATCTAGAGATAGAGTATCTATGAGGGGGGGTGCATTAGATGAGTGAATGAATGCAATGTTTTAAACCTTTTTTTTGGAGGGGGGGAAGGCAGGGGTTAAGTGACTTGCCCAAGGTCACACAGCAAATAAGAGTTAAGTGTCTGAGGCTGGATTTGAATTCAGGTCCTCCTGACTCCAGGGCTGGTGCTGTATTCTGTGCCACCTAGCTGCCCCAGTGAATGATATTTAATAAAATAAACATTTATAAATGTTTACTATATTCCAAGCACTTTTCTGAGTGCTGGAGATACAGAAAGTGGTAGGAAAAAAATAACTCCTTCCCTCAGGGAAGTCAAAATCTAATAGGAGTGAATAACACACATTGGCTAGAGGGATTGTAGAGAGGTGTGGAAGTCATCAGGGTATCTTAGTGGGGAAGCTAGCAAAGCCCAGGGATCCTCAGATTGAAAGGGAGCAGTGTGAGATGAAACTGGAAAATATACCATTGTATATGAACTAGAATAAACTAAATTTGTAATTGATTTCATAGACAGTGGAGGAACAAGGAAAGGATATAAGTTTATGGATGCAGATTTGTAGATGATTTAGAGAGATAAATGTCTAATAAGTGTATATTTTATTTATGTTTATATTTAGAGAGATAGCTAGGCAGATAGTATATAAATGGATGAATGGCTAGATAGATAGGCAGGCAAACAGGTAGGCAGCTAATAGATAGATGGATAGGTAGATAGATAGGTAGATAGATGATATATATGGATTTTTAAGGCAATGTAGTATAATAGAAAGAATGGTGGGTTTATAATAAAAAAGACATGGTTGAATCTCACTTTGCTTCATAACTATTTCAGTTGTGGGACCACAAACAAGTCACTTAACCTTCTTCAGCCTCAGCTTCCTCCTATGTAAGATGAAGACAATAATTCTTGTGATGCTTATTTTACAGTCTTGATGAGTCACTCAAATGAGTTTAAGTGCTTTGTAATCTGTGAATAGGTATATATACATTGGTAAAATCCCTCTTTGATTCCTCTTTGTGGTACAAAGCTGACCTTGGATTCTTGAAGTACCACTGGAAAAGGTGGTTTGATAGGTCCTACCTGTGCCAAATATGGAGTACCAACAAGCTATGAATTTGCTGCAGAGAGCAACCCCAGCTAGGCTCAGAGGGTCCCATCACCAAGTTGGCCATAGGATTATGAAAATGTAGACACAACCCTTTCTGATAAACTATCCTTCTCCTGAAACAGAGACAGGAGGGATTTGCACTCAAGCCCTTTGACTTTGGAGTCAATACCATTTCCAAGAATGCTTAAAGAAAGCTTTTCATCTACTGAGCTATGCAACCATGGCATTTTCCTCAGTGGAGAGAGAGTCCCCACATCATTAATCCTCGAACCACGGAAGGATTGCAGGTAGGGTATCTATCTAACAGGAATTCTAATTTGACTTTCTAAGTTTGGCATAAAGGGAATTAGGCTAACTGGTTTATTATTGTTGTTATTATTATTTATGTTTATGGAATAAAACAGACATTTCTATAACAGTATAATTTTTAAAAAAGATGATTGCACATGAAACTACAAATCTTTGATGCACAATTTGCTATTAATTTTAAATATATTATAAAATTATGGTGTAAATTTCTTTTTTTTTGCTTCCCTTCCCTAGAGATTAGACACAAATAGCTATACCTATACCTATCTAGATAGATATAGCTATGCATACATATGTAAAATTGTTCTATACATATTCCTATTTATCAGTTCATTCTCTAGAATACAAAGCCAAGACACAAGATTCAAGGCATGGATCAATCTGGATGGAAAGAAAAATATATGGCTTATTCTATATATCAAGATTTTTATTTGAACTAATCTAATATTTGGATAAGAGAGACAAGTCTCTTCTCACATTCTGGTTCTCTATCATTGTTCCATGGCTTTGAATTATTGCCTCTGCTTCTGTAGTTCAAAGTTTCCACAGTTGCTAGACTGACTCTTACCCTATGAAGATTGTGAAAGATGTCTGGGAAAGACTCAGAAAGCAGAACTAGACTTGGGGCCCAGGAAAAAGAAGTAGAAAATTGGTCCTGACCTCAAAAGCATCAGAAATGTCACCATCCCACAAATTCAAGCGTTTCCATTTCATGCTAAAAGGTCATTGAAGTTTCTCCCTCTTCCCCAAGCCCACCATGCATGCTAGACATGTTGCTGATGTGAACTTCTACTTGAAGATGACAGTAGTTGGACGTCCTTAGTCAGGAAATTGAGACAACTGCAAACCAAGTCCATCTGCAACCTCCCCATCCAGCATTTATGAACTTTCTCTTGGGAACTCGGCTAGGTTCTGGAGAAACAATGCTCTGCCTTGATTGCAAGGGGAGGGAGAGATGCAACATGAAAACAGAGAAGTAAATGCAAAACAATGTCAAGGTGGAAAAGACAGCAATAATCCTCTTTTGTGACTAATTTACCCTACAGCTGTGGGTAAGACAGTTCAACTCTCTGGTCCTTATATTGCTCATCTGAAAAAAAAATAACAAATATGTTTGAATTGAATGAGTGGACCTTAAAATAATCAGCCTTAGAGTCAGTCTGCCATAATCCTTAGAGTACTTGACTTGGAGTTCAAATTTGACCTCAGATACTTATCCATTGTGTGACCCTGGGAAAGTGTCTTGGCTCATATTGGTCTCAGTCTTCCCATATGTAAATTGAGAGTAATAAGAACCACAGTACCAATCTCATAGACTGGTTGTGTGCATGAAAAGTGATTGGCAAACTGGAAAGTGCTGTATTTTCTTGGTTCTGATTTGTTATTCATAATTAGGAAACTCCTTCCATCATTAATACTTAGTATGCCAAATAACACCAATATTGTGCTTTATTGTTTGCAAAGCACTTTATATTATTCCATTTGGTCCTCACAACAACCCTGCAAGGAAGGTGTTGCTATTATCCCTATTTGTTACAGACGATGGAAATGAGGCAAACAGAGTTAAATTATTTGCCCAGTGTCACACAGTTGATGTCAGATTTGAACTCAAGTCTTGCTGACACCAGTACCAGAATTATGTCCATTGCACCACCTAGTTACCTCTATAGCTTTTTTCTGTAAATTTAAGTTATTATTATAACTAAAATACTAATATATACTAATATACTAAACCACCTTGTCCATTAACCTCATCTTAAATAGATTTAGAATGTAAGACCCAGTGAGAAGAGGTGACCTGCTCAAGGTACTATAGCTAGAAAGTAATACAGTTGGAATTTGAATTCAGATCCATGACTCCAATTTTGTGTTCTTTCTGCTATAACATGTTGGGATCTGTGATCTTTTCATAGGATATATATATTTATTATTTAGGAAATATGAATTACCATTTAAGAGGGAGACTTCAGTTTCTAACCTCTCTACTAAGACTCAATTCAAAATCCCTAACTGTTGGATATTTCTGCATAGGTATCCTACCAACATCTCAAATTTAATTGATCACTCATAAACTTCCCAATTGTCTTCTTCCTAACCAGTTCCCAATTTCATCTTGTTAATGGAATCCATAATTCAGTCAGCCAAGTTCCTTGAGAGTCCATGAATTATTCCTCTCCTTAGTCACTTTCTCCACATTCAGTCATTCACCAAGACATACAGATTTGGGTTTTCATTGCCTCTGTCACCAACAACCACAATGGGCAGAATCTTAACTAGTTTCCATGTTAAAGTCACTTAGCACTGCAATCCACCCTACAGAACACTTGATCAATTACTCTTACCAATGTACATTTCTGATCATGTCATTTCTCTTCATCAGAGGCCCATAGAACATGAAATTAATTGGAAATTCATTTCAATCCAATCTGTCTACGTTTTCCATGGCATCTCCACAACTCTCTCTCCTTCTAATTAAATTGAAGGATTGACTATTCCTAGGCCATAGTTCATACTTTATTTCTTCCATGTGAATCATTCAATTTAACAGGAAAAAAAAATCTTTTATAAACCTCCTACTATTTGCAACATACTTAGTACTTGAAAATGGAAAGGAAGAAAGGAAGACAGGGAGGGTGGGAGGAAAGGGGAGGGAAAAAGGAAGGAAGGAAGGAAGGAAGGAAGGAAGGAAGGGAGGAAGGAAGAAAAGAAAGGAGAGAGAAAAAAGAAGAGAGGTAAGAAGGAAGGAAGGAGGGAAGAAAAAGAGGAAGAGAGGAAGAAAGGGAGAAAGAGAAAGAAAGGAAGAAAGAAAGAAAGAGAAAGAGGAAGAAAGAAAAAGAGAAAGAAAAAGAAAAAAGGTAGAGAGAAAGCAGAGGTGGAAAAGAAGGGTGAGAGGCAGAGAGACAAAGAGAAATGCAGAGAGGAAAGCAGGAATTTTTTGCCCTCTCAGAGCTTACAGTCTAATGCTGTTTCATTCTTCCCTATACCTGCAATACTACTTCATCATGCCCACCTACTGAAATTCTAATAGTCCTTAAGGACCAAATTCAGAAGCTCTATGTTCCTTGAAGTGTATAATATCTAGAAAAAATCCAAAGATTTAGAGCCAGAGTATACCTAGATCAGGCAGTTCAGTGGAGGTACAAAGTCGGAAGGACAAGTCAGGAAGACTTGTTCCTGAGTTCAAATCTGGTCTCAGATACTTATTAGCTGTGTGACACTGAGCAAGTCATTTAACCCTATTTTCCTCAGTTTCCTCATCTGTAAAATGAACTGGAGAAGGAAAGGGCAAAAAAAACCCTCCAGTGTCTATGCCCTGAAAACCCAAATGGGGCCACGAAGAGTCAGACAGGACTGAACAACAATAGCAACAACCAAAACTCACCTAGGTCATGCGGTATTGTGGCAAGAGTTCAGTATTTATAGTCAGAGGACATTTTGAATTCCTGGGCTCTGGAGTTCTAGAATCAGGGCTCAAATCCCGCCTCTGATGCTTCCTACCTATGGGGGTTTAGGTAAGGTGCTTCATCAACCAGGGCTCAATTTACTAATTAATAAATAGAGAAGACAAGACTAAATGGCCTCTGTTATTCCTTTCATTCCCTAATTCATTTATGCAACAATAGGTAAGTCCTTAACTGTTTAGAGATGCTCCCTCCCACCTCAATGTCCCAATAAATCTTGACTCTGCCACTTACTAATCGAGTGACACTGGGAAAGTTGTTATTTCTCTAATCATAGGACTCCTGCCTTATATAATGAGACGATAGAGAAAATTAAGGCTCTGTGTGTGTGTGTGTGTGTGTGTGTGTGTGTGTGTGTGTGTGTGATATAGCTCTTTGGTGGTCTAGTGAATTCTGTGGTCACCATCTTAGACAAATATTTCTAAATGTATAAGATTAAGTGCATATGGTTATAAAAGGAAACAACTATTTGGTAAAAAAAAAAAAGCTAAATATATATATATATATTTATCCTTCCAAGTTTATTGATCCCCTGACTTAGATCCATGGTTTCTTAGGGGGTCTGTGGCCCCCTTTTTAAGGACACATGAACCAGGTGCTGTAGAGCAGCAAAGAACCTTAGAGGTATTCAAGTTCAAATGACCTCATTCTGCTAATGATGAAACTGGAGACCATGAGAGTTAAGTGACTTGGCCATAGTCATGCAAGTAGAAAGTGTCTGAGTTGGGATTTGAACTCAAGTCCTGGGACTCTAAACCCAATGCTCTTTCTATTATATGGTACAATATTCTGAGCCATCTTCTAGCCCCTGCCTATGACTCTCTTTTCCATGGTGCCCTCAGGAGGAATCCTTTCCTCCCCAGAACTCACCAAGCATATTCCTGCCAAATTGAGGGCCAGGAAGGAAGGGACAATGGATTCCTGACTTTGTCTATACCACTTAGCAGAGGCCCTTGAGGAATGGGTGTTGACCGAATAAATCAAACAGGTGACATACCTCTCACTGCCTCTGGACTTGGAGTCAGTCTCAGATACTTACTACCTGTGTGACCTCAGGCAAATTATAAGTTCTGTTTGCCTAAGTTTCCACATTTAAAAAACATATAGCACCTACCTCCCCAGACTGTTGTGAGAATCAAATGAGATAATAATTACAAAGGGCCTAGCACAGTGCCAGGCACATAGTAGGCACTATATAAATGTCAATATTGTTATTATATGGCAGAGACCATCTCCAAACAGCCAGAAGAGCCTTGCCAAGAGCTGTGACCCCCTGAGAGCTGTCCTAAACCACAAATTCCATTATCTCTAACATGTACCAAGAATAATAAACAAGGATTAGTTCCTCTGAATTTCTCAGCCTTTCATCATCATCAAAGCCAAGTTTTCTAGGCATAAATAATTCACAAGTGCCTACTAAGTGCTTCAGTGTTTTATTTATTCTTTTAAACTCAAGCCGAAGTTCACTTGATATTTAGATTACTAATATAACCACCCTCCCATTTAAAAAAGGAGGTTAAAATTGTTGTTTAGTTGTGTTGGATTCTTTGTGACCCTATTTGGGGTTTTCTTGGCAATGCTGCTGGAGTGGTTCGACATTTCCTTCTCCAGATAGTTTTACAGATAAGGAAACTAAGGCAAACAGGGTTAAATGACTTGCCCAGGGTCATGCAGCTAGTGTCTGAGACCAGATTTGAAGTCAGAAAGATGAGTTTCTGACTCAAGGCCCTCTATCCCCTGTACCACCTAGCTGCCCCATTTTAAAAAATACTGATTCTCAAATGTGTACCAAATGGTGAAAAACACTATGGTTTAGGAGACAGAGGGACAATCTTCAGGCAAGAAGCATAGTAAACATGAGGGAAGAGCAATTAGATTCTGTTCTGGAACAGTCCCAGTTAGAGTGGGAGAACAGGCAGATCATGAGACTTTTAGTTGCCAAACGTAGGTTTGTTTTTTTCTTTTTTTTATCCTCAAGGCAACTGAAAAACAGTGAAAATTCTCTGGAAAGGAAATGAAAAGACATAACTGTATAGGAATATCAATTTGCTTAACTCTGTGGAGGATGTCTTTGAGAGAGGAAAGACTGAATTCAATGAGAACACTTATGAAGCCATTTCAACAATCCAAGGCAAGAAGTGTGACAGTCATGTAAGCGAGGAGAAGGGACAGTGTGAGGGATATTATGGAGGTAGATACAGAAAAAGTTGGTGATTGAATGGATGTGAAGACTGATGGAAGAGTGAGGAATTGCAGACTGAGAACCAGAGAGTACAACTTTTGACATTGGTCCATCACAAACGTAAGGGAATCTCCATGATACCAGAGCTGG
This sequence comes from Gymnobelideus leadbeateri, assembly GCA_011680675.1. Lineage (NCBI taxonomy): Eukaryota > Metazoa > Chordata > Mammalia > Diprotodontia > Petauridae > Gymnobelideus > Gymnobelideus leadbeateri. The sequence continues at coordinate 236,226 of WOXC01003830.1, forward strand.
TCAGTGGTTCTCCAGTCTCACCTTGAAGCCTCCACCAACTCCTGAGACAACCCATTCCACTTGGGGATAGCTCTAATTGTTAAGTTCTTGCTTGCTTTATTTTGTCGTATACTCCTGGCAATCCAGACTCAATTTCTCTCATAACAGCTTTTATCCAGTGTGTTTGTATTACCATGCAGGGTCAAGTAGAACACCACCTGATACTTTTTTTTGAAGACAGTCCCTCAAAGGTCCTTTCTACTGTTTTCAACCCTATTCTATGTCTAGTGTTTTTTTATTCAGGATCCTGTTTCTCCAACTAACCCTTGTGTAATGGAGTTGGTATTTCATAGACCTTATCACAGAAAATAAGCTAACTATAAAAATTCAGCCACAGCAGGAAAACCCTTTTAGGGAACTGGCAGAATAACTCAGAATGCTTGTAAAAAAAACTAATGTATACTTTAAAACAGGGATTAGGACAATCCCTTTTCCTTACCTCCTGTGACGGGTTTTAGATTTTGCCAAAATGAGACAAAAAATTCCCAGGACTTAATCATCCCATTTCTTTGGCAGCTTCCTGGACCCCTAAGGAGGTGGTATAGTAGATACTATGCTGGACTAGGTGTCAGGAAGACCTGAGTTCAAATCAAGCCTCCTAACTGTGTGACATTGGCAAGGTACTTAAATCTCTGTCTGCCTCAGTCTCCTCACCTGTAAAATGCAAATACTAATAGACCAACCTCCTAGGAGGCAGATATCAAATAAGATAATATTTTAAAATGTTTTGCAAATTACAAAGGGACATCTAAATGCTAGTTGTTATAACTACCACTGTTATTACCAATATTATCTAAGGGCACAAGTCCCACCCTTATGCAGTTGGAGTCCCTGGAGTCCCCCCTTTTTGGTGAGTTTCTGAAGACCATATAAGCCATCATCTCTTTATCACATCCTGCCCTGATAACCTACTTCAGCTAAGTTTTGTTGTCCTACTGGGCTTTCTCCAATGCCATTCAGTCACGGGACAAGATCCTGTATACCTTCTACCCCGCAGAGTTTGCTCCTTCATTAGTATCTGCAATCAGAACATCCCACCTTCCCTCTTCAAGCTTTTTTACTGTCTGTTCCCTATCCCCAGAACTCTCCATGGCTCACCATCACCTCCTGCCCTCTGGCCCCTTTTAAGACTCAGCTCTAAACCTTTCTCTTACAAGTTATCTTTCCCTATATCTCACCCCCAGGGGCTAATTTGGTTCTTCTAAAATGATTCTCCATCCACTCAGTATGTATCTTGAATATCTAGTTCTCTATGTGCTTTCCCTCATCAAACTATGAGCAATTTGAGAAGAAAGGCTAGATTCCCCCCTTTTTTTGTATCTCTGCTACTTCCCAGTGCCTGCCACCTATTAAGTGCTTTATAAATACCCACTAATTTGATTAGTAAGTAGCAGCAATAATAGTAACATTCTTACTATTACTACTACTGCTCCTACTACTTCTACTACTACTATTTACTAATAACATTTACTTATGCAATATTTTAGCAATCTCATTTAATAAAATTATGTAAATAATAGAAATCTATAATAATTTTATTTAATATTTAATGTTTCTTTATGAATAATGGTAATATACATGAATGCGTGTTTAAAGTGCATCTGCACATTATATAACCTCTGTTGCTCCTTCTCTGCCTTTGTGTCTCTCTCTGTGCCTTGGTCTCAGTCTATATCTCAGATTTAATGCAAGGACATTTACTGAAGAAATATAGCAAGAAACAAAGTCAACACAGTGGATAGAGTGACAGGCAGGACGATTCATCTTCCTGAGTTCAAATGTAGCCTCAGACACTTATTAGCTGTGTGACCTTGGGCAAGTCACTTGGTACTCTTTGCCTCAGTTTCCTTATGTGTAAAATGAGCTGGAGGAAGAAATGATAAACCACTCCAGTATCTTTGCCAAATGGAGTCATGAAGAGTTGGACACAACTGAACAATAATGAAGAAATACAGTCATTTCTCCCCGGTGCCTGGAATTTGGGGGCACACATTCTTGACTATGCCTGCCTAGTCTCTGGAGATAGTGGGCTTAAAGTAGTTCCTACATAGCATACTCTGAAGTTAATGTCCAAATGTTAATAAATGGATAGATGACCTCTTATATTTTTTACTGCTAACCTGGACCAGTCAAGTTTACTTAGGCCTTCACATTTCACCATGTGGCTTGTAACAATTACTAGCAAGCAGAGACCTCAGCTTCCAGATGTATGGAAGGTTCATTCTCCTGACCTGCCAAAATTCTTCTTCAATCTGTTTCACTTAGAGCAGGAAAACATTAAAACAAAGAGACAAGGGCATAGGCCCGTATTTAGTGGCCACATGTTGGTCCCAGACAATGGGGGAAGGCTCAAGTCCTCTCTTCTCACATATTGTTCCACTCTCCTGAACAGCAACCTCATCCTATGGGCAGGAAAGAACTAAAGCAGGAGACCATACCCTTCCCTCCTGTGTCTGCTTGAAGGTAACTATAGTAAAGTAGAAAGTATAGAAAAAATAAAAGTATAGAAAAGCATGGAAAAAAGTGGTTGTTTAAAAACTGTCATTCACTAAGATAACAGAGGCAACTTTGAAACCAAGTTTAGCACAAGGCAAAACAGAGTTGACTATTTGGGGCATTAACATTTCCCTCTCCAGTATCCTTTCATACCCATCCCTCCATATAAAATGTGATCATTATGAGTAGTGTCAGTCTGAAACTTAGAATTATAATGCAAAAATCTCGCTAATTCACATTAATAGAAGGGAAAGTTGGTTTAATGAAATGTTGATTTGGCATTCTTGGGTGTACATTAGGATTGAGAGATAATATGGATTAATGCAAAGAAGGCTGGATTCTGCATCAGAAGACCTAGATCTGAATTTGATTTTGCTTATCACTCCCTAGGATCACCTTGGACAAGTTAATTCAATTCAGTCAAATTCAGTAAACATTTATTAAGTGCCTATGATGAAACAAGTATTGTGCTAGGTGCTGAACATACAAAGTAAAAAAAAAAAGAAAAGAAAAAAAAGAAACTTCCTGCCCTCAGGGGGTTTACACTCTAAGAAAGGGAAATCACATATGTAGAAGTAAATACAAAGTATACACAAGGAAATACAAAATAAATTCAAGAGAGAGAAAGGGCCAATAAGAGGTGGGGGGAAATCTCATTTAGACATAGCACTTGGGCTAAGCTTTTAAGGAAACCAGAGAATCTTTAGATGGATGTCGGACATGCAAATCCATTAAACTCTTTGGGCCTCAGTTTCCTCCACTCCAAAATGAGATAGCCAGACTAAAAGGGCTTCCCCATCCTTTCCTAAAGGAAAAGAAAGTATCTAACCGCCTTTGTGATGTCATCAGGTCTGAGACACTGTCTTTTGTGAGTTTGTAAATGTCACCAGATAACAAATGGGCAAGTTTCCTGGGGCATTCAGTCCAAGTTAGGGAGTGGTTTGCGGAGGTCATCTTTGAGGAAAATGGGAATATTTTATGTTTTGGTTTGGTTTTATTTTGTTTTTAAATTCAGCATGGTATAGTGGAGAGAGATGAAGCTAATAAAATCTGGATTCAAATTCCACTTTTGACACATTGTGGATGTTTGGCCCTAGGTAGGTCACATAACTCTATTTCTAGGAAACTCTTTAAGATTTTAATATTAGAGGGGGGACTAGGTGGCACAGTGAGTAAGAGCACCGGCCCCAGAGTCGGGAGGACCCAGGATTGGTTCCAGCCTCAGAAAATTAGCACCCACACATAAAAATAACTACCCTGTAACCTTGAGCAAGTTACTTAGACCCAATTGCTTTAAAAAAATATATAATATTAGAGAGTATGCTAACCTGCATTGGTGGAGGGAGTTTACTCACCTAGAAATTCCCTACACCAACGAAATCACAGGTTCACACTCTGTCCCTAAATCTGCACTTGAGCTTGGAACATTATCCCCTTCCCCTGTCTCTGGTGGACCAGGGAGCCAGCCAGTCCCTTAAATCAGTAGTTCACTCTGTGCCAAGTTCTTCTTTGCTCCAGCTTCTTCACCAAAAGGTGGCATTCTGGAGCATTGTGACAGCTCCACCATTGTTCTATGAGGTCATATTCCTCTTTGTGATTGAATGTTTAATCTATGACGATCCACCAGAACCTTGGTCCTGAAAAATGAACGGAGGTCTTTTCTTCTGTCCAGATTCCTGTCCTATCTTCTGGATTTCTGGATTGTTCACCCATCCTTGTGCAGATGCTTCAAACTTGGGGATATGTGCCCTAAAAAAAAAAATAAAGCTTCAGCATGAATGAGTTTCCCAACAAGTAACCATCATGTGAATGTTTTAATTAGAATCAATGAACCTGTGATCTTCATAAAAATAATGGTAGTCAGTTTCATTGATTCACTTTGCACAATACATTTTGTAAAGACTCACTCGTAGGAAAAGAGACAAGATTCACATTATCAGTAAAGTCCATGAGAGAAAGAGTAAAGATGTAAGGCTAGGGTGCAATGGGAACCATGGAAAGACAGGGAGAGAGACATCTTGGCAGAGTGGATAGCATGCTGAATTTGGGGTCAAGAAAATATGGTTCATATCCCATTTTTGACATGTACTTAACTTTGTGACCTTAAATAAAAAATCTCAATCTCTTTGAGCTTATATTTCCTCATCTGTAAAATAGGTATAGTATAAATGTCTGTGAGCACTTATCAGTAGGTGTTGAGGTTCAAATGAGAGTGTTTGTAAAGTGCCTCAAAAAGTTTAAAGGTCAGGGTGGCTAGGTGGCACAGTGAATAGAGTACCCACCCTGAAATCAGGAGGACCTGAGTTCAAATCCAGCCTCAGACACTTAACACAACACTAGCTGTGTGATCACCAGCAAGTCACTTAATCCCAATTGCCCTACCTTACCCCCTCCAAAGAAAAGGAAAAAAAGTTTAAAGGTCGATATTTAAATTGAATGCAGTTATTAGAGAACATTACTAGAAAATAAGCCATCAAGGGAATAGTCATAATTATAACAAGGTAATAGCTAACATCTTTAAAGTGCTTTAGGGTTTTCAAAGAGATATCTATATCTGTGTGTATGTACAATCTTCTTTGATTTTCACAACAGACTTGTGAAGTAGGTGTTATTATTACCCCTATTTTATGTGAGAATTTGATGAGCTTGTTCAAAGTCACACAGTAAAATTAGTGGCTGGGGTAGAATTCAAACCAGGATTACAAATGTGTTATGGGACCCTGAAGAGAGCAGGAGAATAGAGCATGTGCAATAGGAAATGTTTCATATGGGCCCCAATCCACTAACCAAGGATCTTGTAGCCTGGAAGGTTTCCTTTTCCTCTTGTTTTCCCGAGGCCCATTGCTGAATGTTATCCAAAACCCAGAGTGAAGTGACTGTGAATGGGAGTGCAGGGTAATGACAAAAAACAACCTAAGCATTGTTTTATTTTATTTTATTTTGGCTTTTTGGAGGGCAATTTGGGTTAAGTGACTTGCCCAAAGTCACATGGCTAGTTTTTGTGTTGTGTTTGAGGCTGGATTTGAACTCAGGTCCTCCTGACTCCAGGGCCAGTGCTATATTCACTGTGCCACCTAAGCATTGTTAGCATAATTTGAGTCTTGCCTTGGTATCTGTTCTGTTCATGTCATACAAATATAGTGGTGATAACTGTTAATTACAGATCACATTTATATAGCATTGCTAATATTTGTGAGATTCTTTGCATCCACTGTCTCATTTGGTCCTCATAATTAGAGCTCTGGGTTTAAGTCTCACCTTGGACATGCACTACCAAATCTGGTAGTCTCTGGTTTCGTCACTTAATCTGACTGAGACTCAGTTTCCCCATCTGTAAAATGGGGATAAACTAGATGACCTTTGAGGTCCTCCGAGCTACAGATTTGTTATCCTCTGACTTGCCAAGGTTCATACTTTTAATGTCTGAGAGCAAGTTTAGGCAGGTCTTTCCTTGTCCAACTCTAGATTCTACCTCCCTGCTTAGCTTCTAAAAGTACCATGCCAGAGAGAGAGTTCACCCAGGCTTCTGCTACCTGAGATGCAGTCAAGGATTGTGTTTGAAAATGGGAAATGGAAATGCTGCCACTTCAGTGGCTTATGGCCACAAGTGGGAAATGCTGGACTCATTGCTGACTTAAAAACATAAATTTTTCTGCCCTATTAGACTGCAAATGTGACATTACAGATGTATACTTGGGGCCTCATATAAAACTGGGGTGAACATTATTACAGTTCGGGTCATTCCAAGTTACCAGAGGATGAGGAGAGCTGAATCTAACAGAATAAAAAGTGTTGGTTTTCTTTTTAAAGCATGTCAGTTAGAGATGGAAAGCCCCCTAGACATAATCTAGTTCAATCTCTTAATTTTTTAGGCTATGAAAGTGAGACAAGAGAAGGACCATACAGGTGGTCAGTTCAAATCTAGTTCAGATCTCACTATAAATACTGCCTGTCTCAAGTGAGTGGAAAGAATATTGGTTATGAACTCAGAGAGTTGGGCTAGAACCCTTCTCCTCCACAACCATGGCTACCACCATGTTACTTTGGACATGTTACCTAAACACTAGGCCTCAGTTTCCTCATCTATAAAATGGGATCCTGGGAAAGGAAATGGCAAATCACTCTAGTATCTTTGCAAAGAAAACCCAAATGGGGATCACATGACTGAAAATGACTGGATAACAACAGTAACAGCATGTGGAAGAGGGATTCAATTGGTTCTGTTTTTACCCAGAGGCAGAACCAGGACCAATAAGCCCAAGTTGTAAATGGGGCAAATTTAGGCTTGGTGTCAGGGAAAAAAAATCTGTAATGACTTTTGCTGTTGTTCAGTCCTGTCTAACTCTTCATGACCCCATGGACCATCCATACCAACACTGGCCATGGTCTTCTTGGCAAAGGTAATAGAAATATTTACCATTTCCTTCTTCAGGAAAATAAGGCAAAGAGAGCCCAAGTGATTTGCCCAAGGTTACACAGCTTGAGCCTGAATTTGAACTCAGGTCTTCCTGATCCCTGACTCCAGATCCAGTACTGAGTCACCTCGTTGCCTCCATGACTAGAGCTGTCCGAAAGTGAAATGGGTTACTGTGAGTGATGGTAGATCCTCCCTTTTGGAGGTCTTTAATAAGATGTTAGACAACTACTCTTCCAGTATATTATCATTGGAATTCCTTTGGTCTATGCATTAGACTAGGGGATTACTGAAGTTCCTTCCAGCCCTCAAATTTTGTAATTATATGATTCTTCTCCTTATAGTCTTTATGAGGGTAGCCAAAGCATATATAGAACATGTACAAAGCTAAGCACCATACACAACACAACTCGGAATGTGCACATGGAGGGGGAAACAGTGCCATTGTTCTAAGTTTGAAAAACACCTTTCTTGTGGTCTTCAGAAGAGAACATAAATCATTCAGAATCACTTGGTCAGTTACTTACTGGGTGGAGAAATGAGGACCTAGTTGTAGGAATAAGAGGAGGTGGAAGAGTTGGCTCCGTGATTAGCTAGGGGAAAAGAAAAAAAAAGATTCGCTGAAGACTGTGACTACACAATTGTAGATACTGAACTAAGATGAATTTTCCAAATGGTTTTGCCCTCAAAAGGGGATAGATTCACATATGACTCTGTCCTTTGATATGCTGCAGAACTCAAGATTTCATTACTTTCATGAATATCCAGACTTTAATTGAAAGTTTATGCCTGAGGACAGCCTATCTCCTGACAAAGAAGTAATGTACTCAAGATGTAGGATGAGACATACAGTTTAGGAAATGGCCAAAGATTTTACAATTAAATGGGTGAGACAACAGGTACAGAAATAGGTAAAACAGTGATTTTAGGGACATTAGAAAGGAAGAAAGTTAAGAAGAGAGGGAAAGGGAAGGAGGGACTCTTTTTTTATACTTACAAGAGAAAGTGGTGGTTTATTACTTTCCATTGGAAGTGCAGACATAGGAGTACTCATTGAACCCATCTAAATTAAACAATGGTATGTCAAAAAAAAAAAAAAAAAAGGAAACAGTAGCATATCCTGCAGAATCAACACCTGAAAAGCTTGAAAGTTCTGAAACAAAAAAGTTCTTAGGTCAACCTGTAATTCATACTAATTAATCAAGTCATCCATCCACCAAGAGGTAATTATTAAAGTGCCTTTCCTTTTTCATGAGCTTAGTTTACAAATACAAACAATGAAACAATCCCTACTCTCAAGATACATTTTTATTTTCCCTCCCTCCCTTCGTTCCTTCCTTCCTTTCTCCCTTCCTTCTTTCCTTCCTTCCATCCTCCCTTCATCCCTTCCTTTCTTCTTCTTCTTCTTCTTCTTCTTCTTCTTCTTCTTCTTCTTCTTCTTCTTCTTCTTCTTCTTCTTCTTCTTCTTCTTCTTCTTCTTCTTCCTCTTCTTCTTCTTCTTCTTCTTCTTCTTCTTCTTCTTCTTCTTTTCTCTCTCTCTCTCTCTCTCTCTCTCTCTCTCTCTCTCTCTCTCTCTCTCTCTCTGTCCCTCCTTCCCTCCCTGTGTTCTTTCTTTCTCTGAGGAATATTTAACGACAGTCTTCAACATACTCTCAAACAAAACATTGACATCAATCCTAATTTAGTTAAATCATGCATATCCTATTTCATCTAACTGACTCTATACAATGTTTTATATACCATCCAGTCATCCAGCAGGATACTAGAGACTACCCAAAGTTGGTATCTTAACATCTAGTTTGTTGCCATGAATGTCCTTCTCCACCTGCTTCTTGCTCTAGCTTTGGGAACAGTAATCATGTTAATGATACAATTACTACAAGAAGGGGCATGATAATGGACTACTCCACTCTGCATCACTGTGACTCCCTATATCAAATCAATGAGGTTTTATTTTTTTGGTGTATTTGTATGATTTTCTGGCAGTGATTGCCTTAGATGCATTACATTTTCAAGTTAGAATATAAGTTCCCTGTAAGAATACTTTACCTTCTCCTTAGCATCCGTATAATCAAATTCCAATCATTCACCTTAGAATTCTCTGAGATCCATAATCTTACTCCAATTCACTCCTTTTACTTCTCCTCTTCATGAGCCCTACATTTTAGCTGAAATCAACTCAGTTTTTGTCTAAGGATATCCTCTCATCTATGTTTTCCTGTCTGTGTACCGTTGACCTTGTTGATCTTTTTTTTTAAATTTAATTAATTATTTTGATTTATAACATTCAGTTCCACAAGCTTTTGAGTTCCAAATTTTCTTCCTTTCCCTCTCCTCCCCCCTCCCCACCAATGGCAGCATGCAAATGCCTTCACATTAAACATTAGTCAAGTTGAAAAGGATTATAACCAATGGAATGAACAATTAGAAAAGAACAAAACAACAGAAGAGAGAGAGAACAAGTAGTTTTCTTCAATCTGCATTCAGATTCCATAAATCTTTCTATGTGGATAGCTTTTTCTGTCATGAGTCCTTTGGAGCTGTCTTATAACCTTCATTACTAAGATGAGACCAATCTATCAAAGTCAGTCATAGATGTGCCTGTAATGTCTATACATATATGTACAATATTCTGGTTCTGCTTCTCTCACTCAGCATGAGTTTACATAAGTCTCTCCAGGTTATTATGAACTCTGTCTGCTCCCCATTTCTTAAATTGCAATAAAATTCTATTATATTCATATACCACAACTTGTTTAGCCATTTCCCAATCGATGGGCATCCCTTTGATTTCCAATTCTTTACCACCACAAAGAGCTGCCATAAATATTTTCTACATATACTGGTCCTTTTCCCACTAGTATGATCTCTTTGGGATTCAGCCCTAGAAGTGGTATTGCTGGGTCAATGGTATGCATATTTTTATAGCCCTTTAGGCATAGTTCCAAATTTTTCTCCAGAATGGTTGGATCAGTTCACAATTTCACTGACAATGAGTCCCAATTTTTCCACATCTTCTCCAGCATTTATCATTTTTCTGTTTTGTCATGTTAGCCAATTTGATTTGTGAGATGTAGTACCTCAGGATTGTTTTGATTTGCATTTCTCTAATCAAAAGAGATTTAGAGAATTTTTTTCATATGATTATATCTTTAATTTCTTCCTCTGAAAATTGCCTGCTCATATACTTTGACCATTTATCAGTTGGGGAACGATTTGTATTCTTATATATTTGACTCAGTTCTCTGTATATTTTAGAAATGAGACCTTTATCAGAGACATTGGTTGTAAAAATTATTTCCCAATTTTCTGCTTCCCTCCTAATCTTATTAACATTGGCTTTGCTCATACAAAAACTTTCAATTTAATATAATCAAAATTATTCATTTTGCATTTCATAATGCTTTCTATCTCTTGTTTGGTCATAAATTCTTCCATTCTCCATAAATCTGACAGGTAAACTATTCCTTGCTCTCCCAGATTGCTTACAGTATCAGCCTTTATTTCTATATTGTGAACCCATTTAGACTTCATTTTGGTATATGATGAAAAAAACAAGCTATTCTTTCTTCCTGGGATATTTTCTCCCCCAGTTTTACCCATTAAAAATATTCATCCTTCAAAGTTAATGGCAAATGTCACCTCCTTCAGAAAGTTATTCATGACCACCCAACCCATAATGTGGGATCTCTCCTCTTTGTTTTTAGCCCTGTACTCCTCTTTGTTTTTAGCACACTGTACTTGTCTTGTAGTTCAGCATTCAGTTTTCCTTTTTAACCATCATCCTTATAGATACATATACATTCATAAATATTATACATATATGTGTATGTATGCATGTATGTATGCTTAACACATATTGTTAATAAATGTTGTTTTTTTTTTTTTAATTGATTCGTGATTTGGATCAAAAGCATTCAAGGAGTGAAGGGGCAGGGTTAAGTATGACGGGGAGAAAATTCAGGAAGGCCAAAGGAGTGATGGCTTACCTCATGAGAATGAGTATTTTGTACATCCCGTTGTTTCTTCATTGGTCTCCATTGCTTTGGTTTGGAGCCTGAGGTGGGGCAGGACTGGCTAGGATTCAAAGTGGTTTGTCATTAAACCTCAATTAGCCATTGTGCATAATAAAATATAAGGTCCTGGAAGGCAGGACAAGTTTGTCTTTCTATCTGTATATCCCCAGTGACTGGCAAAATGCCTAGTACATAGGAATTAAGAACTGCATTTGTGATTTCACTGATAGACATTTCACTGAAATAGACAGTTAGATGATACAGTGCATAGAATTATGGATCTGGAGTTAGCAGAACCTAAGTTCAAAATCAGTCTCCTACATTAACTAGCTGTGTGACACTCAGCAAGTAACTTAACTACAGTCTGACTCAATTTCCTTACTGGTAAAATAAGATTGATAATAGCACCTATCTCTCAGAGTTATGAGGATATTAAGTAATATTCATAAACTATTTTACAAAACTATTATTAATATAGGTAACTAATAGATGAGTAATCTTCTACCAGTGTAGGTCAGTGCCCTCTATAATGCAAAGTTTTAGTTGCTTAGAACACTGAGAAATTAAATGATGTCCATGGAATCAGAGCCAGGAATTTAAGAAATGGAACTTGGATCCAAGTCTTTCTGACTAGGAAGCCAGCTTTCCTCCCTACCACTCCACACCACCTCTTTCCAATAAACAATGCACATTAGACAAAGGCTCTCTCTGTTCTGTCACTCCAGTGTCCAGAGATGATTGAATGAGGGAAATGGAAAAGTGGATTGACAAGGACTCTAAGTAGGCAGTGTCTGAGTGTGTTTAGTTTTGCTTTGTCATGGAAGGCTGAACTCAATTCCTCACTGTGTGATTCTGGAGAAGGCAATTAGCATCACTTTGCTTTACTTTTCTAATCTATAAATTGGTGATAATAAGGCTGGTCCTGTCTACCTCTCAATGCCATTGGGGGAAGATAAGGAAAATCACAATGAAAGTATAACATATTTTATTATTATTATAATTCCCTTCTCCTTAGGATGCTGTCATCTATCAGTTTTATATAATTAATTTCTCTGTGCCTCAATTTCCTTCTCTATAAAGTTGCAATTACAGTATCTGGAATGGTCTCTTGAAGAAGTAATTTAAAAATCAAGTAAGGTGGCGGAGCCAAGATAGCAGAGTAGAAACAGCAAGTCCGAGACACTCTCTCCCCAGATTACATCCAAACTATGTAAAAGGGGACTCTGAACAACATCTGGAGCCCCAACACCCACAGAATGACACAGAGAAGCTAACCTCCCGCTGAGGACAGCCCAGCAGCCTTGCAGGAAGGATCAATGCAGTGCTCTGGGAGCTGGGCAGCACATCACCCAGTGTGCAGAGAGCTGAGCCCAGGTCCACATGAGCCCCGGGTTTAGCCCCAGGGCTGCCAGGTCAGCAGCTGGCCTGAGGGACCCCAGAACACCAGCAGCTGTGGCAATTCCAGAATTATCAACATAGACATGCCTAAGACAAAGTGAGAGGATAGTGCCCTATGGACTTTGGGACCAGTATTTGGGGAATGCATCAGCTTCCTCCCCTGGGGGCTAGAAGCCACTGAGAAGACACGCCATTTTGTAGTTTTCAGTGGCAGCTCCAGCTCGTAGCCTGAGAACTGTAGGGAGATCCAGCAATCAGTCTTGGGGGGTAATCACTCTTGCTTTAACCTCCCTGTATCTGGATTGTGATCTGGGGCGGAGGTTGTGGGGTGGATATTCAGCTTGCCAGAAACAGAACTTTTCCCCCCAAATGTTCGGGAGGGAAGCTCCCCTGTCTGGTGGCAGAGTCCTACTGTGGCAACAAGCCCAAAAGTCAAGTAATTAAGTGGCAACATGCCAAGGCAAAGGTAACAAATTAAACAGAAAAATGCAACATTAGACTCCTAGTTTGTGGGCAAAGAGGATCAAAGCATAGAACAGGAGGAGGACTGTGAGGTCAGAAATACTTCTCCAAAAGCCCCAGAGGAAAATATGAGTGGGTTACAGGCCATAGATGACCTTAAGAAGGACTTTAAAAATCAAATAAAAGAAGGGGAGGAAAAATTGGGAAGAGAAATGAGAAGGATGCAGGAAAAGTATGAAATGAGGATCAACAGCCTGACTGAGGAAAACAACACCTTAAAAAATAGACTAACTCAAATGGCAAAGGAGGCCCAAAAGGGCAATGAGGAGAAGAATGCCTTAAAAAGTCGAATTTGCCAGATGGAAAAAGAATCTCAAAAGTTCACTGAGGAGATTCATTCCTTCAGAGTTAGACTGGAGCAAATGGAAGCTAATGACTTTATGAGAAATCAAGATGCTGTTAAGCAGATCCAAAAAAATGAAAGAATAGAAGGCAATGTGAAATATCTCATGGGAAAAACCACTGACCTGGAAAATAGATCCAGGAGAGACAATTTAAAAATTATTGGCCTACCTGAAAGCCATGATCAAAGAAAGAACCTAGAAATCACCCTTCAAGAAATTCTCAAGGAAAACTGCCCTGATGTTTTAGATCCAGAGGGCAAAATAGAGGTTGAAAGAATCCACACAGATCACCTCCTGAAAAAGATCCCAAAAAGAAAACTCCCAGGAATATTATAGCCAGGTTCCAGAATCCCCAGATCAAGGAGAAAATACTACAAGCAGCCAGGAAGAAAAATTTCAATATTGTGGAAACACAGTCAGAATAGCACAGGACCTGGCAACTTCTACACTGAGGGATCAAAGGGAATGGAATATGATATTCCAGAGGGCAAAAGAGCTGGGAATGAACCCAAGGGTCACCTACCCAGCAAAACTGAGTCTTTTGTTTCAGGGGAAAATATGGTCATTCAGTGGAATAGAGGACTTCCAAGCATTCTTGAGGAAAAAACCAGAATTGAATAGAAAATTTGATATCTAGACACAAGAAGCAAGAGATGCCTGAGAAGGTAATCAAGGAAAAGAAATCAAAAGGAACTTATCAAAGTGGAACTATTTACATTCCTACATGGAAAAACAATAATCGTGACTGATGAAACCTTTCTCAGTATGAAAATAATGGAAGAAGAGTGTATGGTCATATGAATACATATATGAATGTGTGCATATATGTTTACAGTTATATATGGATAGAGGGCATAGGTTGAATTTGTTGGGAAGGGAGGATACTCAAGGGGTGAAATTATGAGGTGAGAGAGTAAAGTGGCAAGAGGAGATGGGGAAAGACAGGGTAGGGTAAACTATCTCATGTAGAAGAAGCAAGGGGAAGTGGCTGCATGGGAGGTGAAGAACAGGAAGGCAAAAAGGCAAAACCACATTCTCATAGAATTTGGTTCTGGGAAAGAATGACATACATACTAAATGGGATATCTCAACCTGCAGCAGAATAGGGGGAAAGGGGATGAGAGGGGGGGATGATGGATAGGAGGGCATTCTTGGGGGGAGGGGAGGTTGGAAGTACCCACTATAGAAGAGGGACAGGATCATGTAGGGAATGGACCAGGTGGGGGGTGGGATGAGTGGGAGGGAATGATAAGCAGTCTTGTACAATATATCTACTATGATAATGTTTTGCATAGCTATACATGTACAACATATACTGAATTACTTATCTTCCCAGAGGGAATGGGTGACAAGGGAGGAAGGAAATGGATCTGAAATTTGAGATCTTAAAATTAAATGTTTCAAATATATAAAAATACTACTATTAATACTCATTTGCTTGTAATTAGGAGATAAGATGTGCAGGCATTGGGGCACAGAGATTCACCTTCCTCTAATGGAAAAGTCGAAAGGAGTATGGGAGAAGATATGGGAGAGAGCAGATTAGAGAAAGATATATGTTGTGGGACTGTTATTCTGGGAGGGTGGGTAGGGGAAAAATGGGGGAAAAAGTTGTAACTCAAAATCTGGTGGAAATGAATGATGTAAAACAGAAGTTAATAAAGCATTTGTTTAAATAATTATTGAAAAAAAGAATCAAGTAAGGTACTAACTGTGGAAAACCTGGCAAATCATAAAATGTCATATCTGTCTTGTTAGCTATATTGCTAATATTATTTTCCTCTTCACTCTGTACATAATCATTCAGTCTTTTGGAAGGTGAGGTGCCAGCATGGTTTGATTTTGTGGCATTCCCTTCCAATTCTCCTCCAATACCCAAAGTACTTTGGGGCACATTTATCTTATAATAATATCTATCTATCTATCTATCTATCTATCTATCTATCTATCTATCATCTATCTATCTAAATGAACTATTATTAATTTCGCTATGAGAATTTTGGGGCCTCTCTCAATTTAATTCACCTTTGGGAACATCACAATCCTGGGGGGAGAATCTCTAGCATATAGGAAGCAAGCTTACCTCATCACTTTTTTCCTTTTAGCCGTGTTCTGATATCGCACAACAATTGCAGCAATGATAACTATCATGGAGAGTGCAACCAATATTCCCGTCACAATCGAAAAATCTGTAATATTAAGAATATAAAGGAGAGACCTGAGTCCCTGACAACATGATGGATGAATCTATAAGGTTGAGGATAAAATTAACAAATATAATATGAAGAACACACTGGGTAAATCTCCAACATTGAGAAAGAACATCAGGGGAGGAATCTACAATATACAGAAAATAGTAAAGAAATCTATAACCTTGAGGGCACAGTGGGGAAAACTACGGTTCCAAAGACATGATGGAGAAACCTATGGCTTTGCAATTATGATGGAGAAATGTACACTCTTGAGGACACAATGGGGAAATTGACAACACTGAGAATGCAATGTATAAATATGAGATATTGAGAACATGATAAAAAAACTCCATTAAGCACAAACCCTGCAGCAAAGAGAGGGCACAACTGAAATGCAGCAAATAATTTCCATTTTTCCCCCACAAAACTTAAACCCTTGTCATACCCAAATATCTCCATTTGAAGAAGGGATTTAATCATCCCAGCAAGTGTCACTTGGGGAAACATGGGGATGAAAATTTAGATCTGGAAGGAACTCTGAAGATCATTTTGTCTAATACTCTTATATTGTAAATGGGAAAACTAATAAAGGGGGTAAAGTGCCCTGTTCAAGGTGAAACATCAGGAACTAACTCCAAATTGAAATTTGTTTTTATTGTCCAACACTGGCCTTATGTTCCACAAAAGAGTCAGTGTGTTTGTGGCTATTGTCTGTTTTTAGAATGATATCGTCTTTGCTTCCCCCTCTATCATTGTCTACTATGTATTAATCAATAATATATTTTTGTAGATGTTTCTATAGTGCCCATCTCTAGAAAAGAAGTCTCATTTCCTGAAAAGAACACTTGCTCTTAGAGACTCAATTTTCTTTCAAATCGTTCTATCTATGGATGAATAAGCACCCTTCCTTGAGTTTCTTTCTTAATCTGTAAATTGAGGAGAATAATGTCTACTGACTGACAGGATGCATAGAAGATATAAACTTGATTCTAAAACTAGTAATAACTGAATTCAAATCCTTCATCTGATGCATACTGTCTTATGACCTGTCACTCCTCAGTGTCCACAAAGTCACCCTCTAAGATTATGGTACAGAGGGATCTTCAGCTCTGTTCTGGGGGAATTTTCACCCTAGAATCATTCATAGAATCAATGACTTTTAATTCCCTGAAGGAGGCAAAAGAAAGAAAGGAAAAGGATGAAGAGGAAGAAAGAGGAGGAGGAGGGGGAAAAGGAGGAGGAGAAGGAGGAAGAGGAGATGTAGAAATTAATTATATGCATTTATTTTGAAAGAACATTCATTGATCACCTACTCCATGCTAAGCACATATTTATGGATTCAACAAAAAAGTAAAAGTCTCTACTATCCTGTTTTTGTATTTCTATATTTCCCCAAAGGTTAGCACAGTGCTCAGTTCATAACAAGATTTGACTGACTGTCCTAAGGAAAGTACTTTGCAAATTTTATAGTACTCAAAAGTGTATATTTTGAATGCCATCTCCCTGAGGGCAAGAGCTGTGTAGTTTACTGTTTTTATATCTCTGGTACCTAGCACTCAGAATTGCTCTCAGTCAAGATGAGGGTGAAAAAATGTTTATTGAATTAGGTTGAATTACAAACTGAAATGGGTTAAAAGAAGGGGAAAAAGAAACCACCTTTAAGCTCTCATCCATGACAGAACACACAGCTATCTTGCTCCTGGAGACACAGAACAGAAAGTGATAAAGATGAACTAAGCAGAAGTGGATAATCACTTAGTTGGGGGAGCCATTAGTCTGTTGGAGATGTTCTTCCTGCCTCCCAAACTAAAAAAAAAATAATGAGGGGCGGCTAGGTGGCGCAGTGAATAGAGCGCTGGCCCTGGAATCAGAAGGACCTGAGTTCGGAGCCGGCCTCCGACACTTAATCCATACAAACAAAAACCTAGCCGTGTAACCTTGGGCAAGTTACTTAACCCCAATTGCTTTAAAAAAAATAATAATAATAATGAAAAAGACCATAGACTCTTCAGTTTTGATATGTAAACACATGAGATATTTACCTAATATATGAGACTCATATACCCTGGAATTCAGAGGAAGGAGTGCAATGCCTGGCCCGTAGTAAGTACTTAGTAAATGCTTCTTGTCTTCCTTCCATTTCACCCTTTACTAGAAGATATTCCTCTTTATACCTTTAAAAGCAGGCAATCTACTTTTCTCAGAGTAAGAACTTATTGAATGTTGGATTGTATCCCTAGAGAAGGGTATGTGTTGACTAGGGAAGAAAGGGGTGGTGTGGCTACATTAAGGCCTGGGTGCTGGGCTCATCAAGCTTCAAAGGGTGAGAGGTGTTAATGACACACACACAAAGATAACAAAGTCTTGTTCTAGCACAACTTTTTCATTTTACAGAAATGAAAACAGAGCTAAGTACAAGTGAAGTAATAAGTTCAAGTTTACACAGGCAGTGATTGTCAGGGGCAGGATTTGAACTCCAGTGCTCTGATTTACTTACTTACTCTTTCCATTGTAATAGTGCAACATGCTAGCTTTCCTTTTTTACAACATTATTTGTTACAGCATTATTATCAGGACAGGGAACTTGATTACTACCTGTGCAACCTTTGGCAAATGACTTCACTGCCCTAGAGATCAATTTCCTTCTCTATAAAATTAGGGGGTTAAATTAGATGGTTTCTGAGGTCCTGTCCAACTTTAAATTCATGGGTCTATGATTTTATGAAGTCCCTGTGCCCCAGTTTCCTCATACAGAAAATATGGCTTTTGGACTAGAAGGACCTTTGTGTTGGGGTCCTTTGGGATAGTCCTTTGATCATATGATTGAGTAAACTACCATCAAATTCGATAAAAAATCCTTAATTTCCCACAGGGGGCATCCACAACATCCAAAATCACCCATGGGAAGACAGGAGAAATACAAGATCCTTACTGCCTTGCTAACCACAGGACAACTCAGAATAACAGAAAATGGTATGAAAGACCATCAACTTAGAAGTTCTAAGTGGTAGTCTGAAAAAATCCAATCTATATTGTTAGACTTGGAAACTAGGAGTGGCAATAGGGAGACTGTATCTTCTAGGAGGGTACAACTCTGAACTTTGATGGGGGAAATGCTTGCCCATCACTGTGTGGCACTTTGTTCATAAGAGAACAGACCAGCTCAGGAGTGGCAGAACTCCCACCACTCACCCTCTGGAAGCTCAAAAGGAACTCCCTAGAATGCAAGAATCCAAAAGGCAGGAGAGAATCAAGGGCAAATTGGAGGTGAGAGGTCCGGATATCAATAAAAAGAGTCACAAGACACCTTGTACTACAGTCAATACCGGTGACTGCCCCAGGCATATGCAAAATGTAAGAAAAGTGTGTGTGTGTGTGTGTGTGTGTGTGTGTGTGTGTGTGCATGCATGTGAACACAAAAGCATGAACATATGCATTTTATTATTTGTTTTTCAGCTTCTGTTTATTTGCTTTGGATAATAATATAATTTGGAGAAAGGAAAGGATTTCCAAAATGCACTTGGTCATTAAGGACACTGTCTCTGAAGATTAGTTAAACTAACAACGAACAATTATTAAGTACCTACTATGTGCCAGGCATTGGGTGAAGAACACAGGGCATTTGTGCAGTCGTTTTGTAGTTTTGTCCAACTCATCATTATCCCACATGGGGTTTTCTTGGCAAAGATATTGAAATGATTTTTGTTTTCTTCTCCATCTCATTTTATAGATGAGGAAACTGAGGCAAACAGGGCAAAGTAGCTTGCCCAAGGTGTTAAAGCTAGTAAATGTCTGTGGCCAGATTTGAACTCAGGAAGATGAATCTTCCTGAATTCAGACCCAGTTTAATAAATGCTTGTTGAGCGATTGAAGAGATGAGCCTTTCCTGAAGAATCAGGGAGTCAGTTAATGACTTTTAAGCTTAATTTTACAGATGCTGAAATCCAGATGTAGACTTGGTGGGGGAAGGTAGCTGGAATCACCCCATTTCTGGATTAAGAATTAGGATGAATTGACTATGGAACTTTGAATTCCTTTGAGTACCTTTACTATCATGGAAGATTTGATAGATGACTGTTAAATAGGATGTGAGTTTGGGAATTATGCTATAACACATTCAAAAGGTTGATGTTGCCAGCTCAAACTAGCTTATGAGTTAATTGTTAAAATTCCAATGTCAGTATTTATATCTCAGAAGTTGGTAAACAACATAAATCAGGGTTTGATTTATTGTTTTGATGATAGTGTAGAAATAAGAAAGATTTTTTTAAATGTTAATAACCTTGCCTAGCATTTTGCTTGGCATATACTATTTTTGCATGCATATTTTTGAGAGCTAGTTGTTAAGCATTTATCAGTCTAACCCTGCATGTGAAGCAGTTTGCAATTTAAAAGACTATCCACTTTTATTTTAAGAGTTAATTTGTATAAGAATTTACTCTTCCTTTCCTTAGTGAGCTGCCAAGTGCAGGAGACTTGATGAACAGGCTTCTGCTTGATGGGGTTTCAGAAGAAAAGCTAACCACTTCAATGAAAGGAATATTTCATGAAGTCCTTCAAACCAGGACTGTGACCTTAGAGGCTATAGATTAATAAACAAGGGATGTTATTTTCAGTGGAACATTTGCTTGGCAAAATTCCAGTTTCCTTGTCTACTGTTTATCTTTAGTGATGAAAATATAAATAATAATATGATAATAATATAATATGATATGATGTAACATACTATATGTATGTATGTGTATGTATATATTTATATATGCAAACAGGCATATGCACATATTTATGCATATATATGTGTATATATTTATATACACATTGAGTATGTATATACATGTATATATGTATATATACATACAACATACATGTAAAGTGCTTTGCAAATGCCAGAAAATGGTGTTATTATTTTGCTTATGTATTTCATTTGCTTTCTTTAGGGATCCTTTTGGCAGTTATTGTTGTGTTAAAAGTAGTTAAGTCTAGAAGATGTACCAGTTGTCCTATTTATAGAATATGCAGATCTGAGGCAAGAGATGATCTTTCCCTAATAAGGGATCACAACCAATGGTAAGGCAAGAATGATAATATAGAACCAATGTCAAAGACATCAAATGTCAACTTTCATTCTAAAAGGAAATTTCTTCACCAGGAGTTCCTATACCAATAAAGAAAGAAAGGAAGAAAGGAAAAATAAAAGGAAAGAAGAAAAGAAGGAATGAAAAAAGAGAAGGAGGGAAGGAGGAAAGAAAAGAATGAAGGAAACAAAAAAGGAGGAAGAAAGGAAGGAAGGAAGGAAGGAAGGAAGGAAGGAAGGAAGGAAGGAAGGAAGGAAAGGGAAGGGAAGGGAAGGGATGGAATGGGAAGGGAAAGAAAGGAAAGGAAAGGAAAGGAAAGGAAAGGAAAGGAAAGGAAAGGAAAGGAAAGGAAAGGAAAGGAAAGGAAAGGAAAGGAAAGGAAAGGAAAGGAAAGGAAAGGAAAGGAAAGGAAAGGAGGAAGGAGGGAAGGAGGGAGGGTAGAGGAAGAAAGGAAGAAGGAAAGAGGGAGGGAAGGAAAGAGAGAAGGAAGATGGGGAGGAAGAAAGGCAAAAGGTTAATGAGAGAAAGGAAAGGGGTTTGGGCATAGAAGTCTGTTAAAAGTAATAAAATTGTTGCAAGATAAAAATGGTCATGGATCTAGAACCCAAAAATATCTTAAGTCCAACCTCCCCATTTTACATTTGAGAAAACTGAGACGTTAGAATATTAAGTGACATACCCAGGGTCATAGAGCTATTAAGTAACTAAGTCAACCTAAGTAACTTTCTCTCAGCCTCTGTGTCCTCATATGAAAAATGCATATAATAATGCCTACTTTATAGTGCTTCACCCCAAGGCACAATATAACTATCATCTATTATCATTATGATTAATGAAATGCATATGATAACTGCAGAAGGGACCTAGAAAGCATTGCCAAAGTTTAAGAAGTTTTGGGAAATGAGCTAGAGAATCAATGGGTATGTGTTACTATTTTCACTGAGCCTATAGAAAATCAGGGATGCCAAAGAGAAAAAGGTTACCTGGAAAGTGAAAAGGCAGCTTGATAATGCAGTGAATGGAGTTCCAGGCCTGGAGTCAGGAATACCTGAATTCAAATTCAATCTATGATGCTTACTAGCTGTGTGACCCTGGGCCAGTCACTTAATCC
The DNA here is from genome assembly GCA_011680675.1 of Gymnobelideus leadbeateri. Taxonomy (NCBI): domain Eukaryota; kingdom Metazoa; phylum Chordata; class Mammalia; order Diprotodontia; family Petauridae; genus Gymnobelideus; species Gymnobelideus leadbeateri. The sequence goes on from WOXC01003830.1 coordinate 257,833, forward strand.
TGTTTGCCTCAGTCTACTTATTTGTAAAACAAGGGAAGAAGGAAATGGCAAAGCATTCTGGTATCTTTGCCAAGAAAACCCTAAATGTGGTCACAAAGAGTTGGACATGACTGAAAAGACCAAAAAACAAAAGAAAGTAAAATGCTGGCTAAGGAGAATGTGCCCCATAATGATAGCTTTGTGCTCCAGAATGGGTTTAAACTAGAGAGGATGAATGAGATTAGACTTGTTTTGTGTTTATTCTTAATTGTTATTGCACCAACAAGAGAAGAAATAATAATAGCTATATCTAAGCTTTGATTAACTATTTAAGGAAAAATCTCTTGAGCCTAGAATTTGCTATTGTTTTGAGTTTGGATTTCAGGTATATCTATCTGAATTGTCATTAAGCCAATAATTTACTATTTAAGAGAAATACTATGGGGTGCTCTGGGAGGGTGCAGTCTGAAGACTGCTATAGGTATATATCTGTGCTTGAGAAGGCTGAGAGGACAGCTTTGAAAATGTGATGTTATTTTTTATTTTGTTGACCTGATGCACTATTTCCTTTCAGAAAAGGAAATTTTACCCAAAATGTCCAGGTAAACAAAGAGGAAACTATTCTCTTTTCAGACAACATGATAATATACTTAGAAAATCCTAGAGAATTTGCTAAAACAAAACAAAACAAAAAAAGCTTTAGGAAACTTGCAGGGCATTTAAAAACACACACACACACACACACACCAGAATCATTAGCATTTCTATATATCACCAAACAAACCCAGCTGGAAGAGATAGAAAGGGAAATTCAATTTAATTGTACACAATATAAAATACTTGGGAATCTACTTGCCTAGGAAACCCAGTGATGAAATGAATACAATTACAAAATAATCATTAGAAAAATTAAGTCATATCTGAACAATTGGAGAAATATTATCTGCTCATGGGTAGGCTGAGTAAAATATAACAAAAATGACAATTCTACTTAAATTCATTTAATTATTTAGTGCCATACCAAATAAACTACCAAAGAATTATTTTATAGAGCTAGAAAAATAATAAAATTCATCTGAAAGAATAACAGATCAAGAATATTAAGGGAATCAATGAAATAAAAGAAAAGAAGGAGGTCTAGCACCTCCAAATTTCAAATATTACAAAGTATTAATCATCCAGTATTAATTATTAATTATTATTAATCAATCCAGTATTGGCTAAAAATGGTTCATCAGTGGAATAGATTAGGTACAAAATATGCCATAGTAAATTAGTGTTGATAAATCCAAATATCTAAATTTTAGGGGCAAGAATTCACTGTTTCACTGTTTATCAGAAATTGTTGGGAAGACTGGAAAACATTTGGGCAGAAACTAGGCATAGACCAATATCTCACACCGTGTGCCAAGATAAGGTAAAAATGGGTACATGATTTAATATAAATGGTGATATAATAAGCAAATTAGGGTAGTATTAAAAATGTATTTGTCAGATCTATGGAAAAGGAAAGTATTTATGTCCAAACAAGTGATGGAGATCATAGGAAGTAAAATGAATAATAGTGATTATCTCAAATTTTAAAAAAAAGTTTTTGCAAAACAAAATCAATGTGGTCAAACTTTGAAGGAAAGCAAGAAACTTAGGAAAGGGGAGAGACTTAGAGCAAATTTCTTTGATAAATGCCTCATTTCCCACATACATAGGGGACTGAGCAAAAGTTATTTTAAAAAATAAAACCAGTACCCAGTTTATGGTCAAAGAATATAAACAGGAAGTTTTCAAAAGCATAATTCATATCTATCAATAGTTACATGAAAATATGTTCTAAATCACCATAGACTAGAGAAATACACATTGAAATAATCCTCATACCTATCAGATTTGTTAACAAGACAGAAAAGGAAAATGACAAATGCTGGAGGGGTTGTCAAAGAATCAGGACACTAATTCATGGTTGATGGAATTGTGAACTGATCTAAAGGACTGTAACACTGTGCATACTCTTTGACCCAGCAATACCACTACTAGGTCTGTAACCCAAAAAGATCAGTTCTTTTTGTGATAGCAAATAATTGGAAATTGAGGAGATGCCCATCAGTTGGGGAATGGCTAAAAGTTATGGTATATGGTTATGATTGAGCACTATTGTCCTATAAGAAATGATAATTGGGATGATTTTAGGAAAAATAAAACCTTCTCAGACTTATACGAAGGAAGCAATACCAGGAGAACACTGTAACAACAATATTGTAAGGATGATCAACTCTGAAAGACTTTACTCCTCCGATCATGACAATGGTCCAAGACAGGGCTGGGGAACCTGCAGCTTTGAGACCACAAGTGGCCTTCTAGGTCCTCAAATGTTGTCCTTTGACTGAATACAAACTTCACAAAATAAATCCCCTTAATAAAAGGATTTGTTTTGCAAACTTGGACTTAGTCAAAAGGCCACACTCAAGGCCCTAGAAGTCCACATGTGACCTACAGGCCACAGGATCCCTACCCTTGATCTAAGACAATGTGAAAGGATTTATGATAAAAAAATACTTTTCACCATCAAAGTAAGAACTGATGGACCCTGAGTAAAGGCTGAAGCATGCTTTTTGTCATTTTCTTTATTTTTCTTGTCTTTTTTCTGCAACATATAAAATATGGGGATATGTTTTGCATGATTTCACAAATATAACAGGTAACATATCCCCTGCCTTCTTAATGAATGAGGGAGGGATTGGAAAAGCAGGATTAATTTTTTTTAGAATGAATGCCAAAACTAAAAAAAAGTAAATAATAAATTAAAAGAAAATATTTCTAAGTATCAGACAACCACAGACGACAGTTAAGATCCAAGATGAAATAAATTGATTAAATATAGTTTAATTTGTAACCAGAATTAGTTTAACTATGGACACTATTTAACTAGGCTTGTTTCCTTAGTAGATATATCAGATTATGGCTTTGATTAAGCTTTTTTAGTTTTTATGGAATTGAAGGAAGCGTGGAATTATGAATGTCCTTTTTATTTTTTTTTTGTGATACTTGTAGACATTATTCATTCTTTCAATGTCTGGAATATCTCCCTCTATTATGCAGCACACTTATTTCCTGGTTCAAACCTAAGTTCCCAACTTACATCCCTTTATGCTTCCCCAGTTTTATCCCCCTTATTATCAGTTACCATCAATCTGGTCCCTATCACTTCATGAAGGAATTCTATAGAGCTCATGATGAGATGAACAGAGGGAAAGATGTCTCTTTTGACTCAGCTACTTTAATATTAATATTGCTATCTACTTCTATAATCACACTTCTGATGGTATAAGAAAGTTAGACTTAAAGCCCCCAATGTGGGAAGTCAGGAGAAAACTTTATTTCATTGTTTAAACCTGGGCATGTATGACTGAGGACAAGAACTGTTGCTCAGAGATCAGATTTGTTAAATGCTTGTCTCAGGACCTAAGTCGTGCTAACCAGAAACCTAGTCAGACCTGAAGATTAATGCAAGGCATGTGAGGAGTTTTCCCCTACTATCCATCTCAAGCAACCCATGTGTCTTTCCTGGAAACTACCTCTCTGTTTGCAAATCAGCAACTGTTTCCTTGTATCTTTGAAATCTATATGTTATGTCACCAACGGAAACTCAGGTGGAGTGGACCACCCCTTTTTGACTTGCTCTTCTTATAGAAATCTTTTTTTAATGTTGCATTTCCAGGTTTTGTTCTCTGCCACATCAGAAATGATGTCAGAAGTGGGACACATCCCTCCTTTACTGTCCTTCCCATGGAATAGGATTGATTCCATTTGGCCCCAAATTCTCAGAGACGAGGGGTTCAGAGACGTACTGAATAAAACTCACTGCAAACCTAAACATACTATACGTATGGGATGTACGAACATGATGGGTGGAGCTAATGCATTACAAAAGCCAACCAATAAAGTTCTTACTTGATTAGTGTATATATCTTGAAGAGTAACATGCACACACGCCCAAGCACATGCTGCCTGGAAGAAGATACAGAGTGGACATGAAAAGTTGCAGGTTACCAACTATAGTAATAAAGTCAAGAATACCCACGGAAAATAATGGCGGAACTGTCACAGTTGGGAGGTAACCATCCTTCTTCACATTGACACTGAAGCTCATGGTCACAGACCTAGAGGAACAGAGATATGGTTTATTAACAACCCCCATGGTTTCTTTCACTTATAAGAGGTTTTAACAAAAAGGATCAATGTTGGCTGCTGTCCAGTTAGACAGGAATTCCATTATCCTCCCTGGCAGTCAATGGATGGCCCACATCACTACTAACTTCTGAGAGATTATCAAATAAGTATTAAATCACAGGATCATAGATTTAAATAGAGAAGAACCTTGAGAGGTCATTTAGTCCAACCCCTTCATTTTACAGATGGGGAAAATGTCATGCAAGTAGTAAGTGACAGAACCAGGATTTGAACCCAGGTCCCTGGACTCCAAAATTCAATGCTTGTTCTACTGTACCTCTCTAAAGAATAGGAATGTGTAGCCAGTCTAATTCTAATTACCCAACAGTTGTCAAACTTTACCAAGTTCATTGCCCTTCTCACTGAATGTGTTTGCTTGTTTTCCTCCTGATTTCTCTCTATGTCTCTGGTACCACCAATCACCCAATCTCCAAGGTTCAAAACCTTGGGGTTGCCTTTGACTCTCCTCCCCCATCTCTTATCTGATCAATGATCTATTCTAGTGATTTCATCTCCGCAGCATATCTTTGTGTCCATCGCTCCCTCCCCCACCCCAAGCCTTTCCGCTTCTGCTTTCCAGAACTACTGTGACTCCCTCCTAGATGATCTTCCTGCCAGCCTTCTCTACTGCCTCCAATCCAACCTTTATATCCTTCCAGGTTGATCAGGACATTATTTTTCTATCAGATTAAAAAATTTTCTGTAGCAGCCTCTCCCCACCCTCACTCCCACCAGAAGAATGTACGCTGCATGAAGGCAAGGATTATTTTCATTGTATCTTTCTATCCCCCGGGTCTAATAGAGGATATAATTGGTAGACAATTCTTAATAAATGTCGATTAAATGTAATTGAATCAAATTATTTACTGGATAGCATTCAAGCCATTATCAAGGCCCTCCCTAATCTAGCACCACTCTCAGTTTGCAGACTCATATTATTCCTATATAATCACATAATTGCAGAGTCAGAAAAGATGTCAGAGGTCATCTAGTCCACTCCGTCACACATGACGAATGTTCATTAAGCCTTTGCTTGAAGATCTGAAACAAGAGTGTGTTCAATTTCCCCTTACTCACCTTACCATATTTTTTGGAAAACTTTCATTGTCAGAAGCTTTTCCTGACCTTATTCTTCTATTTGCCTCTTTTGAACTCTCCTTACACCCAACTGCCTTTAGGACAAGCAGAAAAAAGTTTAACACCTCTTTTACATAATAGCACTTCAAATAATTAGACTGGGATCTTTCCTTGTCTTCTCTTCTCCAGATTAACCATAGCAGGCACTTTCAACCAGAACCTATATGTCAGCCCACGTGGTCCTTCACCATCCTGGTTACCCTCCTTTAGATACTTTCCAACTGATCATTGTCCTTCCTAAAATGTGCTACCAAATATTGAGTGTATTATACCATATATAGCATTATCAGGGTGGAGGACAACGGTACTGTTATCTCCTCATTCCTCATCACTATAACCCTCTAAATACATCCTCAGATTGTATTCCTTCCTCACTTTCTGTATCTCATACTATGATGGATTCATAGTAGCCTGGCATCTGTTATTTTAAAATGTGTGGAATTTTACATGCACCCCTATTAAATTTCATCTCTTGGAAAGCTAGTACAGCAAAATGGGTAGAGCTCTGGAAGGTCTAGGTTCAAATCCTGCCTCACATGCTTAGTATCTCTATGACTCTGGGAGCATCACTGAACCTTTCTCAGGTTGTTTTCTCAAATGTAAAATGGATTTAATTATAGAACTGACCTCACAGCATTGTTGAAAGGATTGGATGAGAAAGGATTTAAAGTACTATGCAAATCCTAATGTTCTATAGAAACGGTAACTCTTACTATTATCATTTTGGTAAACTAAGTGCATAATTCATCTTAGTCAAGGATGATCTATATGCCTTATTTATCTTTGCTGTCAAATCACAGAATCACAGGTCTAGGGCTCAAAGGGTCCTCATCTATCTAGTCCAACTTTCATTTTAGAGTTAAGGAAACTGAGGCCCAGAGAGGATGAATAATTAGTCCAGTCATAAAATAGTAATGATTAGAGGTGGAATTTGAACTCAGGTCTCTCCAGAAACATGATTCTTTACATACTACTTCCATACTACATTCCCAAGAGTCATTTTGATTCTACCCTTTCCAATCCAAAAGCCAGTCACTCAATTTGACCAAAAAAAAAAAAAAGAAAAGAAAAGAAACAAACTGGCAATGGAGAAACTTTACCATTTTGTACTCAGTTGTCATTGTTCCATGATCCCTTTACCAAATGCCATTTTTAAAAACCTTTTATCACCCAACCAAATTCAATCACTCCTTTTCCCTGTACACCTAAATTCTTCTAGTTTTGAGTTTTCTTAACCCTGAGACTTTTACCTGAAATTTCCTTCTTCTTCCTTTTCACCTCCTGGATTTCTGCTTATCTGTTAAGGTCTGATTCTAATGCTGCCTCCTTAGGAAAGCTTTCCCTGATTCCTCCATGATCAATGATCCTCCCCAGGAGCCTAGAGTTCTCCCCTTTTTAATCTTATGAAAAAATCATGTATTGAATCACTTCCATTTGAATTGACTTAGGAAGATTCTGAAGATCACCTGGCAGGATGAGATACCAGACACTGAGGTCCTTTCTTGAGTCAAAGTGCCAAGTATTCAAACTCTGCTTCAGAGAACACAACTTCAATGGGCTGCCATGCTATTGGAATGCAAAAAAAGCACTCTTTCACACAGGGCAAATGTTCAGATGGTGGTCAGAAGAAGGAATACAAGGAGAACCTCAAAGTTCCTCTTAAGAAATTTGGAATTGATTGTGTTACATGGGAGACTCTGGGACAGGACTGCCCAGAATGATGTGCCCCCATTAGAGAAGGTGCTATGTTCTATGAGCAAAGCAGAATTGAAACAACTCGAAGGAACTGCAGGATGCACAAATTTAGAGTATTTATCCCAAATGTTCACAAGGACTATTTGTGCTTGATCTGGGGTAGAACATTCCAGGCTCATATTGGTCTGATTACCCATAGGGAAACACATTAAAATTTGACTCTCGAATAGTGATGTCATTTTGGTCTTCTTTAAGAATAAAGAACAACAACCAACCATATACATTCCTGTCTTATTCAACCACTATCCCAACTCTTGATAAAATATAAGCTCCTTGAGGGCAAAGAGCATATCTTTTTTAGACTGTGTATTTACATTTTGTATTTTCCCCTATGTTTACATAATGTTCAAAATATGTGTTGACCTAAAATTGTTCAGGATTCAGGTAACTTTTGGAAATAATAATTTCATCTTACTGCATGTCCTTTGCACTTTGAGGAACAATTGGACGACTTGTAGGCACTCTCAATGTCTATACAGTCTCCATTGATGCATACCTGGAGGGGCAGAAAAAAAAAAAACTGTAATAGGACATTTGCTTTCCCCCCTGGTTTCAACTCTTTTCAAAATCCCTGGAAAAAGTGTTTACTAAAAGAATCACAACTTTCAGTATGGTGAATACCACATGTTTCCCTGGTAGTACCCTTCCTCCTCCTCATATTATCCTGCACACATGCTCATCTTCTCATTTTTAAAATGTGTTGTAACACCCCCCCCAAAAAAAAAAAAAGAAATAGAAGGCAAATTGCACATAGAAGGCATTTAAAATTGGGAATTGGTTCTCATAACAACCATAGGAAGTAAGTGCTATTGTTATTCCAATTTTACATATGAGGAAACTGGGGTAAAGAGAGGTGAATTGACTTGCCCTGGGTCACTTTTCAAAGTTTTTAACTCTCTGAAGTTGTATTTGAACTCAGGTCTTCCTGACTCTGGGCCCATTAAAGAACGTTCATTTGATTGGTTTAGTTTGGGGTATCACATAGGAAAATAAATTAGAAGGGTTCTGGAGGTCACCCAGTCTAGGTCCCTAATTATGTAGGTAAGGCAATGGATGACAAAAGCATTTAAGTGACACTCCCTAGGTCATACAGCTTTGTAAATTGTCTAATGTGAACCCTAAGTCCTCACTCCAAGTCCAGAATTCTACCCACTACTCCATGCTGACTTTCTCCAAGAAAAGGAGTAGGAATTAGATTCATAGATTCACAAAGGCAAAAGGGATTTTAGTATTAATCTAGTACATCATTCAAATATTAAACATGAGTCAACTGAAGTCAAGAAAAGAGGAGTAATTTGGCCAAAGTCTCCCAGTTAGTAGATGGAAATAGCAGAATTCAGACACAGATATACTGACTCCCTCTCTCCCATCCTTGCCTCCTTTTACCCTAAAAATTCTTTACATTGGAAAACTTTGGGAGGCTTGCTATTTATAGCCTTCCTGACCTAAGCCAGTGGGGGGAAGACAGTAGAGATTAGACCTGAGAGTTAAATGGTATAGAGAACTCCAGCAAGAGGAAGCACCCTTGACCAACACAAGCAGGAAACTTCTCTGCAAATTATAACCTTACAGAGTCACCTAGACTGGAGCAGTTAAAGGTTAAGTAATCTACTTATTTATGGTCACCCAGGTAGTATGTGATAAAGGCGAGCCTTACAGTGAGATTCTCCATTTCAAGGCTGGTTCTCTACCCATTATGCCAAACTGCCTCACCTAATTGTATTATGTAGTGTACAAACAGTGGGTTCATCATTTGAGGCATGCATTTTGCACCCCCACAACATACATGCATACAGATATTATCCCTGTTGAACAAGACTGTGGATATAAACCCAGTAATTAGCAATCAAACGTTCCATGGAGCAAAGATCATTAATGTCAACATACACTATTATTTCCACATTTGGTTCCATTAGCCACCATGGAAACTTTTTGGTTGTTGTCTTCTGATGAGAATGTTTTGCAGGTCAGAAAAGACATGATCTTTCCCTTCCAGGGCAAAAAATCTGATCCTCCATGACAGTATAACTTCCCACACATGGAACTCCTGGGTGGGGGGAATAAGAAAGTTTTAACAATAGTGGGGTGAGGATGTCCATCCAAAGTTGTTAAACACTAACTATACTACCTCATTACACCTCAGCATGATTAACCAGAGTAAAAGGTAATCAAAAACCAATAAAATAAATAAAATACAATAAAACAGAGGTAATATTAATTTTGTGGTTTGCTAAAGTGATATTCAACCTTCAGGGAAACTTATGTATAGTTCAGTTTAGTTCTAATGTATTTGAGTTTGATACTACTATTCTAAAGAGCAGTTTGACATGAGCTAAGTAATCAGAAAAAGGCAAACTCCTTTGGAAAGGGAACCATTATTTGTTTTATCTTCATAGCCTTAACACCTTGCATATAGTAAGTTCTTGATAAGTTCAAATGACATTAGATTTAACCACTTCCATGGATATGGGGCTGCATGTACTCTGGCTCTCCTCTCTTTTGGTCATAGGTAGTGTATCCCCATCCACCCTCTGTGAATGGATGAAATCAGGATCAGTCATGGCTTAATAAATATGTGTTGATTGATCTATTTATGTTTATAATCTTGGTTTCATCTCCACTTTCTCCCTCTCAGTTACCTTTATATCAAGTCAGTTGCTACATCTGGTATTTTCTTTTGCCACAAAATCTCCTCCTCTTTAGTCACACAAATACACCTTAAGGTCAAACATTCAACATCTCTCACTTCTACAATTATAATAGCCCTTTGGCTGTTCTCTCTTTCTCAACTCTCACCCCACTCCAATCCATTCCCTACTCAGATGACAAAGGGATGATCCTAATGAGCAGGTCTCATCATGTCATCCCACTACTCAATTCCCCATTACCTTCAGGATGAAATATAAATTCATTTGTTTGGCATTCAAAGCTTTTCCCAATCTGTCTCTTTCTTACCTTTCCAATCTTCTTATATCTAACCCCTATTCAAACACTCTTTGGTTCAATCATACTTCCCTAATTGTTTTTCTTCAAATATGATGCTTCATCTCCCACCTCTTTGCCTTTGTTCTCCCCCATGCCTAGACCTTTCTCTTTTCTCCCCCCCCCTCTAGCTTCCTTCAAGACTTAGTTAATTCCCACATTTTGCAAGAGATCTTTGCCAACCCTCCCACTGTTCTTTTTGCTTCAACTATAAATCAACTTGAGGAAATGGTCATCAGAGATAGGATTGAAACCCAGTTCCTCTCAGTTAAGATCTGGGAAATGGGATACTCTACAAATTCAAAGGAAGAGAGTCATACATATGGGACAGAGGAAAGTGATGCTGTCTAACCTTTTTCTCCACTTGCCTCCTCCTGACCTGATTTGTATGAATGATTCCCAAATTTACTCTCTCCAAATAGGGGTCAAACCAGACTTAATCTTTAGCCATGAAACCATACCTTTGTCCTTGGAACCCACAGATGGAAAAAATCAACGTCCTTACCTCGCTTTACAGCCAATGTACGTGTCATTCACCTTTCGGCAGTAGCCATAAATTGAACCAGCACTGTTTATGTCGAAGCAAGACTTTTCAGCAACTTGAGCCCCTGGTATCATGTAGGATCAGGAAACAAGTTTGGAGAAAAAATGTTTACATACACATGTGCATGTTACACATATAGTCTAAGTAAAGTAACTGACAGGTGTCCTAGTCCTGATACTTTGCAGATGTAAACAACGTTTTGCTTGATTCACAGAATTGATCAGTCAAAGATATAAGCAAATCTTTACTCATCCTTTGAGGAATGAATGTTTTGAACCATTGGATTAAGTACATTACACTATTGAGGAAAATGTATTGGGGTTGTCAGAAAGAATTAAATCCAATTTTTTGGCCTCTCTCTCTCTATATATATAAGTATAGGAGCATTCAGGCAAGAAACAGACAAGTTTCAGGAAGGCTTTCAGAAGGGCAAACCTTGTATCTAGAACCAGATTATAACAAGGGCTGAGGGGAATTGATTCCTTCCCCCGTCTCTACTATGGCTGGAAAAAATACCAGTATATGCACTGTTTACATAGCACCACCCTCCTTAGAACGTGAGCTCCTAGAGAGTGAAGGCCATGAGATTGGGGGTTTATTTCCCCCCTTTCTTGGTATCCCTAGTGCCAGGAACATTTTAATAATTATGTTTCTACATTGTTGACTGCCTTTTGAAAAGTCAAAAGACTTGAATTTCACATTGTTGTTGGTAGTAGTGCCCCCAAAGTATGCACAGCAAAAACAAGTAGCTTCAGAAGTCTGTGAAGGCATTCATACTCAGAGCTAACAAAGCATTTTATTGGAGGGGAATTTCATTTTCATCTCATGAGGCTTTTGTAAAGATAGAAAATGACTTCCTTAAATCAGAAACTGTGAGTCACTGCTTTAGCATGTGTTTTCTAAGTCCGAGTCCTCTCTTCTCAGGAAACAAATATGTGCAGAGCAGGGATTAGGCACAGGTTTAATGGATTTTTTTTTGGATGTCTGTCCTTAGTATACCTTCTCAGTAAATATCTCTTTGTAAAAACTAGTTGATATCAACTGTCTGACTACTATTACAGAGCAAAGTGGATGGGGGCTCACAAACAGTATAAATTCCAACTTCTCTCTGTGGAGAGGAATAGTTACCCACTTTCTGGGGGCCTAATCTACCTATGAGGGATGGAGAAGAGAAAGTGGCCCTAGAGGGGTGGTACATATACATACATACATGTATTTAGTTATATTGTGTATATGTGTGTGTGTATGTAGATATAGATGATAGATATAGAGACATAGACATAGACATAGACATAGACATAGACATAGACATAGACATAGACATAGACATAGACATAGATATAGATATGTGTGTGTGTGTTTGTGAATGAGTTCTAAAAGATTCTGTACTAAGTAGGGTCTGGGGACTAGATTTGTGGTTCCATTGATATAGGGAACTTTCAGGTGTGGAAACTCCCTCTACAGTTGTAGGTCAACACCTTCTCTTCTTCTTACAGGTTTAGAGATTGACCTAGAGATTCCATGACTGGACATATAGCCAATGGGTAACAGAAGTAGGACATGAAGCCTGGTTTTTCTGACTTTGAGGCCAGCTCTCTAGCCATGATTTGTGCTGTATTTAATGCAAATAAAAACTTATATAACGAGGATGGATAGAGGCATTAGGAAATGCTCCAGGAGACAGATGAGTCAGCCCCTGGGCCACAGCACATAGCCTGTGTCAATGTTTTGCCAAAATATGAATTTAAAATGATTCATCAATATGTTCTTTTAGTGAAATGTTGAGTATTTAAATATTTAGAAAGATCTGCCTGGAGTCTTCAGTGTTTATCTAACTGTAGAAATAGCCACTGAGAGAGGGAATTGACCGATTACCATTAAAAGCCCACAGAATAGTCTCGGAGATTAGGGAGCAGGCAGTGTGCTAGAGTGGAAAGACTGCTCAGTTCAGCTTCAGGAAGACCTAGGGTCAGTTTACATGGGAAGAACTGACCTGTGAACTTAGCCTTGTTGTTAATCTGCCTCAGTATTAATTTCTTATGTACAAAAAGGAGGGGGTTGCTCTAAATTGACCAATTACCATTAGAAGCCCACAGAATAGTCCCAGAGATTAGGGAGCAGGCAATGTGCTAGAGTGGAAACACTACTCGGTTCTGCTGCAAGAGGACGTGGGGTCAGTTTACCTAGGAAGAACTGACTTATGACCTTAGCCTTGTTGTTAATCTGCCTCATCCTTAATTTTTTTTTTTGGCTTTTTGGAGGGCAGTTGGGGTTAACTAGCTGTGTGACCCTGGGCAAGTCACAAGGTCACACAGCTAGTTTTTTTTGTGTTAAGTGTCTGAGGTCAGATTTGAACTCAGGACATCGTGACTCCAAGTCCAGTGCTCTATTCACTGTGCAACCTAGCCACTCCAAGCCTTCTTAAGTACAAAAAGGAGGGGGTTGCTCTAGTTAACTTCTAAGGTCTTTCCTGGATTGAAATCCATGGTCTTAAGACCAGTCAGCAGTAGAAAATGGAGAACATTTAAGGCTAGAGTCAACCTATCAACAGCCTATACAAAAACAACAACTGACCTCTTTGTAAATTCATAATAGCTGAAATGAATAAAGAAATATAAAATGGTTTACATGGATTACCTCCTTTGGTTCTCACAACAAAATTTCATGGCAGGTGCTATTACTATTCCTATTTCACATATGAAAAGACTGAGGCTGAGGAAGGTTGAGGTAGAAACAGGATTTGAATCCAAATCCTCTGTTCTAGCCACTGTATCAAATTGGCCCAAAGTTTTTCCTGATCAATTATCTCTTTCTTCAGATGATCATGGGATCATATCAACCAGTTTTTGTGCAGGAAAACAAAGTTTTAGATAAAATACTAATAAAAATAGATTTCTGATAAAACCTCAGCATGCCAAGACCATGAACCAATAGGCATTGGGCTGCTAGGTGGCACAATAGCACACAGAGCGCTGGATCTGGAATCAGGAAGACCTGAGTTCAAATGTGATCTACAAATAATAGTTGTGTGACCCTGAACAAGAAGCTTAAATTCCTTGTGCCTCAGTTTCCTCAACCATAAAATGGAGATAATAATAATAGCATGTACCTCCCAGTGTTGTTGTGAGAATCAAATTAGATAATATTTGTAAAAGTGCTTAGCAGAGCTGGTACTCAATTATTTTAGTCATGTCTGACTCATCCTGAAAGTGCTTCACAATAAGTCACTTAACAAATACTTGTTCCTTTCCTCCCCAATAAATCAATAAGCAAATATTCATAATAAGAATAGCTAGTATTAAGGTTTGTCAAGTGCTTTACATATAAATATATTATCTCAAGTAATCCTTAAAACAATGATAAGAGGTATGCACTAGAATTATCACCATCTTTTAGTTGAGGAAACAGAGATACAGAGAGGTTAGGTGGCTTGACTAAGGCCAAACATCTAGCTAATTAGTGTTGGAGACAGGCTTGGAACACAAATATTTTGACCCCCAGGTCTAATATCCTCTCCAATGCCCCACCTAGTTGTCTACCAGTGTGCTGGTCATTGTGTACCCTATAGGTACTAGGCATATAAAGACAAGGAAAATAATCCTTGCCTTCAAAGATTAAAACCCTAAATGTCCCTTGAACTCTTACCTTGACCCCAAAGGTTCACACACTGTTCCTGCAGTGTTGGGCACTGCCCCATCAAGCAGTAACCTTGCCCATTGTGGCAAGGAAATCCATTGACTCGGAATCGGTCCTCCGGACAGCTCCCAGACTTGCCATCACACATTTCTGGAAGGTCACAGTCATCTTTTTTTGGCCTACACAGTGTCCCAGCCTTTTTGATCTAGAAGAAAAGAAGAGCATTCTTTTTGCTTTTGAAAGAAGAATAAGAGGAAGCCATCTCTGTTTCTGACCCTGATCCCAGGCAGTGGGCAGCACAGTGAAGTGTCAAATGCACTGGAGGTGAGGACAGAACACCTGGTTTCAAATCCCGATTCTGCCACTTTTGACTTTTGTGACTTTGTAGAATTCATTTTAACTTTCTGTGCTCCATGTTCTTTATCTACAAAGTGAGGAGGAATAGGCTTGTGTGCCTCTGTGGGCCCTTCCAGTTCTAAATCTATGCTCATGTAAACCTTGTCAAGAAAGGAAGGAAGGAAGGAAAGAAGGAAGGAAGGAAGGGAGGAAGAAAGGTAACAAAAGAAAGAATTTTTTTTTTCATTTATTTGTTTATTTTTAGTTTACAAGATTCAATTCCATAATTCCTTGAGTTGCAAATTTCCCTTCCCTCCCTCCCCCCACACCCCACGATGACATATAGTCCAGTATAGGATTTGCAAATACAATAAAGAAAATTTTAAAAAGTATTTTGTCTCTGCTTTGTTGGCAATTAAAGTTGTCAGTTTGTTCCATTTGTTTATACAAAGGCAATAGTTACATGACACATTTTTCCATTTGTCTCCTCTGTCCCATTTCTCTAAAGGACAAATGCCACAAAATTTAGATTCTCACACAAGAGATCTTCAAAGTTCTTTTTTTTTTAAGCAATTGGGGTTAAGTAACTTGCTAAAGGTTACATGGCTAGTCATTATTTATGTGTGGGTGATCATTTTCTGAGGCCGGATTCGATCCCGGGTTATCCCAACTCCGAGGCCGGTGCTCTTACTGACTGTGCCACCTAGCTGCCCCGATCTTCAAAGTTCTAATGGCAAGCAAAGAAGTACTTAATGCCTTATTTCAGCTATTTAATTATTTAGCACCTTGTTTCAGTTCACCTTTCTTTTAAGCCTTGCCCATGATTATATCAAGTTTTTCTCAAGAAACAGAACTTGTGAACCCTACAATGTGTGGACCCCTGTTGCTACTGCAACAGGAAGGAGCAGAACATGAAGGAGCTTAATGACCATATATAAGGAGAAGCCCAACCTGGGAAGGAACAGAATGGAGAAGAGAGAACTTGTGGCGTCAGAATTGAGAAGTGAAACTTTGTGGTGGCCAGGCACTCTGTTTTTCTGTTCTGTCTGTGTTGATTTTTGTTTGTAATACTTCGTAAAGTAGCCCTGGCACCTTACTGGGAGCCCTGAAAGAGGATTTTCTGGTTGTATGTTTATAGAAGTCCTGGAAGAGGGTTTCAGATGTCCTGAGACTTTACTGATGATTTGTGTTGACCTTTTGGACCTTGTTTGTGCATCTGTATTGATTTCTATGTTGAGGTATGTTGACCTCTTCAACCTTATTTATGGGCCTGTGTTGGTTTATATTCTGATGACTTGTGTTGACTTCTTGGATGTTGTTTGTGGGTCTCTGTTGATTTCACAGGCAGGTAGTGAATTGATGATTGTGCCAGCAATGTGAATGAATGTTATTGTGGCTCTGTTAAGCTTTATCTTCCTAGAAACAGAAACTGTGAAGGACTTGGGATGGACTGGACACTGTGAGCTTCCATATAGAAGTGGATGAGGAACTAGATAAGGAGCTGGCTGAGGAATGGTATGAGAAATTGAGAGCTGCCTACCTTTGAACCCAGATGACAGCTGGGAAGATTCAGGTAGGAGCTGGACCCATGGAAGAGGAACCATGGAATTTGGGAGCCAGGCTTGAGTCAAGATGAAAAAGACCTCTCCTTGGGTACTTGATGCTGACTGAGAAGATAATGATTTCCTGTGGCCTAAGGGTGGAGAACTTTGATCTTTATACATTGTGTCCCTTAAGGAGGCTTGCTCCTTAAGGATGAATGAGTTAAGGATTTACTGAATGATATCTTTTCTTTAATACTATGTGGCCACTTTGGTGAAAACTATGTGGCCACTTTAGTGATAATTTGCTATATTATGATGTTGTGAATGCTGTACTTTGGTTTCTATGAATGTTTTGCTGTAATTTATTGCTGAGTAAATAGAGAGTTCACTATATATCAGAACCTTAAAGCTGTTCACAGCTGCAGTCCTTTGGAATGTTGCCCATGATTGGCTTTACAAAGGTCATGAAGTTCAGCCCCCTCATTTCACAGATCATGAAATTGGGGTAAAGGTAGAGGACTTGGGAGGCTGTGGGCACTGTATTTAACCTCAAAAGCCATCAGCTACTCTATATGTAAAATAAGGAGGCAGGGCCCAGTGGCCTCCAAGGTCCATTGCAGCTCCATAACTTTGATTTCTTTGCTTTACAAATAAACATCAATGGAGAGAGGTCACATGATGTATCCAAGGATCTACAGTCAGTGAGAGTTTAGGACAGGACTTGGACTCAGGCCCTCTAGATACCAAGCCCAAGACTCTCGCCTCTTTTGTTGCCTTCTTTCTATTTTATAGATGAGAAAAATTGAGGTCCAATGAGATGCAGTGACTTCCATAGCATAATACAAGGAAGGTTAGAGCCCAGACAGTTTGAATTCAAGGCTAATTTTCTATATACAAATTTCCTACAGTCTCTCACAGAATAAGCTCCTTTAATTCATTAATACTATAGGGATCTGTGATTTCATCTGCCAAGGTTGATCCCTACACCAACACAGGCTTTAAATCCCATGATAATTTAGTAGCTAGTCTTCTACAGTGGCCATGGCAAAAATATTCCCCACCCTGTGGCCAAATGTGATGATAAGCATCTGCCAACTCAGCTGGTCCAGTGGTAAAAGAAAACCTATAAAAGTCATCCAATCAGCCCCCTTTGGGATACTGTTAGACTTGAGTTCAGGCCTATCTCAGACACTCCCTGCCTATGTAACTCTTGGCAAGTTCTTAAGCTTTCTGTGTCTTAGTTTCCTCAATTGAAAGTTGCTGATAAGAACACCTCCTTGGGTTGTTCTAATTAGGCACTGAGTCATGAGGGTTGTGATTCCTTCTGACTCTGAGAAGTGTATATATTGAGTTGGGGACTCACTTATGAGAAGGATTTTGTAATTCCTTGGTCAAAATTATGAGTGGCAATATGTTCAGAGATCCCCAAGTGTATAGCAATATTGCTTTAAGGCAGTCAGAGTCCTGTCTATTGGTCTTTTTTTTCTCTGCTTGTATTTTCTATGAAGGTCAGGGTATTGACTTTTCCCCTGAACTAGTGAATGTAATTAAAAAAGATTGTTGACCACTTAAACAGTTATCCTTCCTAGTAAAGCAGATCTAAGAATTTGTGCTAGCAGTCATCCTGGGGATGCCAGTTTGGTTGCCACTACAGTTTCTCATCTTCCAGGAAGACACCTTATTCACATTTAGTTTTGATTACTTGATTCCTTCAATAAGTATTCTTATTTAACAAAGGCTAAGTTTCTTTTAAGTGGGATAGGGGAATCACTGGAAATCATTAATACTTATATAAAATAGTGATAAAAGTTTTGAATGCTTTAAATAAAGTGAACGAAAATATAATTAACTTATGTTTGGAGATCACTGTTATTCTCTTTTAGTAAAAAATATGATGCCTTGTATTCAGGTAGACAGAGCTTATGTTTGAAAGGATTCTGATAAGATGCCTTGGTGTTAAATCATGAGCCACCTGAGAAGCTATTAAAACAATGATCATGAGGGCTGCTAGGTGATGCAGTGAATAGGGCATCGGTCCTGGAGTCCAGAAGAGTCAGTTCAAGTCCTGCCTCACACACTTAACACAAAAACTAGCCTTGTGACCTTGGGCAAGTCCCTTAACCCCAATTGCCCTAAAAAAACCCAAAAGAACCCCCCAAAACCCCAAAATCTATTAAAAAAAAACAATGATCATGGACCTGATCAACCCCATGTCCCTCACAAGCCCCTACTTCCTACTTTTTTAGAGTACCTAGAGTATCAGTCAGCTCTCTTGACAGAAGCTCCTTATACCTCATTATGTGAAACATTAACTTAATTTATAAATGTGATTCTATATCAATAGATATGAATGCTACACAAGGCATCTGGTTCTAATATGATCCAGCTTGCATATTCTTTGTTTGGGACATCTTGTGAAATGGAAATGATCAGAAGTTTTCCTGATCCTCCTTTTTCAGGGTCTCCCCCTCTTCTTATCTTTGCTTCTCAAGTGTCTCTAGTGAAGTTTGTGAATGATGTTGAATAGTTTGGTTTGTTCTGTGTGCTGTTTTGATGCTTTATGCCACCATAACCCACTGGCTTTTGCTTTCAGTGATTGATTAAAGGAATTTAGAATTCAGAATATCTTCTTGCTCTTGTTATTATATTATCACAATTATCATTGTTACTAGTCTTGTTGCTCTCATTATTTTTACTAATAAGGAATATTGATCATCATCTTACCTGGCAGTTTTCACAGCATTCTCCAAAGGCACACTTAAAATTTGGCTTGATTTTACATGTTTCAGCTTCACAGCAGACATTGGTACATTCCTACAAAAAATCATCAAGGGAAGGCATTACAAATGCTAGACTTTCTTTTAGAACCCTCAACACACTCTATTAGATAATTTATTCTCAGGGAGGCATGGAGATCATTGGGATCAGGAAATATTTATCTAATTTATTTATATCTATTATATAAATATATATGATCTGTATATAATATTATACATGGGCATACTTATATAAGCAAAATATCCATATAATTAAAATATAAATTTCTTTATTTATTTATACATTTTTGTATCTACTTATTTTTATTGGAATCCCTCTCCTATCTGTCTCATTAGCTATGAATCCTTTCATATAATAGGATAGGAATTGGACCTTTGATTCTATATGTACAGGAATCTCTCACATGGACAAACTCCCCCCACCAATGGATGTTGGCCACTTCTCTGCAGCTTATAGCCCTAGGTAGATGCTGAGAGGTTAAATGATTCACCCACAGTCACACAACCAGTATTACCAGACTTGGTTAGATTTGAACTCAAGTTGTTCTGGCTTATAGGCCAGCTCTCTCTCTCTCTCTTTTCTATTCCATACTATCTTGCTATATTTCTGTTGCGTTGAATTGAAATCAACTGAATTACCTGAACAGCCTGCTTCAATTGCTTAGACATTTCTATTACTGGGACTTAAAATGTATTTATATAAACCCTCCCCTCCTAACCCATCCTCCTCCCCAAAAATCCAACTGGTGCTTTGACTTATTAATCAAGGAGATATTCACTACCATTTACTTCTATCTATTACCAATGAAAGCAGGTCAATCACTTTCTGGACCTCAATTAATTCAGCTGCAAAATAAAGAGGTTGGATTCAATGATTTCTAAGGTCCCTTCTACCTTTCTCTGTGTTCTTATCCAACCCTCATTCCTATACCATCCTATTAAATTCTTGTCAACTAACATTTATTGAGTATCCACACTATGTAATTTAAGGTACCATGAGGTGCTAAGTTACAAGGACATAAAGATACAAAAAACAGGCTTTATCCTCCAGGGGTTTACAATGTATCACAGGAGGAGATATAACGTGCACAAATAAGTAAATAAGGATTAACGTAAATGGATTTCAAGAGGGAGGAAGGATGATAATAACTGAAGAGATCAGAGAAGGTCTCTTGGATGAAGAGGAGCCTGAGTTGTGCTTTATAGGAGAAGGGAAGGGATCTCCAAATATGAGCAACACCTTGTGTCACAAAAGTAGCAGATGTGATGTCTGCAATCTCCTGGAAAACAAAAACTATCATTTACACGGGTTTGCTAAGCAATTCAGAAATATTAGCTCATTGGATCTTTAAAGTAATCCTGAGAGGTAGGTGCTATAGTGATTCCCATTTTGCAATTGAGGAAACTGAGAGAGATAGAGGTTAAGTAATTTGTCCAGGGTTACACAGCTGCCAAGTGTCCAAACTCAGCTTTCCTCACTCTAGGTCCACTGCTTTATCCATAGTACTATGCATTGACATCACATAAGGGTTTTCATCTAAGCAACTCTAAATCTTATATTCCAACTATGGGACAAGAGCACTTGAATAACATTAATTACCAAGCTGTCAGAAGTAACATTGTAGACAATTTACATTTTCCCTCTATAATTAATGCATTTTTGTGGGAGAAAAAAATATAGGAAACATGATAAATATCCAGTTGTTCTTCCTTTTGTGGTTGCCTCCCTCCCCCATTTTATCTTCTTTGGAGAGGCTATGAGGTGAGATGGAGAGATAGCAGGTCACAGAGCCAGAAAGAGCACTGGCTATGTGATGTTGGCCAAGTCACTTAACTTCCTTCCTTCCTTCCTCAATTTTTTTCATCTACAAAATGGGGATAATAAAACCACATTAATATAGACTTCTTGTGGGGAATCAAAGAAGATAAACAATGTAAAGCTGTCTGCAAATCTTCAATGGGTGTATTAATGTCAGCCATGGCCAATTTGCAAACAGGTCAGTTTTTGAAATTCTCTGGGGTTATATGTTACCTTCACTGGTAGAAGTTGACCTTAAAGTTCCCTATATGAAAGAAATCACATGTCCAAACTCTTATCTCTGCCTCTATGCCTTTTATTTTTTTGTGAAGAAAAACCCCACCAACATGGGAAAGTTTTGGTGATGTGTTTGGGTTGGCAGGGTTGGAGGCAGGTGGAAAGGCAGTGTGTAGTTTCACTTATAGAAAACTGACC
The DNA here is from genome assembly GCA_011680675.1 of Gymnobelideus leadbeateri. Classification (NCBI taxonomy): domain Eukaryota; kingdom Metazoa; phylum Chordata; class Mammalia; order Diprotodontia; family Petauridae; genus Gymnobelideus; species Gymnobelideus leadbeateri. The sequence continues at coordinate 278,980 of WOXC01003830.1, forward strand.
ATCGAACCATGGAAGTTTTGTGTTCAAATTATTCCCGTGACACCAGCCTGCGTGAGTCCGGGCAAGTAAATTAATCATCCAGTGGCCAGACAAGATTCTTTAATATATGCTTCTCCTCCCAGTGATTTGAAGTTGTGGGTTAGAGAAGGGAGTTTATATTATGCAAATAGAACCAAAGGTCCAGTCCATCTTCAATTATAACAATAATAGTTAACATTTAAAAAGTAATTAAGATTTGCAAAGCACTTTTCATTTATTATATCATTCACTCCCATAACAACTCTGGAAAGTAGGAATTCCTATTTTCATTCCATTTTTTATGTATGGGTAACCTGAGGCTATGAGAAATTAAGTGACTCACACAAATCTCTCATTTAATAAATATTTGAGGTGGGGTTTAAAGTCACATCTTTCTGACCCCAAGTCCAGCACTCTATCCATTGAAGCACCTGGTATCTGTTATGTGTTATATTTTATATTGTATCTTATATATCAGGGACTGTCTTGAATGCTTAACAGCAGTGAGATGATATGAATTTAAACTTACTCTTGTCTCCTGAAATCTACACTCTTATAATTTATACTGATGATGTTTTAGTTAATAATGATAATGAAGGTTGATATTGGTGCTGCTATGAACCTCAATAATTGGGTGTAACCAAGGATTTTCTGAAGATGTCTCCTGGTGGGGGGACAAATTAGGGTAGAGTGGAACCCTGAAAGGAAGAAAGAGGTTACAAAATAGTTTGCCCTTCATAATTTCATAAAGCCCAATCCTTGTAAGGAAAATCCAAATGGAAAAATGTCATAAGAGTCTCATAACCAAACCCAGATAGGGAGTTTAACATTTCCAGGTATCTTCTCATGGTATGAATGGAGAATAGTCATAGTTAACAACAATATATAGCACTTTAAGGTTTGCAAATTACTTTAAAGATACTATCATAGCAATCCTCAAAAGTAGATGTTTTTCTTAACATCGTCCATCTCCCATTGACATGTTATCTTTTCCATTAACATCTAACATCTTCCTTCTAATAGTTGAGGCCAAGAGAGGTCCAGAGACTAGCCCAAAAGTCACACAGCTAACAATTAATCTGAACTCAGGTCTTCCTCATTCTAGAACCAGTGTTCTACTCACTGCCCTACTTATCAGAAATGCTATCTGAGTCATCGAATAAAGAGTTTTTTTCATTACCTCTGGGTACCCACAATCACATTCTTCTCCTGATTCTACTAGCAGGTTCCCACAGACTGGGGTGGATATTATATCACTAGGTAAAGGAACATTCTTCAGGCAAGTTGGTGATGCTTTTCTCAGGAATTTCTCAAAGCTGTTGCGACTACAGGAACTGAAGTCCTTGGGTATATAATAGCTGTTGGGATGAGAAACAAAAGTAAGGATTATATAGCCCATGGGTGTTCATTCAACCCTGCAATTTTACAAATGAAGACAGTGAGGTCCAGAGAATAAAGTGACTTACCCACAGTAATACAGGCCATAAGAATCTAACACAAGATTATAGGATGAAAGCTTCAAAGCTGGAAGGGATATCAAAGGCCAACAAATCTAACCACTCTCATTTCATAGATTAGGAAACCCTAAATTAACACAGCCAGTAAGCAACTGAACTAGAATTGGAACTCAGTTATTCCTTCTTCAAACTCCAGAAGTATTCAATATCCTCCACCAAAAAAACAAACAAACAAACAAAAAAAACACATCAGAGAAACCTGCCACTCCTCCCACGTCTTGTCACTGAGAACACTAGTGTTCCACGAAACATGGTTTGAAAATCAAAAAACTGTCATCAGACTGTGAAAAATGGGATCAGTCATTGGTATGTGTCATGTCCACCCCTTAATAAGTGAGAAATGTAAATGGTTTGATGGCATTTGTGCTACAAGGAAGTCTCACCTGAGTGCCCGGTCCATCACACATACTGAAGAAGGGCACTTGCATCGATAAGTGTCATGGTACATTCCAAAATTATGGCCCATTTCATGGGCCATTGTTCCTGCAACCCTGAGAAGGTCATAACTGTGGTCCTAGGGGAAAAATCAGGACGACAGGTTAATTCTCTGGTTTCCTTAGCTAAGCTATCTTAGGGACTAGACGTAAGAATCAAGTGACAGAATTCTCAGTGTATTTTTGGAATCTTGCTCAAGGTCCTCAGCATATCCCTAGTGCTTAGCACAGTGCTGTCTATCTGGGAATTGGTAACCTCTTCTAGAAAGTGAAGAAATTGGACAAAATGGTGTCTAAGACAACACTGATGACCCTATGACCTTGTTGAAGCTAACTAAGGGAAAGGAACATGGGATACTTCTATCCTCCTCTATCCTTCAGAGCACCCAACATGAGCATTTTTGGGTTTCTTGTTTGTTTTCTTTTGTTGTTGTGTTGGAGGAAATATCATGAGGCACATTTCAGAGAGTCAGCTGCCTTGACCTGTGTTGACTAACTTGTGCTCTCACTCCTACCTGTACCCGGAAGAGCCTTAACTTAGCCAGCGTGACAGGAGCTTTTAGCCCCAGGATGCTGAAATTTAAAGGGTGTCACATTTTAGCCCCCACATTCTTTCAAAGGTATAAAAGACACTTTGGACTGACTCTGCCTCCCATCCTCCCCCTCAATGAAATTTATTTACATTCTTTTTTATTCTTATTATTTTTCATAAACTGAATGACAAAGTTGAAGTTACGGCAACATTCTTGATCCTTGCCTTAGACATGTCTGCTAATATTGCCTTGAATGGGAGGATTAGTAATTATAATAATCCATTTCTTTCTCCCTGTGTCCCTAAATCATTAGGGTATAGTCTTCTCTACATAATTTTCTTTTAAAAATATCTTTAAACATTTTTTTAAATGTTGAGCTCTAAATTTTCTTCCTCCCACCTCTCTCCCTCACCCATTGTGAAGGCAAGAAATGTGATATCAATTATACATTCTCTACATAACTTTCTTCACATTCCAATTTGGCCACATAACAAATTAATCCCTCAGCTGACTGTCTCTCTAAAGCCCAGACTTCACAAACTTACTTCTCAGAATCTCCATTTTGAAGTACCAGTGAAAAATAACAGAGTCTGTGACTCAGTTTCCTCATCTGTAAAATGAGAGTCCTGAACTCAGGGGCGTTGAAGGTTTCATCCAACTCTAAATCTAGGTTCCTATGATTATATTTTGAATAAATGAAAAAAATAGCCAGCATGTATGTATATATGTATATATAGGTAGCTAGGTATATATGTGTATATTTGCAGATTTGTGGGTTGGTGTGTATCACTACTATAAGTCAGTTATTATGATGAGTGATTTTTGCAAATGTTACCTCCATCTATTATCACAACAACCCTGTGAATGAAATGCTATGACTGTTATCCTCATTTTTCAGATGAGGAAACTGAGTTAAACAGAGGCTAAGTTGACTTGGCAATTACACAATGTCTGAGGCTGGATTGTGAACTTATGTCTTCCAGATTCCAGGTCCAGCCTTCTAATCCCTTAACCTCCATTGTACTAAAAGTTGTCCCAAGCTGTACTATCTAGATGCCTCCATTGTACTAAAAAATGATGATACAAAACCAAATGAGTCAATCCCTGCTCTCAAGGAGTTCACACTAGTATGGAGAGGACAACACATAAAAGAAAGCTTAGCTTTAGGCTGAGTGGAAAAGCCTAAGGGTCCTGGGATTCAGCACCTGGCAGATTGCAAGAGTCAGCGATGTAGATACATCCCACTACAGACATCATCTCCACTATGTGGATCATGGAGCAGTGCCAAGGGCCTCCAGGAGGTAGAGGCAGGGCAAACAGGAAGGCCTGGTGCCTTTGAACTACATGTGGTGCCCACTCCTATAGATTCAAGGAAGGTTTACACTACCCCTCTCTGCCAAGGATTTCTCACATCATGCAGACAGATTCTCTTGATACAATGGAAAGAACAGGTGATGTAATGCTAGAGGAACTGGCTTCTCCTCCCAGCTCAGCTCCTTAGCGAGTCACTTCAGCTCTACATGTTTTTGTTTTTTTCTTTGCAACTATAGAAGTCGAGCTCTGCACTTCCATTTAATTCAAAATCTCTGATCCAACATAGGGATTGTAATCTGTGATGAGGCTTAAGTAAGTGGAACATAGGTTGGAGCAGGAAGCAGGCTGGTTTTTGGTTTTGTTTTTAATTTATTTTATTTTCAACTTACAGAACAAAACAAGGGTTTTCATAATATAGTACAATAAAAAAAGATGATTGCACATGAAACTTTAAATCTTCCATGTACAGCTTGCTATTTTCTCCAAATATAAATCAAAGTTATTATGTAAATTTCCTTTTCCACCTTTTTTTTTAATTCCACCTTGTTACCTTTTTCCAAGTGGAAGGGAGAGGGTTTGGCAGGAATGAATAAAGGGAGTGGATGCTTTTTTGGAAAATGATTGGGGGTTGGGAGAGGATAAGAAAGTGTCTATCAGTCTGAGTAGAAACATTACCAAAATTTATGTTCGATCTTATTAGAGAATTTTGTATTTTGCTTGGATATACTATAAATCACAAGTGGATGTGACATATCAGATATTTTCAGGTGCATGAGGAAATACTGTCAATCTGTCACTTTCTCTATGTCTCTCTTCTTTCTCCCTCCTCTCTCCCTTCCTTCCTTTTTTCTCTCCCTCCTTTCTCTCTTTCTTCCATCTCCATGTCTCTCTCTCTATGTCTCTCTCCATCTCTCACCTCTCTTTCGCCATCTCTTTCTCCCCTTTCCCTGTCTCTGTTTCCCCCTCCTCTGCCTCTCCTTCCTTTCACTCTTCTCTCTCCCTTCTCTCTGTATTGGTCTCTCTTTCTCATAACAGATGTTAAGAATTAGAATTAATTCTGTCTATGGCAGGTTTGTGCCTAAAACACATAGCGAGATTTTTCTTCAACAAGCAATAGGAAAGTCATGGCAGACAACTACGAAGTTTATTCTTTGCCAAGTCAAGTTGAGGTAGTAATGAGGTGTACAAGTTTGAGGTCAAGCATTAGATGAATGTAAATACACCCAGGATAGCATGACATAAGATTATAAGGTCAAGGGTTGAAAGCTAGAAGAGTCTGAAAAAGACATCTGGTCCAACTCTCTTATTTTACAAACAATGAAATTGTCTGAGAATATTTAAATGAGTTATCCAAGGCCACACAAGAAGCAAGTTAGAGAGCTAAGATTTCATCTGAGGCTTTTGAATTCCATATCTAACACTTTCTATGTCATTTACTACACCATTCTATCATGGGGCCAGTAGACAGTAAGATCATTTTGAAATATATGAAGAGGTACTAAGATATGACAGGGAAACAGAGGGGAGGAGAGGGAAGGAAATGGGATTGGATGGTAATAATTAAATAAGTAAATAAATAAACACAAACAAACAAATTAATGTATAAATAAATAGATGAATAAAGAAATAAAACAGGAAATGTGTTAATGACACCATTTAGGTACTCATATTGGAATTGCTTTAGTCCTTATGTGTTGAAGAAAAAAATGCACATGACCTTGTGGTCCCTACATCCCCTTTCTTGATCTCAAGGAAGATGACATAGCAAAGGGCAGAAATCAGTTTATCTCTCAACCTACCTGTATAATGCCAACAGAGTGGTATGGAGAGCACATTGTTGACATGAATGCCAAGCCCACAGTGGGTTCAGTGAGGTCTATCCCCCTAAAAGAAAATAAATATTTTAATTCTAAGTACGTAGGGAACCAGAGAGGATGTATCAATGAACTATCAGTTTTCTCTGCTAGCAAAACTCAGAAAGCCAAGTGTCAGGTGGGATGGAACTGAAGGCTTAGAGATTCTCACCAGTTCATCTGTTTTCTCCTGGCCAAGACCAACCCCTTTAACACCCAAGTGGCACCATTTGATTCTATCTTCTCCAACACATTGATTTCTCTAGTATCCCCACTCTATGTTTTTTTTTTTTTTCCAAATGCTTTATTAACTTCTGGTTTACCTCATTCATTTCCATTAGATTTTGAGTTACAGTTTTTTCCACATTTTCCCTACCCCCCTCACCCCAGAATATCAGTCCCACAGGATATCCTCTCACCCCATCTGCTCTCTCCCATATCTTCTCCCATAACCCCTTTGACTTTTTCGGTAGGGAAGGTGAATCTCTGTGCTCCAATGACTGCACATCTTATTTCCCAATTACATGTAAAATAGTATTAATAATGGTATTTATATATTTTTAAACATTTGATTTTAAAACTTTGAATTCCAGATTCATTCCCTTCCTCCCTTGTAACCCACCTTACTAGGAAGATAAGCAATTCAGTATATGTTGTACATGTGTAGCTATGCAAAACATTACCATAGTAGATATATTGTAAAAGACTGACTGTATTTCCTTCCCTCCTATCCCACCTCCCACTTGGTCTATTCCCTACTTTGATCCTGTCACTTTTCAAAAGTGGGTGCTTTCAACTTCCCTCCCCCCTCTTCCCTCCCGCCCTTCCTTTCATCATCCTCCCTCTCATCCCCTTCCCCCCTACTTACCTTTAGGGTGAGATGTCCTATTTAGTATGTGTGTCATTCTCTCACTGATCCAAATTCAATGAGAATAAGGTTTTGCCTTTTTGCCTTCTTGTTCTTCCCCTCCCTTGTAGTCATTTTCCCTTACCACTTTTATATGTGTGTATACACACACACACACACACACACACACACACACACACACACACACTCACATATGTATTCATATGCCCATATACCCCTCTTCATTAGGCCAATTTTCCTTGAGAATTTCTTGAAGGGTGATTTCTAGGTTCTTTCTTTGATCATGGCTTTCAGGTAGTCCAATAATTTTTAAATGATCTCTCCTGGATCTATTTTCCAGGTCAGTGGTTTTTCCCACGAGAGATTTCACATTGCCTTCTATTCTTTCATTTGTTTGGATCTGCTTAAGAGCATCTTGATTTCTCATAAAGTCACTAGCTTCCATTTGCTCCAGTCTAATTCTGAAGGAATGAATCTCCTCAGTGAGTTTTTGAGATTCTTTTTCCATCTGGCAAATTCAGCCTTTTAAGGCATACTTTTCCTCATTGCCTTTTTTGAGCCTCTTTTGCCATTTGAGTTAGTCTATTTTTAAGGCGTTATTTTCCTCAGTCAGGCTGTTGACTCTCATTTCTTACTTTTCTTGCATCATTCTTATTTTTCTTCCCAATTTTCTCCCCACTTCTCTTATCTGCTTCTTAAGGTCCTCTATGGCCTGTAGCCAGCTCTTATTTTCATTTGGGGCTTTTGGTGCAGGATTTCTGACCTCCCAGTCCTCCTCCTGTCCCATGCTTTGATCCTCTTTGTCCCCAAAATGGGAGTCTAATGTTGAATTTTCTGTTTATTTTGTTTCCTTTGCCTAGGCATGTTGCCAATCAATTACTTGACTTTTGGGCTTGTTGCCACAGTAGGACTCTGCCACTAGCCAGGGGAGATTATGTCCCAAATGCTGGGGTTTTCTCAGCTGCTGGAGGTTGGGTGCCCTCTCTGAAGCCTCCACACAATCTGGCAAGCTGGTCACACACCCCAAGACCTCCACCACAAACCGAAATCCAGATGCAAAAAGGTTAAAGCAAGAATATTTACCCCCAGATAGATCGCCAGATCCCCCTAGAGTCCACAGGCTAGGAGCTGAAGCTGCAACATGGCAGGCTGCACTGAGACTACTGAGAGGATTCTCGACCCCAGGGAAAGAGGCTGAGGTGCTCTCCCAACCAGTCCCAAAGTCCACAGGGCACTGACCTCTCACTTAGTCCTAGTCATCTATGTGCTGATAATTCTGGAAATGCCACAGCTGCTGGTGTTCTGGAGTCCCTCCAGCCAGCTGCTAGTCCAGCCGCCCTAGGGCTAAAACCTCAGACTCAGGTGGGCCTGGACTTGACTCCCAGAGCACTGTGCTGGCTGCTCCCTGCTGGGCTGCCTGGCTTTCCTCAGCAGGATGTTAGCTTCTTTGTGTCTTTTTCTGAGTTCTGTAGCTCCAGAGTTTGTTTAGAGTCCCTTTTTATATGGATTGGAAGTGGTGTGGGCCAGAGCACTGTGGAAGTGCTGTTTCTACTCTGCCATCTTGGCTCTGCCCCCATCCCCACTCTATGTTAATCTCCCTTTAACAACTGGGTATTTCCCTACTACTTATGGACAGGTATATGTATCCCCCATCCTCAAAAAAAACCCTCATTTTATTCCTTAGTACTCATTAGCTATTACCCCATCTCCTCCCCTTTATGGTTCCTCCTTGAGAAGGACATGACCATAGTTGTCTCCACTTCCTTTTCTCTCACTCTCTTCTTACCTCTGAAATTTCATTTTCTACCTCTTCATTCAACTGAAATTGCTTTTGATCCAAAATTATTAACAATCTCCTCATTGTCAAGTTCAATGGCCCTTTCTTAATCCTCATCCTTCTTGACATCTCTAAAGTCTCTGACGCTGCCAATTTCTCTCTTCTCCTTGATATTCTCTTCTTTCTCAATTTTCATGGCACTTTTATGATCTGCATCTCCTACCTATCAGCCTCTTCTCAGTTTCCTTTGTTTTTCATGATCCACATTACACCAGCTAACTGTGGGGGGTCAGGTTTTTATTCTGGAATTCCTCTTCTTCCTCTATACTATTTTGCATGGTGATCTCTTCACCTCACATGAATTCAATTATTTGATGGTTCTCAAGAAGTCTGCTTATCAGGCCCTGACCTCTCTGCTGACCTCAGGTCTTTCATCTTTAACAACCTTTCTAACATCTTAAACTAGATGTTTAGTAAATGTCTTAAATGCAACTGGCCCCAAACTGAACTAGTTATTTTTCACTCAAACCTCTTCTCTTTCCTTAATTTTTGTATTACTCTCCAAGGTACCACCATCCTCCCATTCACACAGATACAAAGACTATGTGTCATCCTTGACTTAATGCACTGTCTTATCCTCCATATCCAATCTGTTGCTAAGATCTATCAATTTTACTTTCATGGCATCTCTCATACATGTATCCCTGATCCCCTCAGACACTGCCACCACCCTCATTCATGCACTCATTAGCACATGCCTAGATTATGGCAAATCACCAGCACGTTGTTTCCCCTGCCATAAGTCTCTCCCCACTCCATTCCATTCTCCACTCATTTGTAAAAGTGATCTTCCTAAAGCACAAGTCTGAATGAGTATTGTCCCTATTCAACAAATGTCAATAACTCCCTGTCACCTCTAGGATCAAATAGGAAATCCTCTGTTTAGCATTCAGAGCCCTTCATAAACTACCTTTTACCATGCTTCCAGTCTCCTGACAGCCCTCACTCCATTACTCTCTGAGATAGTGACACTGTCCTCTCTGGTTTTTCTCTCACAAGAAACTCCATCTTCTGACTTCACGCATTTTCACTGGTTGTCCCCCACAGCTTGAATGTTCTTCTCCTCATGTCTGCCTCCTTGCCTTCCTTTAAGTTGGTCCCAGCTAAAACCCTATTTTCCACAGGATCCCTTTTTTATATCCCTTACTTCTGGTGTCTTCCTTCTATTGATTATTCCTAATTTAACCTGTATGTATCTTTTTAATGCCTTTTTCTTCAGTTGTTTCAATTATGTTCCACTTTTTGTGAGGACATTTTGGGGTCTTCTTGGTAGAGATACTGGAATATGTTTGTCATTTTATTCTCCACTCATTTTACAGATAATGAAAAGGAAGACAACAGGGTTAAGTGACTTGCCCAGAGTCACACAGCCAGTATATGTGTAAGACCAGATCTGAAGCTAAGATGAGTCTTCCTGACTCCAGGCTCAGCCCTCTTTCCACTGTACCACCTTGCTGCCCACATGTACATTATCTGCACTATTAGACTGTAAGCTCCTTGAAGGTAAGGGTTATCTTTTGCTGTTTTTTTTTTTTTGTATCCCCATAATTTAGTACAATGCCTGGCCCATAGTAAGGGCTTAACAAATGTTTCTTTACTGACTGCCTAGATGCCTCTTGTGGTATTTTATGTCTACTCCTACATAGAATTAAAGATTTAGAACTAGAAAGGACATCAGAGATCAATGCCTTTGCTGTTGCAGATAAGGCAATGGAGGCCCTATTTACCCATAGTCACAAAGGTATGATTCAGCCACCCCATCCACCATAAGCCAGCTAGGTGGCCCAGAGGATAGAGCACTAGGCTTGGAGTCAAGAATACTTAGATTTAAATCCAGCCTCACCCCCTCTGAGAATGTTGGCTGGTGCCTATTTGTCTCATTTTCCCTATCAGTAGGGATAACAATAACTCCTGCCTCTAACAGTTATTGTAAGGAGAAAATGAGATAATATTTACAAAATGTTTTGCAAACCATAAAGTCCTATAATCATACTATCTATTATTATCACTCTTGCTTATAAATTTGAAGGCTGTAACTGACAATTCTTGTATAGGTTCTGCCCAACAGAAATGGTCTAATGTTATTGACAGAATGAGTGCTGAACTTGGGTTCAAGTCATATTTCGTATATTCACTAAATGTCTGAGCTAGGGAACACTTAACCTTTCTGAGAGTCCATTTTATCATTCATGAAGTAGAAATAATAATAATGACAACATTAACCTCTATTATAGGATTATTTTGAGACTTAAATGAGATTATATATAAACACATATGTATATATGCACATATATATATATAATATATAATGCTTTGTAAACTTTAATTATATAAAATTGTCAATGCTTATTATATAATTATTGTGAAAAGTGAAAACTCTGCTAATTTATTGACATATTCCTAAAGTATCTAGGTAGTGAAGAACTAGCTGACTGAGTAGTTGTTGTTTCCCTTTCAAGCTGAGCTGGGCAGACATTAAATACTGTCTGTACCCATTGAAGACAACCTCCCATGAAAATATATTTTTCAAGCATCTTTTCTAAATGCTTTGGGGAGCCAGATTTATGCTCAGGATGGTTAAAACTTACGTGATTAATTGGGCAACATCATGGCGCTTCATTTTGGGGAGAATACCCCCTCTCCAATTTGAGAAATTCTCCAAAGTCACATTTGCATTGGGGCTTATTTTTATCTTATTTTCATGTGTCCATATTTCCACTCCCACCAAGGCCACTTGGATATGGAGTTTTTTATACAACTGCCAAAAGAAAACACATTTTTAGGACTAAGCAATTTCAACTTCCAATAGCTACTCAGATTCTCAAAATTATGTAAAAGTTGCAAGGAGACTGTGTGTCTTCCCTTACATCCTTGTGAGATAGACATCTGGGCAATTATTTTATAGATAGGACATCTAAGAAATGGTGAAGTACCAATGTAGGGCAAAAGTCCTCAAATTCTTTGGTCTTTTGACCACTTTGTTGGAGCAAAAGAAAAGACTTCAAATAAAACTCCCAGAATTTTGGAAAGACTTTGGATGTTGAATATAAGGAAAGACATGTACAAGGGTTGCAAAGAATGGGCATACATGGTTAGTTAATTGTTGGCACCACTGGAGAAAATACCCATAGTGAGAAAAAAAAGAAAAAAGAGTGGAAGAGGAAGAGGAAGAAGTGGAAGTGGAAGAAGAGGAAGAAGAAAAGAAGAGGAAGAAGGAGGAGGAGGAGGAGGAGGAGGAGGAGGAGGAGGAGGAGGAGGAGGAGGAGGAGGAGGAGAAAGAAGACCAGATGGAGAAGAGAGATTTGGATTTTATTGGTGGGCCATGTAGTGACTCTTTATCACATTTAAATCAAAACATCACTTAATCTTTCTGATCCTCTATTTCTTCATTTGTAAAATCAGGTTATTGGACTAGTTGTCCTCTGAAATGTCTTCCATATCTAAGTCTCTGATTCTCTAGATCACTGGATCTATATCTCCCAGTTGGGTCAATATGTAAAGTCCAGACATTATATTTCCATAAACATCTTTCAGGAGTCTGGATAACCACTTGTTGAGTATACTTAGCTTATGGATGAGAGGATATTCCTATTTTGGTTAAGAATTAGACATAAGTTTTAATAACCCTTCTGACTCTTAGAAATTCTTCTGGGCATACTGATGGAATAATCCTAGAGCAACACTGAAGTCTTAGGAAGCAGCTTGTGTGTGAGACAGACAGGACTCTAAATCAGTGATGTGCTTTTTGTGTCTACACCTCAGATGTATGCTGAGGTGACGTCCTTTTCCAAAGATAACTTATTTTTTATCCAAAGTATCAAGCAAATGAGGGCATTTCAGTGAGTTTTATACCTACTAGGATAAATTCAAGCTAAAAAGCAAAGCTGGGGATTATGACTTCACCACTCATGAATCTCTGTTCCTATATCTGCAAGATGAAATATTCACACACATATTTCCAGTCCCATGCCAGAATTGGCATAGATCTAACAGGTAGAAAAAAGAGTCATAGAATTCAATTTTCAAAGGATCTTCAGAGTTCAGTAAGTCCAAATATCCCATTTTTGCAGAATGATGAAATCAAGGATCAAAAAAGGAATAGGGGTTCTGGTCAGATCCTAGGACCTAGAGGTAAAAGAGACTTCCAAGTTCATCTAGTCTGACCATATTATTTGAGAAAATTGAAGCCTAAAATGCTTAAGTAACTTGTGTAGGATCATATTGGGAATAAAAGTCCAAGTCAGATTTTGAACCCAAGTTCTGGTATTTTAGAGTAAAAGGTAAAATGACCCTCAGAGAATCTCACCCAATCAATTTACAGAGGAGGAAACTAAGGCCTATGGAAGTTGTGTGACTTTCCCAGAGTCATAAAGATAATAGCAAGTGCCAGAGGCAGGATTTGAACACAGCTCCTCTCTTCCCCGAGCCAGTGCTCTTTTCATTGTACCTCTTGACTCTAAATTTGATGCAATACCCCAATGTCTGATTAAGACGTCATCAGGGATTCAAAACTTTAAAAACTCATACTATGCCTTCCTCTTTCAGACATTGAAACTGAGGCCTGGGAAAGTAATGGGTTACCTGAGGTAGAAAAGGCCAAGCTTGGATTCAAACCCAGATGTCTGACTTCAAATTGCAATTTTCTCACTCCTATGCTATTCTGCCTTGCATACTTAAGTAAAAAGTACCTAGTCATATTCTAATAGAAGATTTTTGAGGTAAACTTACAATAAAGTCAGGTTGAAGAATCAGCTCACAAATGGCTTTGGACATTTTGTTTGTTCGTGGGGGGACACCTTGCTAATTGCACTTTGAAAAACAGTACTGAATTTATAGGTTAGATTAACTCCCAAGCCACAGTTACATTAACTGGAAGTGTCCCCCAGAGGCAACAGGTCTGAGCCATACCAGACACTCCCTCCCTATCATTGTTCATATGGTGGTGAAAATATTCATTCTGCTTTCCCTAGCTGAACAATGTCACAAATATTAGCAATACTGGGTATGTCTAGCCTTCCTAAGATGCCCCAGAAAATTCCCTGACAAATGTCTTTCCTTTTGACTTAATAACACAAATCATACCATGTTGACGAAGTTGACCATATCAAAAACCCTCTGTCTTATTTCCTCTGGATTTTGGTTGTACTTTCTGAACTGAAAAAAATAATAAATAAGAGTATCAATTTAAACAGAAATAAAATGGTGACACTATAGGGGAAATCAAATTTTTTCTGGTTCAAACAGAATTTAACCAGAGTATATGGGAGTAAAGAAGAAAATTACATTATTAAACTGAAGGATATTGCTGACTTCAGTTTTTTTTGTTTGGTTGGTTGGTTGTTGTTTTTTTCTGTCATCATGTCTTTATAATTGGTACAGAACTATGATTTTAACATTTGGGGAATTTTTAATGTGGAAACTCTGACAACAGAGATAAGAACTCTCATATTTTATAGTCTTAGAAAGCTGTCTTAGGCACTCGAAGTTTAAGTGACATCCACAGGGTCATGTAGCCAGTCTATGTCAAATACAAGTCTTGAACACAAGTTATCCTAACTCCCAGGATAATCAGTCATACAAAATAGTCAATAAACATTTGATAATCCATTACTATGTGTCAGGCACTGTGCTAAGCCCAAAGATACAAAGAATAATAAAAGATGGTCTCTGCCCTCCAATAGCCCACAGTCAAATGGGGAGACAATATGTGAAAAACTAAGTTTAAACAAGATAAATAAATAATAAATTGGAAATAATCAACATAGGGAAACCACTACAATAAAAGAAGATCAGTAAAGGCTTGTGGTAGAAGGTGAGATTTCAGTTTGGACTTGAAGAAAGTCAGGAGGCAGAAATAAAGAGAGAAGGATCTACGCATAGGAGAGAGTCAGCAAAAATGCTCAGTGTCAGGAGTCTGGTTAGAAAGTCAGTGTCACTGAATTTCAGAGTATGTGCCTGGGGCAGGTGGAGTGGAAAGGGAAGAGGAAAAGAAGGCTTTCCATTTCACTGTTTACTTTATGTTCAGAAATTACCACTCTAAAATTCAGCAGTCAATCCCTGTTTTCTCCCTCTTCTTTACTATTCTCTGGGCTATCTCCCATGCTTAAAAGGTTCTCCCTTGAAATCTCTGAATGTTAACATTTTTCACCTTCTAGCTTCCTTCCACCTGGGTGCTACTTCCTCTGAGTTTCTGCCATAATTTTTCTCAGGTTTCATTTCTCTCCTGCCTCAAATTTTCCAAGATCACTTTATTTAAATCTTTCCTTGGGGCTTATCACACTATACATTGTAATACATGTATTTCTTTCTTTCTCTCTTCCTTCCTTCCTTCCTTCCTTCCTTCCTTCCTTCCTTCCTTCCTTTCTTTCTTTCTTTCTTTCTTTCTTTCTATCACCTATCTATCCATCCATACATCAATCCAAGGGCAGCTAGGTTGTGTAATAGATAGAGAATCATCTTTATAAGTTCAAATACGGCCTGAAACATTAGTTGTGTGACCCTGGGCAAATGATTTAACATTGTTTTCCTCAGTTTTCCTCATCTGTAAAATGAGGTAGAGAATGAAATGGCAGATCACTCTAGTATCTTTGCTAAGAAAATGTCAAATGGGATCACAAAGAGTAAGACACAACTAAAATGACTCAACAACCACAAAATCAATCTATCTAGCTAGCTATATCTATCTATCTATCTATCCATCCATCCATCTATGTATACATCTATCTATCTATCTATCTATCCATCCATCCATCCATCTATGTATCTATCTATCTATCTATCTATCTATCTATCTATCTATCCATCCATCCATCCATCTATGTATACATCTATCTATCTATCTATCTATCTATCTATCTATCTATCTATCCATGCATGCTTCATCTTTTCTTATTAGATTATAAGTAGCTTCAGGTCAGGGACTGTATCATTTTTGTCTTTACATCTGCAGCTCCTTTCATAGGATCTGTGAATTAGTCAGCTTGGTAAAATTGTGCCATGGTACTGCCTTCCATCCATTCAGATGGAAACCAGTCTGAGACTTAGTTGATTATTATAGTAGATAGATAGAGAATCATCTTTATAAGTTCAAATACGGCCTGAAACATTAGTTGTGTGACCCTGGGCAAATGATTTAACATTGTTTTCCTCAGTTTTCCTCATCTGTAAAATGAGGTAGAGAATGAAATGGCAGATCACTCTAGTATCTTTGCTAAGAAAATGTCAAATGGGATCACAAAGAGTAAGACACAACTAAAATGACTCAACAACCACAAAATCAATCTATCTAGCTAGCTATATCTATCTATCTATCTATCCATCCATCCATCTATGTATACATCTATCTATCTATCTATCTATCCATCCATCCATCCATCTATGTATCTATCTATCTATCTATCTATCTATCTATCTATCTATCCATCCATCCATCCATCTATGTATACATCTATCTATCTATCTATCTATCTATCTATCTATCTATCTATCCATGCATGCTTCATCTTTTCTTATTAGATTATAAGTAGCTTCAGGTCAGGGACTGTATCATTTTTGTCTTTACATCTGCAGCTCCTTTCATAGGATCTGTGAATTAGTCAGCTTGGTAAAATTGTGCCATGGTACTGCCTTCCATCCATTCAGATGGAAACCAGTCTGAGACTTAGTTGATTATTATAGTCTGCTTTCTGGGTCATATCCAGGTCCATTGCCTGGCCCAGAGTTACCCAGGTAGGAGTTGTCAAAGAGAAGACTAAAACCCTGGTCATTCAGCTTCTGTCACTATTCTACCAACTTTAAGATTTCTTTTGACACTCTGTACATATCAGGTATTTAATAAATCTTTGTTGAATTGATAAAATTTACTCTATGATACTGTTCAAATTTCTTTCCTTATCTTCAAACTTGTCTCATGAAATGTAAAAATCTCCCTGCATGGGGCAATGAGGAAGGTGTTAGCTATCTTAAATCTTATATTTCCACATTGTCCATACCACCTATTCCTCTTTGACCCTAAGCAAGGTACCTTCTGGATTTCAGGTGCTCCAACTATGAGATGCAAGGAATTTAGATGTGCTGAGAAGGGGAGAGTAAGGGTAAAGGGAGAGGGGGAGGGGGAGAAAGAGAGAGAGAGAGAGAGAGAGAGAGAGAGAGAGAGAGAGAGAGAGAGAGAGATGTTTAGAGTTGGTAGATGTGGGTTCAAGCCCCAGTTTTGCTTTCTTCTGTCTGAGTGCCTTTGGCCATGTTCTTTCATCCCTCAAGTCTCAGATTCCTCATCTATGGAAAAAAAAAAGTTGGACTAGATGACTTCTGAGTTCCCTTCTATTTCTAATCCATGGATTAAATACATAGGTCTTACTCTGAGACAATCAGAGGAAGAAAAAAGTAAACATGGCAAATAGGATGTATGTATTGATGTTTCTTTAAAATTTTAGTTGCTTAGTATGATTAGATAATTTCTTCCATATTAACTAATTGATTGGAGATCTAGTGTGGCCTAGTAGATAGAGGGTTTTTCTAGTACACAGGAAGACCTGAGAAGACCTCACATGAGCTATCCTGCTCATGTGACTTTGAGCAAGTGCTCAATGAATTATTGAAGATTATATATTAGACAAAAATGACTCATTTGCATTGGAGGCCTCATACCTGTGCTGCTGAAATCACAGAGTTCCCCATCCCCCATTGTATATAACTTTGTCTATGTGTCTGTATATGTACATGCACATATTACATGTATACATGTGCTTAAACACAGGTATATACACATAGACACTGTATATGTATACATAGATATAGAAAAGTTATATATGTTGCAAATGCATATATTATATTCTCTATATAGTACATTAATCACATATATACATATACATATGCATATATATTTATACACACATATATTAGACAGAGTTCAAGTATGTAAGAGAAAATCTGAATTTATATTAGTGGAAGCTATTGCCAACTGAAAAATCAAACAAGAGAAAATAAGAATGTGTAATCTGTCATTATAATGGCAATGGGAAATAAAAAATCAATGGGAAAAGAATATGAGAGTTTGAAAAATAAGCCATCATGTGAAAACAAAAGATATCAATAAAACTTGAAGAAAAAAAAAGAAAAAGAAGGCATCAACCACCAGTTTTTCTTAATCTCATAGATGAGGCAAAGGGAAGTACATTGATTCCAGGCTATCACCTTATTGTTCAAGTCGGCCTTTATCACCTTAGAACAATTGGTGCCTGGCTGGCACAGAACCTTGGCTCCTTTCAACTAAGGCAAATAAGACTTTCTCACTTGTTCTCTCAGAAGCTGTGTAAATCATTTTCTCTAAAGGGGAATTAACTAGAACATTGGCTTATCTGAATACTCACCATTTTATTATCCAGGACCAAATAATACTCAATGTATTTCCTTTGATTAATGTCTTCTTGTTTCTAACAAGAGATATAAGGAGGAAGTTATTAATATACCATCTTTTATCCCGTGTTCTGATAGCAACATCTGCACCTGTTTATAATTCAACAGTACAATTCAACAAGCATCTTGTGTGTGTGTGCGTGTGTGTGTGTGTGTTTGTGTGTGTGTATGTGTTTTACTAAGTATCTACAAGTTTCCAGGTCACATGAGCAGAAAAATGAAGGACTAGTCATTTTCTCTTATCCTCTGGCCTTTCAAACCTCTTCAGACCATAAATTATGTGCCAAAAATAAAGCAACTTAATTGTGTCCATGATCAAGAACACCCAGAATCCAAAAAAAGGTTAAAAATTAACCATAACCTGATTCTCACTAAAAATAAGCTCAGTCAGTACCCCCAAACACCCAATTTTGCTACTGGCAGCAAGGCCATTCTAGAAGACCCGAGCTTATAAAAAAAAAAAAAAAAAAACACCAGCACCCACACCCTAGTGTTTTCTTTCTCCAGTACCATGGACATTTTGTCTCTAGACTTTGGAAAATTGCCCTGGCTCTCATAGACATCCAGCAGCCACAGCCCTTCAAGAATAAAAGCTCACCAAGGGTGTCAACCAAAAAGCACAAGTGCTGCAAAGCTCCAAAATTCTGGTGCCAAGTTAAAGAACTAAGGAACAGATGGAACAGGGTAGGTCACCAGGAAAGGACACATGGGTGGAAGCATCCATGCAGCATTCCACAAGCCTGAGGAAAGGGAACAACATTTAGCTAGGGTCAATTCTGACTCCCCAAAAGTCCCTTGGGGCAGAGTCCTATGCTCATAACTTGTGAATTGAACAGTATGGAAGACAGCTGAGATACTGAGATCCAGCCTGCAAAGAAAGCAAAGTCAGAGGGGCAGTAGTCAGGAAGTAAGATAGAGGAGGAAATACTGGGAGGGGGTGTGTGTGTGTGAAATTAACAAATATTTTAGGAAGAAGAAAACTCACAAATCCTGAACACCTCTAGGATGGGGAGGAGGGAAGAACAACAAAAAATTTACATTATAGCTATTGTATACATTGTATATAAAGAATAGCAAGTTGTAAATAATATATTTGCAATTTCATGTGCAATCATATTTTATTACAATATGTTAGGGATATGCTTGTTTTATTCCATAAGTTAAAAATGAAATATTTTTTACAAATGCTGGAGAGGATGTGGGCAAATTGGAACACCAATGCATAGCTGGTGGAGTTGTGAACTTATCCAACCATTCTGGAGAGCAATCTGGAATTATGTCCAAAGGGCTATAAATAATTTCATACCCTTTGACCCAGCAATACCACTTCTAGAGTTATATCCCAAAGAGATCATAGAAGTGGGAGGAAGACCCATATGTCCACAAAAATTTATAGCAGCTCTTTTCGTGGTTGCAAAGAATTGGAAATTAAAGGGGTGCCCATCAATTGGGGAATAGCTAAACAAGTTGTGGTATATGCATGTAATGTAATACTATTGTGCTATAAGAAATGAGGAGGAGATGGTTTTCATATTTACCTGGAGAGGCTTATACAAACTGATGCTGAGTGAGAAGAGTAGAATCAGGAGAAATTTGTATACAATCACAGACACAACATATGTGTGATGACCAACTATGACAGACTGGACTCTTCTCAGCAATGCAGTGATATAAGTCAATCTCTAAAGACTTATGAAGGAGAGAGATGCAACATCCAGAGAAATAACTAGAAAGAACTGAGCTTGAATCCTGACAGAAGTAAACTAATTGATCTTTTTCTTTTCATTGTTTGGTTTTATTTCTTCTTTACCATTTTTCATCCTATCTAGTACAATACACCTTTGTAACTTGACTAATGTCTAATATGAAAGTATTTGCAGATCCTATACTGGACTATATGCCATTGTGGGGGTTGGAGAGAGGGAGGGAAATGAAATTTGAAACTCAAGGAACTATGGAATTGAATCTTGTAAACTAACAATAAACAAATAAATTCTAAAAAAGGAAAAAAAATATTAATGATCAGAGTATTCCTCAGAAAAGATATCTCTACTGTACCTCTAAAGGAATTCCATATGATCATAATGTATTCAATATATATATTTTTTGGAAGTTTTCAGAATATAATTAAAAGGCAATAAACTTGTGTGATTCTGTATTATTTGCATGTTTCATCCAGCTGAATGATTGAAAATGTAGTCTGTTATAACATAAAATTTTAGAAAATTGAAAAAAAAATTAAATATTTTTTTAAAGAACCTAAGAAGATAAATTAAAAGTTAAATCAATAACAACAGAAGAAAGTTGTCCCACAAATGTAGTTAATAAGCTCAGGCATCACTAGATAAATACTGGAAAACCAAGGAAAAT
Organism: Gymnobelideus leadbeateri; assembly: GCA_011680675.1. NCBI lineage: Eukaryota > Metazoa > Chordata > Mammalia > Diprotodontia > Petauridae > Gymnobelideus > Gymnobelideus leadbeateri. The sequence continues at coordinate 299,138 of WOXC01003830.1, forward strand.
GATCCAACTCCTTATGAGGTAGAATGCCCTATGGAATTGGAGGAGAACATGGAACCACAACATGCTGTTCCTGAGTGGTTCAAAAGAGAAGTGATCATTTATGTGGATGGAATATATAGCCTATATGACAAAAATAATGAGCAGAATAGAAAAACTAGAATCTGTAATGACAAGCTTCATCCAAGAAATGAAAGAGAGAATAATAGATTGGGAATGAAAACACATAGCAATAAAGGGCAATCTAGAAGAAAATAAAGTTAAAAGAAAACATGTTGATGTAAGTAAAACATACTGATCTCAAAGACAGAATGTATATGGACAAGCTAAGGATCAAGATCTTGTAGCAGCAAACACCCCAACATCCCCAGGGTGACTGCCAACACAGGTTCTTAGATCTGCTTTTCAAAAGGAAAGCAACTCAAAATGGGTTAACAAGCTTACTTTAATCAAACAAACACACATTACCTAGTTCAGGGGAAAAAGGTCAGCACCCCGAACTTCAGAGTTACAGAACTTCAGAGTTACAGGCTTCCAAACTGTCCCAACATTACATACATCAATACCAAATCACAGTTACCAGAGAGGGAAGCATCAACATCTGGGTTTTCAAAGCCGGGGGGGCTCTCAACAACGGCTTCCCAGAGTCTCACCTGGTCAAGTCACACAACACTTCTCAAGGTGAGCCCCAAAGCAAAGCCCCTCATCAGAGTTTATATAGCCTTCTCCTGGCTCAAAGAATGTAACCACCCTTTTGATCCACTGCCCAATCACACAGCACCAAGGTGTGGTCATTCCTGAAAACCAAGCCTCCCACCACAGGCTCCATGTGACCACATTCAGCCTATTAGGAGGCAGAGCATATTTTCAAATCAAGGAAGGTTTTCAGAGTCTCTTAAAGCCAATCAAAGTCTCTTAAGCCAATCAAAGGGCCTAGGGGCAGGGAAGATCTTTAAATCTGCATTTCCATTACAGATCTCCCAGAAGAAAATGACAAAACAAAACCAAAACCAGAAAAAACTTTAACATTATAATGCAGGGAATAACAGAAAAGAACTTTTTTAACATAGAAAATTTAATATTAATTGAAAGAATTAGCAGATCACCTCCAGACAGGGAAAAAAAACCTAAAACTGAAAATTCCAAGGCCAAATAGTGGTCAAATTTAATAATTCAATTCAGACACAACAAATTCTGAAAGCCATTAGGAGAGAGAGCTTCAGTTACAAGTGGAAAAATATTCAGATAATACAAGACTAGTCAGCACCCACCAGAATAAAAGGAGGAGTTACTTGAATAATGTGCTCTGAAGAGTACTGGAGCTCAGAATGCAGCCCATGGTGATGTATCCTGCAAATCTGAGCTTATCATACATGAGAAAAATAGTGAATGTTCAATAACAAAGATATATTTGAAATATTCTTAGAAAGAAAACCAGAGCTTATGAGATCACTTGTTTTTTAAACACCCCAAACAACAGAAAGTTCAATTCAAGAGAAGTGAATAAATGCAGCAGTCAAATATGTCAGTAGTAGTAAGCAGCACAGTGGAAATGCCTCTCTCTACACAAAGAGACTTAGGTGAAAGCAAAAACTAGTGGACAGTCAAGAGTCAGGTGGGAGGCATTGTGGATAGAACTTGGCAACACCCTGCCTACAGGTGAGTAAATGATTTTTTTGGACTATGTTATGATATGGGAAGGTAAATGAAAAAGGAGGAGGGGAACAGGGGCATAGAAGGGGTGTGAAATGCACCAGAGTCAAATCAAGGGCTAGAAATGAAGGTAAGGTGACCCCAATGGTCTTAGAAAAGAAGAACCTACAGGGCAGTAGATGAAGAAAAAGTGAGGGAGAGGATTGAAAAGAAAAAGCAAGCAAGCAAGCTTTATTTTGGTGGGGGAATAGCTTCCCTAATGAATGTTTCTACAGGTAAAGAGAGATGGTCTGTGAAGGAAAACTCAGAATCTTATTCTGGCTGAGGCCTGTGAGATTTGGTGCCTAAAAAAATCTAAGCATCCTACACTGTGAGCAGCATATTAAAGTCCTTGGGTACAAATGGCACTTCAAAGAATGCCAAAGCACCAACCCAGAGAGGAGATTGTGAGACTAATAGGGAAAGAAAAATAACCAGTGGAGGTATAAGTAAGTGGGAGGTCATATAATGAAGGATGGGGTGGGGGAATGTGATGGCATCCTACAACCCTGAGGCAGCATCCTCTCTGACACCTATAGTAACTGGCATTGTTTTAGGAGAAAGACAGAAAAGGGAAAGGTGTATCTATGGAGTAAATACCACCTGATAATGGCAGAAATCACCTAGATGGGAGAGCCTAGAGTAGATGCTTTGGAATCTTTGATTGCATAAGGAATACAAAGAAAAGAAAGAGACCAGGTAATTATAGAAAGAAGAGACAGAGAATAATGAAGAAAACTAAATCATTTTTGGAAAGGTGTGGAAAAGATGAACATTTAAAAACTAATAAGCAATACAAGTTGAAGGGGACAAGAGGAAGGGAAATATACTTTACTGAGAGGGAAGGGGGATTATATAACCAGATAAAAAAGAACAGGGAAAAAAGGAACTAATAATCAGAACTTCAAAGGGAAAGGAGTAACACATGAGATGGAGAGATCAGATATTAGGGGAAGAGAACTAAAAGATTAAGTTAAAATAGCTGAAAGGACATAGTATTTGAAGGAGAGGAGGGAAAAATCATAATTTAAAAACATAATACTAGTGACAGATGGAGGAAAATATAAACTTATCATAACTTTAAATGTGAATGGATTAAAGAATTCAATAAAATTTAATTATTTTAATTATTTTTGGATAAGAAAACAAAACCCTACAATTTCTTGCTTACAAGAAATACATTTGAAAAATAAAACCATGGGGTGGCTAGGTGGTGCAGTGTGTAGAGTGCTGGCCCTGGAGTCAGAAGGACCAGAGTTCGCTTCCGGCCTCAGACACATAACACACACAAAAACCTAGTTGTGTGACCTTGGTCAAGTTACTTAACCCCAAATGTCCTCCAAAAAACAAACAAACAAACAAAAACAAACCACGCACAAAATAAAACTGAGAAGATGTAAAAATTATGTATTAAATGCATCAAAAAAGGGACAGAAGTTGTAATGATGCTATCTATCAAAGCAAAACCAAACATTCAAAATGTTTAAAAAACAATAAACAAGGAAAATATATTGTGCTGAAGGGAATTATAGACAACAAACTACTATCATTAATAAACGTCTATGTTCCAAATACCTTAGCTTCTAAATTCATAAAGAAATCGTTATTCATAAAGGAAACATAGACAGTAACACAATAGTGAGAGGAAACTTCAGTATTCCTCTCTCAACTTTGGGTAAGTCTAATAGAAAGATAAACACAAAGGGAAATACGCAACTGCATAAATTTAATAAGCATCTGTTGTGTCAAGTGCTGAGAATAGAAAGATAAAATAAAAACAGTCTCTGACTTCAACAAACATGTATTCTACTGGGGGAATGAAATGTGTATCCATGAAAAGTTGAGTATCAAATAAATATGGAACATTTAATTAGAAGCTCACAAAAGAAGGTATTTATTTATTTTCCCATCTCCCTTGAGGCTTTGCATAGTGCATTGCATATAATTATGACTCATACCAGTGTTAACCTTAACATAAACTTTGAGTTACTGGGAATGTGTCGTCATTATTCTCTTCTGACTTAATGGCCCTCTCAAATGGTGTGTAATGACCTTATTCCATCTTAATGACTTCTTAAGACTCATCCTCCCCAGACCCATCCTGTCCGGACAGTCTCTAAACCTCCCTTTACCTGCTTCCCTTTCAAAATTTCCTCCTTTACTGCTTTTCACCAAGGAATCATTCTCAGCAAACTGTGAAATTTAGCATTGTCTAATGAACTAACCTTTGCCAAGGTCATAAGTTAAATGGATCATCCTTCTCATGGACATCTTCAATAAAATGCGAGACAATTCCTTAAACAAAAAGTAGCAGGGGTGGAATTTCAGTCATAATTGACAAGCTATCTCAGAGTGTTAGGAGACAATTGGGGGGAATATCCCCATTACTTGGGCTAAGGGAGCCCTTTCCAGGTGAAAACATATTCTATAGATCCCCACAAATGAAATGTTAATAAAAAGAATTTGTGAGTATATACACATGTGTACATAGAGTGTGTATGCCTACATATATATTTATCTGTGTGTATATGCACATTCCATATTGGTATATACATAGATTATACTGTATATATCTGTATCTATATAGATATGGCATATTCCACCATTTCAGTCATAGAAATATGCATAATCTACAGTGTATTTGGATAGAACTTTCTATATTGTTTATTCATCCTCATGTCCCACTAAACTCACCATGGAGGGCTTCATCATTCTATTCATTCTTCCTCCATTTTCCTAACTGCTAAGGGAAAAACAAAATGCAAACATAGCATAGAATTTGGGCTGAAAAGGAACATCCAGGATCCTTTAGTCCAATCTCATCATTTTTCAGCTGAGGAAACTGATGCCCAGAGAGATTAAACACAAAACACCTGCTCCAAGATCATACAGACAGTAAATATCATGACGTGGGATTTAGAGTAAGGTCCTCCAACTCCCAATTGATCATTCTTCCTTCTTATGTACAATCTGGATCATTTTCTCAATATCATTATTCTCAATAATGTCAGAACAGTCATTATAATTGACTCTTAGACCTGTTAAACATCAATGGTGATAGTCATTGGCTAGCATTGCAGTTGTCTGTTGTGGGGCCTAGGGTAGCCCAGAAATTTGCGTGAGCTAAGGTGGTCCTGAAGCCCTTAAAGGTTGTTTTGACTGGCTTCCTTTCTAAGATAAACATAGTAAAGGGTAGGAGGAGGGGAGTTAGCAGTACACTTACATTGGCATTGTTGCCTGACCTTACGGTCTTCTCCAGGAGGTGTTCTTCCTCTTCTACCATGTCCACTCCACAGGATGTCTTAGGATCATTCTGTTCCTGGCTTTCATATGTGTACAGAGCATGCTCTTGCTCTTCTCCCTCTGCCAGCCCCAATGGTTCAATTAAGTACCTTTGTTTCTGATGTTCAAAGAATCCCCTGAAAGACATCAGAGCCAAGCCTTCCTCAAACAGTGATAAATGTTTGGGTTATAGAGAGAGATTCTTGGCAAATAGAATCCCAGAGCAAGAAGGCACTTCAGCACATCAATGCATAAACAGAAAGGAATTCATCTGTTGCATAGCCAACAAGTGGGCAGCCAGCCCCTTCTTGAAAACCTTTGATGAAGGAAAGTAAGTCATCTTCTGAACAACATTCATTATCAGGAAGTTTTTCCTTGCATCAACTCTAAATTTCCTTTTTTAACTTCCCCCACTGATCTTACTTCTGATTTCAAGGCCTAAATAGAATAAAATAACTTTTCTCTGTAATAGGACCCTTTGGATACTTAAAAATACTGTGGAGTTATGTCAGCCACATAGTAGATGTCTTCTTCAGGATAAATATCCCCAGTTCCTTTAAACAAACCTCATATGCCATGGACTCCAGATATCTTGGATTGGCACCAATTTGTCAATGGCCATCTAATGGCTCTGGAAACCAGACAGATTGAAGAAAGTACCTGAGGTAACTTTCTGACTTCAACTAGATATTTAAGTGCATCCCTGTGACCCTGTGAACCCATCTGAGTGGTAAGCAAATCTTCATTTTAAGATGGTAGGCCATCCAGACAGATCCATAGGCAGTGTTAGACTCAGCAAAACTCCCCAGAAATCAACTCCTGGTTTTGACAAGCCTTGGCAAATTTTCTGCCACATCCTGAATGCATCCTCTCCCCCTACTTACCACCCAAGGAAAATACCTATAGATCCCTCAGACAACTAAATGCTTCAGAATCCCTGAGTAGGAGAGTGTTCAATCCCTATTGCTTGATTCTTTTTCCTCATACCCTTCTTGGATTAATATTCTCCTGAGAGACAGCTTCTGGGAAGCCACAACCCTCATCTTTGAAGTATATGTACCTGCTTCTGCCTGGAACAAATGTTCTTAACCTGGGATCTGTGAAGGTGTGTGTGTGTGTGTGTGTGTGTGTGTGTACACATAAACCTACTTCAATAGAATTGCTTTTCTTTGTGATCCTATATATTCTATGCATTGCTACCATTATTCATTATCCTAGGTGACTATGAGCAAAAGCAAGGTGGGATTATTTTTCTTCTTGTTAGAGTTCAGTTTCCCAGGCTCATGCCAAATTGTCTGAAGGATCAAGCTTCTTTGAACCCTGATTGTACAGCTGTGCTTAGTCACATAGGTATTTGTGCCTTTTGGCTTTGAGTCTATTAGTCAAAAGTGTATATGTATTTTCTGAGTTGAGATATTGCCTTGGGGGTTACTCATGGAAGGATGTTTAGCCATTATGAAGGGGCCTCCTGGGAATCACTCATCAAGGTTTGAAGATGAGAACTTTGACAGAGAGAGGGCACCTCTGATAGGGAGAGGAGGGAGAGAGAGTTGTTCTCTGAGAGAAAGGAGACCTCTGAGAAAGCAAGGAGGCTTCTGATAACAACACTTGTGAGAACACTAAAACATTGGACTGGTAAAATATAACACTGTTAACACCTTTGAGGAAAGTATCGGGTTTAGTGAGACTGGGATAGTTCTCTTATTTCTCAATTGTTGTATTATTTTGCCGTGACCAGAGTCCAGATCAGAATGACTCTTCACCATGTAAGACTGGGAAGGGACAAGCTGCCCCAAAGTCAGTGTGGTACAGGTCAGAAACAGAAACTGGGAGCAGGATCCCCTGAAGCCTACTGTGCCTAGACTCAGGCAGGACCAGGGAAAGCATGAAGCGGAGCAATCCCTTCTCCCATGAGGTGTGATATGGAACAGGAGCAGAGAGCTGCTATGGCAGTACCCAGCCAGAAGCCAAGAGCTGTCTGCCTCTGGATCTTTGTGAGGAGGAGCCTCAGGGCTTGGGACTTGGCTCTAGATCAAGATGAAAACTTTGCAGCAAGACAGGAATAGTAAGCAAGCTTTCTTGTCATGTACCCCTGGAATGGTTTAGGACCCAGGGGTGCAGTTGTCTATGATGGCTTTGTCACTGAGCTGACCCTTAGTACTTGGAAATGGGAGCTGAAGCAGTGTTAAGACTTGAACTCTTTGACCTATTATAGCATGTGTGCCCCTGAGAGTGCCAGGTGGGAGCCTGTACTGGCAGAATAGGGAGAAAAGGATACCTCCAAGAGGACTTTATTTGGACACTCTATTTCAATTGAGGGGTTTTTAACCTACTGTGACCTAGGGGTGGAGTGTGTTGTGTACTCTGCCACCCCATGGGGTGCCGTGGGCTGCTCAGTGTCCAGCACTTAGCATGATTTGGAGACGTGAATAAGAAACAACCAGGCCATGTGGGTAGCTCAAGGAAGAACCATCAACTCCATTTATTGATACTCAGGGAAAGGTTTTTATAGAGCAAAGAGACAAAAGACTGAAAGGAAGAGAAATCATTACCTTAGTCTGTTGTATCCTGGAAGTAGCATGGTAAAAAGGCCTATTGTTTCCTAGGTACCATAGAGTCTTGGGCAGTTATCTCTTATCTCAGTCAGTTACATCTGAAAGGATGCTCTTGAGAGCTGGCCTCAAAGCCTAATGGCCAAGGCTGCACCATCAAGAACATCTGCATAAGAACTGACTTCCTGCAAATGTTTTGGACAACTAAAGTTTTGGGGCAGAGCCTCTTAGCCTCAGAACTCAAATACCATCCTTATAAGTGTAACCCATATCAAAAGAACTCCGGAGCTGACTTAGTGAAAAGTCGCCTCTCAAAGAGGTCTTTGTTGTTCAGGTCCACTGATATCAGGGTAATTATCTGAAGTCCTGGCTCAGGCCTCTTTGGCTCACCACAGTGGGGATAAGATTTGTTAAGGGAAGACCCTGGCACAGGATCCCCTGATTGTACAAACAAATGTTTTGTAACAGTAGCTAAGTGAGGAGGATCTGGTTGCTCACTCTCCAAAGATTTTGGTCACCCAAAAATATATAAGGTATGCTCTGTTATGTTATATATTGTGCTATTTTACTTAATGGATTGTTTTAGCCTAGTAATAAGTTGTCATGTTATGCTTTGGTTTCTTGGTTCAAGGTATAGTTTTGAATAAATAGAATTCTCATTTATACCCTGTATTTAGACCTTTAAAATTATTTGCAGCAGCAGCCTTCAGGTGTGCTGCCTCGATTAGCATTACAGTGGTGCACTAGGCAGCACATGGATAGAGTGCTGGACCCAGAGTCTGAGTTCAAATTCTTTTTCAAACACTATCTGTGTGACCCTGGGCAAATCATTTAACCCTATTTGCTTCAGTTACTTCATCTGTAAAACGAACTGGAAAAGATAATAACAAACCAATCCAGTATCTTTGCCAAGAAGATCCTAAATGGAATCACAAAGAGTCAGATAAGACTGAAATGACTGAATGAAAATAAAGGTGGCACACAAGATAGAGAATGGGGCTTGGAGTCAGAACAAACTGAGTTCAAATCTGGTGTCACACACTTCCTAGCTTTATGATGCTGGGTAAGTTATGTAACTACTGTTTGCCTCAGGTTCCTCATCTGTAAAATGGTGTTAACACCATCTACCTCCCAGGGTGGATGTAAGGAGCAAATAAGACAATATTTGTTAAGCATTTAGTCCAATGCTGGGTACACAGTAAGTGTTGGGTAAATGTTAACTAGTATAATTTTGTGACAGGGTCCATAGGCTTCACCAGGCTGCCCAAAAGGTCCCTGAACCAAAACAAATGGATAAACCCTGACATAGCTTATCTAATACCCCAAAAGGAGTGTTAGGAGAACCTCCCAATCATTTCTTAGTTCCACATTTGCAGTGATCTTCTTCCCTTTCTCCTTTAGTTGCATTCTTCTATCCCATAAATTCCTGACATGGGTCATGATTCCCCCTCTTTCACTTTTTTGCCTTCACATTGAAGCTCTTTTTTCCCTTCTCTTTTTCTAAGAAAATGCCATCACCCATGATTATGTGCACGAACATTCCTCAGGTTCCTTCATTTTCTCTTCAGGTAAAGGGATCAGCCTGTAACTTGAGCATGGAGAAGAATTACTTACTCTATGTGGATTATTATAAATCCACCCCCCCCCCCCCATACTCCATACATAAGAGATTATCAGTACTAATCTTTCTTGCTATCAGTTCTTGGAGCCAACTGTTTATACTTATCTGGCTATTGTTTATATTTATCTAATTATATTTATGTATATCATTCTGTAAATCCCAACGTTCACCCAACGAAGCCTCTTTTAGTCCTGTTAATATTTGAACGTAATGAGGGAAGTATTTTAAGTATTTGTCCATTTTCCTTTACTTGCACTATGTGACTGGCTGCATTTACATACTGGCTGCATACACATTCTCCAAGTGTATTTTTTTTTTTTGGGGGGGGGGGGGCGGAGGCAATCAGGGTTAAGTGACCTGCCCAGGTTCACAAGCTAATAAGTGCCAAATGTCTGGACTGGATTTGAAAACAGATCTTCCTGACTCCCAGGCCGGTGCTCTATCCACTGCACCACCTACCTGCCCCTTCCAAGTGTAATTTAAACCACTTTTCACATTCCAATCATGGATGGAAATATGCTGTTGCCTACCTGCTTTGGTACACATCTCTCCAATGCTCTTTGGGTCACCCATGATGTTAATCATTCTAAAATTGCAGTGTTCATACCTTATGCATAGCTTATACTCCATTGGCAGAAGAACATTTTATTCAAACACACTAATGTTTACAATTTGGTTGGCATAGGTACTCCCTCTGCTGACTCAAATCAAGTAGTCAAACATGAATTTCTGAAGACATAATAACAGGTTGATGAGCAGGAAAATAAGGATTTGTCGAAGGGAGCAATGAAGATGCACAAGGAACTCACTAACCAATAAGGCAGAGGCAGGTGATACAGGATGCAAACCAAAGTGTGACAGGACTCTTTAAAAGTAGAATCCTGAGCACTAAGGCAAGACTAATAAAGCTAGCAGTGAAAACTAAGAATAAAAAAAAGAAATATATAGAATTTCCCCAACTCTATTGGGGGGAAAAGAAGATGCCTAAAGAATGCAGTATATGACTGCTTGGAATGGATGCAGAGAAGGCAAGGGGATTTTTTTTTTGCTTTTTGGAGGGCAATTGGGGTTAAGTAACTTGCCCAAGGTCACACAGCTAGGTTTTTGTTTGTGTGTGCCTTAAGTGTCTGAGGCCGGATCCGAACTCAGGTCCTTCTGACTCCAGGGCCTACTCTCTACTCACTGCACCACCTAGCCACCCCCCAAGGGGATTCTTTTGCACCTCTGTTTTCTCTGCCAAAAGACAGGGGTCTTTGGACTAGAAAGAATGGAACAAAAATGCAAACATAGCTTTATTTGTGAGACAAATAGGGAGCTAGGAACGGAGCATTTCTCTTCGCTGATGGGTCCAAGAGGACCTGGAGTTTATGATTTCTGAGCCACTGTCAGGAATCTTTGAAAACTGGAGTAGAACAAAAGAAATGTTGCAGGATTGGAGAATGGCCAATGGCCAGATTCTCAAACTATGAAAACTGATGTTGTGCCAATTATGAGCCAGATTTTGATTCCTGGAAAGTTATTAGCATTTTTCTTCTGTCTTTTCAAGTCTAAAACTCAATGTCCTTTGCAGAGAAAACAGAATCTAAAAAATAGAGTATAGCCCTGCTCCCTCTCCTTCCAACCTAAAAACAAAACAAAACAAAAACAAGCAAACAACAACAACAAAAAAAAACGACTTGGCCCCTTATAAATATATTATTAGAGGAAAGATTAATATCTAGAAGAAGAAGTCATGATTACAACCAACATAGCTTCCCCAAAAAGCAGTTCACATCAGGGTAAGTGGATTTTCCTATTTAACAAGATTGCCAGATTGGTCATTCTAATGGATGCTATGGATAGACTGAACCTAGATATTAGTCAAGTATTTGACAGTCTCATATATCATTTTTTAAATATGGAGAGGTAGATATGGGCTAAAGTCTAGGACTTCAGCTTTTTTCGCTAGTGATCCCTTCAGTGTTTCTTAACCTGGGTGGGTCACAACCCACAATCGAAAAAGCACATAGCTCAATTAGGTGGATCTGGAATTGGTTGAATGTCTAGTTCCAAAGAAGAGTCACTCTTGATTCAATGTCAACTTGGAAGGAAGACTCTGTAGCATGCCCTGTGGATTTGAGTTTGAGGCAATTCTCTATGAACTGGATGCAGACCAGTGGTCCAATTATCAGAAAACATGAAGCTGTGCAAGGGAGCATGACAGAATCATGATCCCCCACCATCTCTATGGTTTAGAGTGTTAGTGTGACTCTGACAAGACAAAGGTAAACACAGAGAAAAAGAGAGTTATACAGCATTTGACTTCAAAAACCCTCGGCTTCACAAATTTAACTATTTAAGTTGAAGATGGGGGAGATGGATCTAAATATGAATTTATCTGAAAAAGAAACTGCATTGAATGCCTGGGGTGTAGCATATTCAAAAGCATGGCAGCAGACCATCCAATCTTCAATTCTCAGATCAAGTCAATTCATTTGGCAGACTTGTAGAATTTATAAAATGCGTAATGGAAATAGGGCAATAGTAGGGTCATAAGGAAGCCTGAAGTATGAATCCATTAGAATTTCACTGAAATGTGAGCTCCTTGAGTGCAGGGCCTAGTTTTGCCTTTCTTTGGATCCCAGGAGCCTTGCAAAATGCCTGATTTTATAAATGTTTGTTGATTGATTAATCATGAAATGTTTTAAATTCCATTATGAAAACATTATGCCTTTCCTACAGGAAATTAGGGAGTCATTTAAAAATCCTTAGACATGCTAGTAAAATGGTACCACATTTAAGAAAATAATTGTCTCCTTTACATGGACCAATTTAAGGTATCCAATAGGCAATTGGAAATGTGAGGATGGAGGTAAGGAAAGATGTTAGGGCTAGATAAGTATATTTGAGAATCTGTTGTATAAAGCTAATTGAATCCAGAGAATAACAGTAGTCTAAAAAATAATTAAATCTACAGAATCTGATGAGATCTTGAAATTAAATAGTATAGAGGGAGAAGAGACGAGGTCTGAGAGAGATACCCATGGTTAGCAGGAACAACTTTAATGCATATCAAGCAGAGGACACTGAGGAATGGTTGGAAGGGTAGGAGAAAAACTAGGAGGGGACACCTAGAGAAAAAGAGAATAAAAGAGAAAAGGTTAATCAACAGTGTGAAGGGTCCCAGAAGATCAAGGAGGATAAGAATAGAGAAGAGGTCAATGGGTGTATCAATTGAGAGATCACTCAGTAGTCACCTTGCAGAGAGCTGAGAAGACACTGGATGGAAAGGAAGCCTACATCTACTTCTTTGCAGATTTGCCTAAATTTGCCTCTTATTTACTCAGTATTCCTAGGTATGTCCACTCAGGTTAAGAAGAGCAAGCTTAATGCATGTTCTCTTTCTTCTATGTTCTATTTCCAGAGCAACAAATTAAGTAAATTTTTGTTCCACTATGATCCTTAAAATAATTAGAATCATAGTATTATTAATTCAGAGGTGGAAAAGTCTTTTGGTATCATCCAGTATAAATCTCTCTTTTTACAAATAAGGAAGCTGAAACTCAGGAAGATTGATTTGACAGAATTCACACAGGTAGTATATGGCAGAGTCAATACTGAACCAAGATCCTCTGACATCAGATTCAGCATTCTGTGCATTATAATCCATATTGTCACTTGAATACCACCATCATGCACCTCCAAAATCCTCAATTTAAGCCTCCCCAGTTCCGTCAAGAAAACTTCCTATGACATCATATTTTAATTGCTTATGATCCTTCTCACTTTCTTTTAGCATATTCCAGCTTGTCAATTTCATTCCTTAAATCTAACAGACATGTGAGTCAACCGAAAGAAGAATGCAGAACAAAGGAGGAAACATACCTGAAATACTATCAGGTTCGATTTCATTTAAGCTCTTATGTAACTGAGCTTCTTTCTATAAACAACTAATATGTAATTCAGGTCAAAATGTCATCTCCATATATGTAGCTTGCTACTAGAAAGTATTTGTGAATAGGGAGCAGACTTCTAGCCATTGCCCGTATATACCATTCCATTTTCCCACTGTGTGCCTTTGCTGGAGTGTCTCCCATAGTAAATATGCACATCTTCCTCATCTCTACCTTAAAGAATGTCCAGCTTTTGTCAAAGTTCAGCTTAAGGGTTAGATCTTATGAAGAATTTAGAACAGAACACCTTTGAGGTATCTGCCATCTCTAAATCTATGGTCCTTCCAGTTGTTCAGATGGAAAATCTCACACAACAGAATTTTAATTAGAAGGAACTCTAGAGGGTATCAAGTCCAACCCTTTCATTTTAGATGAGGAAACTGAGCCTGAGAAGGGGAAAAAGGCTTGCCCAAGGTAACCCAGCCAGTCAGTGATCAAGGCTATATTGGACTCAGGTCTTCCTTAAAGTCCAAAGTTTTATCCACTATACAACTTAGCTGCCTCTGTGACTTCACATGTAATATATATATATATACACACATATATATGTGTATATATATATATATGTTTATATTTATATATATTTATTTATTTGTAAAAATGTTGTATTATCCCAATAAAATGTAAGCTTCATGAGGATAGAGATAATATCATTCCTTGTATTGAAATCTCCCAAATCTGGCCTAGAACTTTGTACATAGTAGGTAATTAAAAAATGCTTACTGATACGATTGGTTAGTTGGTTGGTGGGCTGAATGTAAATATCCTTAAGGCTATAGCATGTTTAAAGGCTTCTTTGTATTGTCAGTGTTTAGCTTACTCTTTTGCATAGTAAGTGTCACAAATATTTGGTAAATTAAATAAATTAAGATGGATCTATGATCTCATGAATTTAGGTACCCCCATCACTGGTGTATAAATTACAATTCATCTGCCCCTTCTTATCCTCCATCATGGAAAATTCTTCCCCATGTATTTCTGTGAATCCTGAATATGGAGGAAATTTAGTCAATAGGCTAGAGGTCATTCGGTGGTAGCCAAGTTCCTCCCTAATATTTTGTTCTGATGCCTTCTTGCCTCTTCTTCCCAATCTGTCAATAATTCAGCAGGGCTGGGTTTTGAGTCAAGATACTAATGTCTGTAGTAGGAAGAGGAGAAAGAGGAGATGATGAAGATGAAGATGAAGATGGTGGTGATGATGATGATGATGATGATGATGATGATAGATTTAGAGCTGAAAGAAACCTAGGAGCACAACTAATAAAATGTCCTCCTTTTACAGAGAAGAAACTGGAAATCCCTAGAAGGGGTTATAAATTTATAGTTGGATGGCACCTTAGAGACCATCAAATCCAGCCCACCAACCCCCCCATTTTATAGATGAGGAAAATGAGGCATAGGAAGTTTAAGTGACATGTCCAGAGTTACACAGTAAGTACCTTAAGCAGTATTTAAATGCAGGTCTTCCTAGTTCCAAATGCAATACCATATACACTAGCCCATGATAGCTTGTAAGGAATAGCAATAGAAGATGTTGCTCTGGTGGGGGTGGGGGTGGGTTGGAAATGGCAATAATGATAATAACAGCCAGTCTCATGGTCAGCTGGCTGCGGAAATGGATAAGAGCACTAGCCCTGGAGATAGGAAGACCTCAGGTGAAATCTGGCATCAAATATGTACTACTTGTGTGACCCTGGGCAAGTCACTTAACCTCTATTGCAAATTCTTCAACTATAAAATGGGATAAGTAATAGAACCTACCTACCGGGGTTGGTGTGAAGATATAAATGAGATAACATTTGTAAAGTGTTTAGCACAGTGTCTGGTACATAGTAGGCACATAATAAATGCTTGGTTCCTTATTTTCCCACAGAGTTTTCAGATTTATAAAATCCTTGCTCCAGCCTAGTTCCATCCTAGAATAGAGGATAAAATATAGAGATGGGGAATGTTAGCTGAGATAGTCCTTAAAAGACCTGGGTTCCTTGTAGCTCTCTCTCTCTGCATATATATGTATATATAAATATACATACATATATATGTGTGTGTGTGTGTGTGTGTGTGTGTGTGTGTGTGTGTGTGTGTGTATGTAACTAGACCAGAGGGAAAAGGCTGTATTTGGGGATTGTCCCAAACGATGCATGTATATATATATGTTTGTGTGTGTATACATATGTGTGTATATATATATTATATATATATAAATAGACATATATGTATATATATGTGGGTGTGTATACATTTGTGTGTGTATATATATTATATATATAAATAGACATATATGTATATATATGTGTGTGTGTGTGTGTACACATACATGCGTGGTTTGGGACAATCCCCAAATACAGCGCTTTCCCTCTGGTCCAGTTGGAGCTATTAGAAATCTCAAATAAATATTCCTCCTTGAAGAAACATTTGTGGGGTTTTTTAATCTCACCATCTCAACCACTCTCCTTTAAAACGTCCCAGCTTCTCCCTATCCACTTCAGAACATGACACCCAGAACTGAACAAAATTATTCAGAAAATAGTCTGAATAAATAGCAAAGGGTGTGCCTGCCATGTCACTTCTTATACTCCAAATAAAATAAATAATAATAATACTAACTAGCATTTATATATCTCTTTAATGTTTGAAAAGGATCTTATTTGGTTCTCACATCTCTGTGAGATAGATGCTAGTATTATCCCTATTTTATAGATGAGGAAGCTGAGGTAGACAAAGTTAAGTGACTCACCTTGGTCACACGGCTGCTGAGTCTGAGGTCAGACTTCTACTCAGATCTGACTCTATACATTATAACACCCAGCAGCCTATTAATTGCCTATTATGTGCCAGGTACCACATTAGGCAATGAGAAAACAAAGACCCAAATGAAACAATATCTACTTGGGTGGTCATCAGCATTGGGTAGGGTCAGTCATATCCAAATCTCTGTGACCCTACTGGGGCTTTTCTTGACAAAGATACTGGAGTGATTCACCATTTCCTTCTCCAGCTTATTTTACAGAGGAGGAAACTAAAGAAAACATGGTTGAGTGACTTGCCCAGGGTCACACAGATAGTGTCTGAGGCCAAGTTTGAACTCAGGTCCTCCTGACTCCAGACCTAGTACTTACTTTCTAATGATGAAGTTCACAAGTCCATATACACACATACACAAATACTTGTGTAGTAAATACAAAGAGAATAAATACAAATAAAGACAAAGTGATTAAATACAAAACAATTGGACAAAGAAGGCATGAGTAATTAAAGATGTTAGGAAAGGCTTCAGGGAGAAGATGGTGTTAGAATTGTAACAGGAGGAGACAGGGGGAGTCTTTGAGGTACAAGTGAAGAGAGAGAGAGCATTCCAGCAAGGGGATGGCCAGTACAATGCACCAAAATGGGAAATAGAATTTTTGGGGTGAAAAAATAAGAAAGTTCAGTTTGGCTAACTCACAGAGCATAGAACAATGATTAATGTCAATGAGACTTGAAAAATAGATTGGGGCCAAGTTGTGAAGGGCTTTTTAAGTTAAACAAGGTTTATATATGTTCCTAGGCACTGTTGGCATTTATTGGATAGGAGAGTGACATGGCCCAATCTGGACTGGCAGGAAATGTTGATACTCTGGTGACTCAAGTTACCCATTCCTGCCCACCCTTTATGACATTTGTCCACATCTTCCCATAATTCACCATAAGGGGCCCGATTAGTATTTGAGACCTTTCTTGCTTTCTCAACGTTGCCGTGTTTTTTTCAAACACACAACAACCTAAATTCCACATCTATATTAGGGCAACCCAATAATTCTCAGATCACGGCCCCAGCAAGCACTATCCCTCAAAAATCTCCTCTACATTGATGACTCACAGCGAACCTACAGGCCTCTAATCACCCTTCATCCCCAGCACTGGCTTTTTTACACAACTTCTCATAAGCCAGTCTCCCAGAGTCTTACTTAATCAGCTAATTTATCATAGAACCTGAGGACCTGCTGGCATAATGGAAAGATCATGAATTAAAAACCAAAGGACTCAGGTTGGATCTCTAGCTCTGCCATTTGCTCCCTGGGTCTCAGTTTCCTCACCTCTAAAGTAAGTGAGATAGACTTCATATCTTATAAGAGCATTGCTTACTCAAGATCCAACAAACTTTAAATGTCTCTCCATCCAATTCTAATGATTCCCGATTCTCATCTATCTCTCCTCATTTTGTTCACAGGCAGAGCATGAGAAAATTCTCAAATGCCTTGATAATGAAGCTGTTATAAAAATAGGAAATGAGCTTCATCTGATCTGTCATGCAATAGTGAGTGGGGTAAACACTTCTCTTTTTTAATTATTATTATTATTATTTTTTTGCTTTTTGGAGGGCAATTGGGTAAGTGACTTGCCCAAGGTCACACAGCTAGTTTTTGTGTTAAGTGTCTGAGGCCAGATTTGAACTCAGGTCCTCCTGATTCCAGGGCCGGTGCCCTATTCACTGTGCCACCTAGCCGCTCCCAACACTTCTCTTTCTCAGCACTCACAAATAGCAGCCAGCCTTCTAGCACTCGAAGTTTCATAAATCACTTTCCAAACATTATTTTATTTGGTTTTACTTCTCAATCTTTACGTTTCTTATCCATCAGCTCTTAGCATCACAGACTCCAGGAACCTTAGTTGCCATTGTGTTCAACCCTCTCATTTTAGAAATATCTTATCTCTTGTCAAGTGGAAAAAGGATTAGACTATAATTGGTAGAAGGGGAGGGAAGGAGTATTTCTATTTGATATAAAGATAAGTTTTCTATCTTATCTATCTGTGCTGTCCAAAAGTAAGATGGCCTGCCAGAGAAGCTAGTGAGTTAACCAAACATTACTCAGCCATGTTCAACTTTGTCTTTAATCAAATATTCCTAGTTCATTCAAATGATCTTTATATATCCTGGACTCAAGGCTCTTCGCTATCCTGGCTGTCCTCTGGACACTCTAGTTTGTCTAGCATTCTTAAATTGAGGCACCCAGAAATGACATATGATCCTAGATGGGGACAGAGAACAGTGGGTGCGCCAATCTCCCTTTTTATAGAAGCTTTGTCTTTCTTAAGGAATTCCTGAATCCCATTAGCTTTTTTTTGGGGGGTGAGGGGGGTGCACAATGAACACATTTTCCTTTTGAATCATTTTTAGCTTGCAGTCCACTAAGATCTCCTGATCTTTTTTCAATATGGGGAACGTCAAATGTGGATTAGCAGTCCTTACATTATATCATCTTTATAAGTGGCTTAGAGAACTGGGAGTTTGTGTGACTTGCCCAGGATAACTAGTACATGTCAAAGGTTGGACTTGAACCCAGATTCTTCTAATTCTAATGCTTATGATCTTACACTATGGTACACTGCCTCCAAATGGCTTTGTTAATGGGATGTAGTAAACTTCATTCATCTTATTCAGATTTATCCCTTAGCCTCTGTGAAGAGCTCACCTTAGACCCTGACAGGTGCTAATGCTGGCTGTAGCCATGTCCTCATTCAGGATGTGTCCTTGGTAATAGCAGTTTTCCTGGCAGGGAAAAGGAGGAAAGGTAATTCTAGTTGTGCCCACATATTCTTCCATATAAAATCACTGAATGTAGATTTGGAAAGAAGAAAAAAGTGAGAAAAACTATATTTTCATGGTCAAAAATACCTTTGTAAATAACCCAGACTCTGCCTCCCTGTCTGCCATCCCCTCACCCCTGCCACACCTGTGCCCTGGGCAGTTGCCTAACTTGCCTATTCCTAGTTCTGGGACTGGGGGTGGGTAAAAGCTACGAGCATCAGACACCCAATATTGAGTTACTCTCCCTCTCCACTGAAATAAAGGCCCCTTTAGATTGCATGAATCACTCCATTAGCTCATCTCCAGGAAAGAGATAAAGCATCATGGTAAGAGAAATCCCTTCAGACTCTGCATCTCCAGCTCCTAGCACACTACCAGGAACATAATCTGTATGTAACCAATACTGGTTGGTTGACTAATGATTGATAGAAAACTAGACTTTGATTCAATACAACTTGATTTCTAGTCCTCTTTTTAGACATGCCAGCTGGGTGATTTTGGTCAAATAAAGCCTCTCAGCCCCAGGCAATTCTCTATGACTGGAATAATAGAGGAAGTGCTGATGTCTATCAGGTGAGGGCTTTTTACACAGGGAGTTCATTGTGTAGATAAAATCACAGGTGCCAACCCATCAAGCACCACCCCCTCCCCATTATACAGATCTTCACTGAGAATCTTTATCCCCTCTGTATTTGCTAACTTGGTACACCAATGGTTGTTCACACTTCCATCACCTCTTTTTCTCTTTAGTGGACCTACTGGTGCTCAGCTCTTAGCATCACAGACTCCAAGGGACCTTAGCTGCCATTGTGTTCAACCCTCTCATTTTAGAAATGAGTCAAATGAGGCAAAGGTAGGATAAGTGATTTGGCCAGGGTCATACAACTGGTGAGTGTTTGAAGTAGGACTTGAACCCAGGTTTCCCTGATTCCAGGGTTAGTCCTCTATCCCCTAGAAAGCATTTTCTCCATCCACTAAAGGAACCCAACCTATGCCTCCTGGCAAGTGGGAAACAGTAAGAACTGCAGCCCAGGGGAATTGCAAGTTATATTTAACTGAAAGTTCAATGTCATGACTGGAAGCCAGGCTCTCTGAATGGTTTCCTTGGGGTAGTGAAGTCTAGTGCTAAGAGGTTGAGACTCTTTATGGTGTTCTACACCATGAATTATAGGGAGCTAGATAGTTCAGTGGACAGACTTCTAGGCCTGGAATGAGGAATACCTAGTTCAAAGACATCTTCCGACATTTTCTAGCTATGAGACCCTGGGAATTTCATTTAACTTTTCTTTGCCTCAATTTCCTCAACCGTAAAATGGGGAGAATAATAGCACAACATGATCATTGCAGGAGTCAAGAGGAGCCGAGTTCAAATTCAGTCTTAGACACTTAGTAGCTGTGTGACCTTGGGCAAGTCACTTAACTCCAACTGCCTCCTAAAAACTAAACAAACAAAAATAAATGAATGAATCATCATCAACACCATAATCAACACATCAGTTTATCCAATGAGAATCCCTGTGTTCAACTCTGAAATAGTTTAACCTGAGTGAATCCCCATTCAGCAAGATGCTGTGATACAGTACCATGATCTGAGGACTAGAAGTGACTGGTTCGCCTGTGGATAAATAGTGAACTTCCACATAATCTGGGGACAGGAGCTCCCTAAAGAAAGGACAAGGACAAAGGTTACTGAGGTTAATTGGAAAGAGAAGATGGTAACAATACAAATCTTAAGAACGAACAAAAATAAACTATTTACATTTATTAAGCATTTTCTCTAGGGGGAAATAAAAGAAATTTGCAAGTGACGCAGTTTATAGCTGTTACTGTTTTGCCTAGGCTTATGATTTCATTGATTTAGGGAACTCCCAGTGTGGTAACTCCATCCACAAATCCACAAATGGATACCTCTACTCTACTCTAGTCTTAGAGTGTAGACTGGGGCCACTTAAGTCAGAAGCAGAGGTAGTGGTAGAGCTTAAATAAGAACCCACTTCACGAGATTTCAAAATCAGTATTCTTTCCACTCCTTCTTGGAAATAGGAGGAAAGAGAACAGTTGAAGATGTCCTGTCATGCATGAGGAAGGATTGTAATGTTTTGCTTGGCCTGAAGATAGAGGTAGCATAAAGGAGAGGTCAATCCATCCATCTCCCAGTATCTACTTGTACCAATGAAGCACATCCTGCCCACCCCGCACAGTGATGGACACTGGAGAATTTACAAAAGTAAAGATTCTGTGCCCTCAAGGAGCGTAAATTCTAATGAATATCATAGTATATATGAAACACTTTGCATAATGTGATGTTCAGGCTAGGCCCCCTCTAGGGTGTGTGATCAATGTAAATCTAAGTTCTTCTGTTCCCAAATTTCACCAAGAGGCAAATAAGTTTAGATTCAATATAAGGCACCTTTTCCTAACTAAGAGATCTGTCCAACAGTAGTGTAGGCTGCCTTGGGAGAGAATGAGCTCCCTCTTAACTAGTGGTCTTGAAGTAGAGACTGCTTGTCAGCAATGTTGTCAGCAACCACTTCAGGTGTTTGTTGGACTCTATGGTCCCTGAAATGCCTTACAGTGCTGTGATTGTATGCACCCAGCACAGCAGTGCATATAAAACCAATGGCCAAAAAATTGGCAATAGAAACTGATTCCCAAAGAAGTTAAAATTACTATTGCCCAAGGTCACTAGTGTGATAAATTATAGAGAAAGCCAGGTAGCATAAAGGATGTAACCCCAGACCTAGAGTCAGGAAAACCTGAGTTCACATCTGGCCTCAGATACTTATTAGTTGTATGAATCTAGGTAAATCTTGGCCCCTCTGTCTGCCTCAATCTTCTCTTCTGTAAAGTAGGATCATTATAGTACCTGCCTGCCAAGGTTGATATGAGTATCAAATGAGATGTTTTTAAAGTGCTTTGCATGCCTTAAAATAGTATAAATATTATTATTACATGAATAACTATTATTATGGGCCTTTATGATACATGAATTATACTCAACACCTCTGACTCCAAGTCCAGTGCTCTTTCCATTACACAATTTCTCTGAACCTATATGTATGTGTGTGTATATATAAACACATATACAGACATATATACATATACATGTAAATTCCTCATCTATAAATTATAAGTAAAAATACTAGCATTTACCTATGTTATGGGGACATTGAAAGGAAATGTTTTATCAACCTTAAGAAACTTTGAGTTACTTCCTTTCCTGAGCTTCAGCTTCTTCATCTAATAATAATCATAACAATAATGTCTAACATTGAAATAATACCTACTATGTTCCAGACACTGTGCTAAGTGCTTTTTAATTATTATCTCAGTTGAACCTCGTAACAACCCTGAGAAGTATGTGTTACTGTTTGTCCCATTTTACACATGAGGAAAATGAGGCAGGCAGGGTTAAGTGACTTGTCCAAGGTCACACAGCTATTAGGTATCTGAGGCCAGATTTGAATTTGGGTCTTCCTAAATCTAAGTCCAGTGCTCTCTCCACTGAGTAACCTAGCTAGCTGCTTCATCAGCTATTTAAATCTTCTTTATGCAGTATGTTAAAGGGTTGATTTGAAAACTCAGATACAAAAGCCAACAATCAGTCAGTTAAACAATAATTACTCATTTAATATTTGCTGTGTGCCAAGCACTGTGCTAACACAACTCTCTTTGGAACTGGATCTTAACCCACATCTGCTAACACCTTTGAAACATCAATGAAAAATATGAGGGAAGGGGAAATGGGGAGGAAACAAATATTTATGTAAGGATTGCTATGTCCAAGTCCCCATGCCAAGTACTTAAAAAAAATCTCATTTGATCCTTACTACAACCCTGCAAAGCAAATGCTATTATTATGAAAATGTTGTAATTGAGGAGACTGAAGCAATCATGTTAAGTGATTTACCCAGGGTCACACAGCCAGTAAGAATCTGAGATAAGATTTGAACTTAGGTCTCCATGACTTCATGACTCCACACAATAAATCATAGCATTGTAGGAAATCCTCTGGAGGCTTTTACCATATTTCTGGATGTATTTTTATTTGGTTCTCTGACCTTGGGTCAATTACACTTCATGTGTCTCTGATTGGCAAAAGGGAAATTAACAAGGTATTCTTCTCTTTACCTCATCAGGATGTTGGGAGGATAAAGAGAAATAATATTTATGAAAGTATTTTAGAATCAAAGCAAAGTATACTTCACTAGATGAAGCCTCTATTGTGATCATGCTTAATGGCTACAAGCCATGTTTCACCCCATCTGTTTCATAGTAAGATCTAAAAGCTTCGAGGTTAACTTTCTAAAACTCTGATCTGATCAATGAAGAAGCTGAGTTTCAGAAAAGTGCAGTGATTTCCCCGCACCATGATGGGCCGGAACTTGAACACAATATGGATAAGACATAAGATGGGGCTGTCTTTGTTCTTATGGAATGGCAGTTGTTCTTTGAAATTTCCAAGACAATCAGTGAATGAACAAGAACTGATCATGTTTACAATATGCCAGGCACTGTCCTGAGTGATGGGAACACAAATATAAAATACAAGCCTCTCCCCTCAAGGAGCTTACATTCTGATGGATGAGACAGTATGCACACATACATTTACATGTACAACACACATATGAAGCAGATACAAGGCAACTATGGATGGCAAATCACTAGCCATAGGGATTGGGGATACAGGAGGTCATGATCCACCATGAATTGTCTCCTGAAGAATGCCCTTCATTACTTCTTTGTAATTTCACCCATAAAGCAGCCCAGTGCCATGGACTCCAAGGGCAGTGATTCAGCAAACCTCTGACTTATTGTTATTTGAAACATAATAGGGAATATCGATTTTGGAACCCAGCCCAGATGATAAAATCACCAAACAGGTGAGGTCAAATATAATATATTAATGTGTTAAGAGAAAGTAGAAAAATACTTTTGATGTGTTAAAAACTTTACAAATATAGTTTTTTTTTTTCGGATAGAACTGAAAAGATATCAAGCTATTGACTAAGAATTGTTCATATCTCCAGTAGCCTTCAAAAAAAAAGCAATTAAGCCCACTAGACCTCTAGAAACTAAGGCACAATTCAAAAAGGAAGCAGTTTTGTGTAACTATCAGAACTCTACCAAAGGTCAGTGGGAAGGAAAAGTTATTCTCTTCCCACTTTTTCTCACTTTGACTTTCGACAAGACATAGAAACATGAGAAGCAGTTTCTTGGAGTGTGACATCTGGCAGTAGAGAAGAGGTCTAGCCATGATTTCAAGGGAGAATTAGCACTGGAGTTGGGAGTAGAGCTTCAGAGAGGAAGAGGACCAGGGGATACATCTAAGAAACTTTCCCCCAAAAGGTTCTGTACTTAGAGAGAAGTGAGTAAAGTATATGAAGCAAAGTAAATATGAAGAAGTGAGTAAAGACATTGGGGTCCTAGAGTACTAGAGATATGAGTTGCCCTGGCCACATATGTTTCATATATGTGTGTATGTGTTGTGTGTGTGCGTGTGTCTAATGACTGTAAATTGTACCCCCTCTTGCCTCAGGTGATATGTGTACCTGTGAGATAGTGTGCTCTAATTGTGTGCATTTTGGAGGGTGGGGTAGGGTGGGGGATAGGGGATTACAGCTGTAGTTCTTACTGTACTGTCTTCGTAAATGCCTGTCCTCTGGGCTTATTTTTTCTACTGATTGGTTGTTAATAATAACAGCTAATATTTATACATTACTTTAAATTTGCAACGTACTTTACAAATATTACTTTTTATACTCAACCCTGTGAAGTGAGTGCTTTAAGTATCCTAATTTTACAAATGAGGACACAGAGATAGACATAGATAGACTTAACCATGTTAAAAGGCCCCGGGGTCAGACAGCTAGTAAGTGTGTGAGTCAGGATCTGAACTCACATAGTCCTGACTCCAATCTATCCATTGAACCACCCAACCTTGACACCTCTATTAAGGGTAAACAAATCAGTTGGAGTTTTCAAGATAATGGTATTAGGGTGATCTATCTGCAGCTTATCTTTGAGCCCTGTGCAGTTTATCCCCTAAGGGACCTAAACCTCAGGCATGACAATGATTTTGTAAAAAAAAAAAAAAAAAAAAAAAAAAGCCAAAAGCTCCTGGCCATAGTACTCAAGAAGAGGGAGAATGGGCTAAGGGAAAGGACACTGACCGTGAAGGAAGAACACCTACACACGCTCATGATTCTTTCTGAATTGCCAAGACAGATCATGGGCCAAAGTTTACTTTTTCATAAAACAGAGATTTGTGTTCTTATTGAGATAAAAGCTTTTGTTGTTCAGTCATTCCAATTGTGTCTGACTCTTTATGATGCTATTTGGGGTTTTCTTGGTAAAGATTCTGCAATGGTTTGCCATTTCTTTTTCCAGTACATTTTATAGGTGAGGAAACAGACAAACAGGGTTCAATGAGAGCTAGTAAGAGTTCAAGGCTGGATTTGAACTCATGAAGATGAGTCTCCCTGACGTCAAGTTCAGTGTTCTATCTACTCCATCACTTAGCTGCCCTGACATATCTACTTTAGTTCTAGAAGCTTAGCATCCCTAGTGTGTAGTATCGCTCTTGCTTAAGGCATGTTTGTTGATGGGGTGATTATAAAAATAAATCTGAGTTACTCCATTAGAAACCACAAATGAGAATGACTTGTCCATGCCATCATACCCATGGCAACCACCCCATTAATGTGCCCCACACTGAGAAGCCGAGTCAGAACTTCCAACCTGAGCTACACAAGTTGTGGCAGACATCTGATCATAGACATCAAAAGCATTTACTTACTTGTTTTTTTCCAAATGAAGGACCACAGTTTTTCCTTTTAAATTGATTTCAAATTGCACCCAATCTTCATATTTCTCCTGCAAATATTCACAAGCATTAGGATGTCAAAGAGCAAGCATCTCTCCACAGCCCTTCTACATTAATAATCATGGACTATTACCAGCAACACAACCCATACAAGACAAAGCTAATGAGGGGGCAGAGAGTTTCCTGAGTGGGAAATGATGTATGTGCCATTCAAATGAAATTGACAAAGGTAAGGAGAGAATGAGCAGATCTGAAATGTGGTTGAGAAGTGTAATAGATGAAAAGAAATGATCATAAGCAGTTAACCACTGAGAAAGTGGACAGATCAGTTTCTCCTTCAGAAGAGTGCTGAACTCAGGAAAGTCAAATCACTAAATTTGCAGCGTAGGCATTTACACCTTGAAAATTCACAAACATTAGCAACAGGGATTTGATTTATTATTTTATTGATCATCTAGACTTAAGAAAGTAGAAAAAATAACAATGCAAACAAAACTTCAAAGCATGTGAGTCATACTGTTTTGGGGAAAGTTTATTGTTAAACATTTACTAGTGTACTCCTTTGCTCACACCATACTTATAACATCCTACAAAGAGGGAAGATGGAGATGAAGCTGCAAATGGAGATAAAAATGTAGATTTCACCTGTAGTTGCAGATAGAAATCTAGTTGAAATGATAAGTATAGATGTAGATATAGACATAGACATAGTCACAGACATGGATATAGACACAGTCAAGGATTTATTAAGCAGCTATGATGTTCTAAGCCTTATGTTAAGTGCTGGAGACACAAAGAAAGGTGAAAGACGCCATCAAGGAGCTCATTGTCTACTGTCACATAGATAAAGATATAGATGTAGACAAGGTTATTTTCAAAGTCAAAGAAAATGATTTCTTTAAATCTTTTTTAAATGTTAAAATGCTATATAAATATGAATTCGTTGCTCTGATGATGACTTTATTCAACTACTCAATTTAATTTCATGAGCATTTATTAAGCACCTACTATGTAAGCTACTGTAACAGATAGTAAAACCTTGAAGATATAAAGAGTACAATGCCTCTAAGGGGCTTACATTCTTCTGGGTGATACACCACATGGATGTAGAGAGAAATTCAGTATATTTTTAGAAGAGTGGGAACACTAACAGTTGGAGTAGGAATGACTTTCAGAAACACTTTCTAATGAAGTAGAAGAGAAGTCGAACCTTGGAGGAAGGTAAAGATTCTAAGAGGTAGAAATGAAGAGAGATAACATTCTAGGCATAGGGTAGGGGAAGGAGAGGGAGAGGAAAGCTTAGGTCAAGTTCAAGGAAGAGGAAGTAGATGAGTTTGTCTGTTGTTTGGTTGATTGGTTGTTGTTCTTCATTCTCAAAGAAGACCAAAATGACATCACTACAATAGAGACAAGTTTCAGTGTGTCTGTGGTTGATCAGAGCAATATGAGTTCAGGATACTCTACCGTAGGTTGGGCACAAATAGTTCATGTGAACATTTGGGGTAGATACTCTAGATTTGCACATCCTGTGTTTCCTTTGAGCTCTTTCAATTCTGCTTTGCTTAAAGAGCACAGCACCTTCTCTGATGTAGGTACACCATGCTAAGCCATCCTGTACCTGTGTCTCCTATGTTACACCATCAATTCCAAAGTTCTTAAGAGAGACCTTGAGAGTGTCCTTGCATTGCTTCTTCTGATCACCATATGAAAACTTGCCCTGTGTGAGTTCTCCATAAAATAATCTTTTTGGCAAGTGGACATTTAGCATTTGAACAACTTGGAATTGTGCTCTCTGAAGCAGAGTTTGAAAGCTTGGCAGTTTAGTTCAAATAAGGACCTTATCCTACCAGGTGATCTTCAGAATCTTCCTAAGACAATTCAAATGGAAGCAATTCAGTTTCCTGGCATGGCACTGGTAGACTGCCTAGGTTTTACAGGCATACAAAAATGAGGTCACCACAATGACTCTTCAGACCTTCAATTTGGTGGAGGAAGCTAGGAGACCCAGTGGATAGAGCATTGGGCCTGGAATCAGGAAGACCTGAGTTCAAATATGGCTAAAATACTCACTAGCTGTGTGACCTTGGGCAAGACATTTAACCTCTGTTTGCCTTAATCCCCTGGAGAATAATATGGTAAACCACTTCAGTATCTTTACCAAGAAAACCCCATACACGTTAAATGTCATCTGTAATAGAAAGTGAATGAAGGAAAGTAATATGCTCTGTCTGGAAAGAGGAGGACAGTGCAAAACATGGTGAGAAGGAGCATAGCATTATGGGTAGAGAGTACAGAATCTGGAAACAGGAAGTTATAGGTCAATGGTTGGTTATTGTCTTTCATTCTCAAAGAGGACCAACATGACATCACTCTATTGGGGTCAAAGAATAGTGTGACCAACTGTGAATGATCAGACCAACATGAGCTCAGAATGATCTACCATGGGTTGGGCATAAATAGTCCATATGACCAATCTGGAGTAGAGATGGCTTTGATTTCACACATCTCCCATTTCTTTGTAGGTGCTGCAATTCTGCTTTGCTCATACAGCATAGGCACCCTCTTTGATGCAACCATATCATGCTGGGAGATCCTTTCTCAGAATTTCCCATGATATGCAATCAATTCCAAAATTTTTCAGAGAGACCTTGAGAGTGTCCTTGTATTACTTCTTCTCAACACCATGGGAGTGCCTGCCTCATGTGAGTTCTCCATGAAATAATCTTTTAGGTAAGTGTATATTTGGCATTCTAATAACAACCCATCCATTTGGATGCTAGAATGAACTAATGAATGCCTGAGCATGCTATGAGTGCTTCTGATGTTCCAGTCCCTGGTCTAAGCATGAAGACAAAAACCAAAGTAAGCAAGACACTCCCTGCCCTCTAGGAGCTTACCTTCTAAAAGGAGAAATGAACACATATGTAGGTGCCAGGGTTGGAAAGTGTGGGGAGGAGAAGGGAGGACAGACATATATGGGGGATGGAGCCAGTTGGAAGAAAAATCCCACAAAACCAGGCAAAAAGGAGCTTAGCTCTGAGAAGGAGTAAGAGGGAGGCAGAGCAGATTTTTAAGGAAGGAAATAATATGATAAAAATGGTGCTGTTGGAATTGTAATGTGACGGTATTATAGAACGGGTATATTTACAGCGCACCTACTCATCATACATACTTCCTCATGAAAATTCCCACTGCTTTGCCTTTGCACAGTATATCTAGAATGCTTTTCCTTTTTATTTTAAAATCTTGGAACTAATAGAGTCCCTCCACGTATAGTTTATTTGGCCCCCTCTAAAAGAGACGTTTATCCCCATGGCTGTTTCCCTTCCTAAGGAAATTACTTTGTTCTAGAGCTTTATTGATATGCTTTGTTTTAGAGCACAAATACTTGCATATTACCCCCACGCCATGAGAGGCTTCTCCTAAGACAGTGAAAAAGAAAACAGAAACCACCCAAACAAATAATACAGTGAGCTCAGTGAAAATGCACGCGACATTCCATGCCTTCCACCCCTTTGTAAAAGGATTTATTTAAAAAGTATCCACATGAATCCATTTCCTTTTCCATCCCTCCAATGATTACACATGGTATTTAATATCAAGGCCTATTTATACATATGTGTGTATACAATGCATGTTTATTTCTCTGTGTAGCTGCTGGCTCTCTTCCCTTACCTCAGTACAATGTTAGCCCCTTGAGGGCATACATTGGGTCATTTTTGGTTCTCTATCTCCAGTGCATGGGGAGTCCTTAAAAATGCTTGTGGATTGTGAAACTCCTGGGAGCCTGCATTACTATTTAGGATATGAAGGACACCAGATGAGTGAATCATTGTCCCTGACAGGAAACCGAGCACAGACCTCCCTTTCCTTCCCAGCTCATGAATGTATCACTGTTGTTGACATTCATGTGGTTTGGTTTTCTGTTTTAAACTGGCACTTCTCAGCAGAAATATGAACTGGCCAAGCCCAGATGGAGGAGGGAAATGGAGAAGCAAAGGAGCTTGGGACCCAGGGCACTTTCTGACTCTGTCACTTGTGAACCCAAAGCCTGCAGGCAAGCCCTTCACCTTCACCCCACTCCAAGCTGCACCAGAATGAGATTGGCTCTTGTTATTATCGAAGCATGATGTTTAGTAATCCCTAGACTGAAACTCCCTTCTAGTGTCTCATTGTGACATGAAGAGGAAGTCTTTTTTTCTTTTCTTTTTGATTAAGTTATATTGAGGATTTCTTTTTCTATCATATGCATTTTGGTAAATATCCCTCTCACCTTCCTGTCCTCACTAAAGAAGACACACAAGCATGTATGTATGCACACATATATACGTATAGTAAATAACAATAATAGCATTTCTACAATACCTACAAGCTAGGCATTGTGCTAAGTGCTTTCCAAATACTAACTCATTTTATGCTCACCACAGTCCTTAGAGGTAGGTGCTTTTTATTATATTCCCCTTTCATAGGAGAGGAAACTGATATTAAGTGATTTGCCCAAAGCCACACAGTTAGTAAATGCCTGAGGTTGGATTTGAACTCACATTTTCCTGATTCCAGGTCCATTTAGCACTCTAGTCACTGAACTACCAATTACCTTGTGTATCTGTATATACACATGTGCATGCACATTTATATATATGTATATATGTATATATACATGCATATATATTTGTATGCAATGATATATATGCTCAATCTATACATATGCACATAGATTTATTTTTATATATGTGTGTGTATTTGTACATGCATACATATTGTGTGTATATGTTTTAATCTTTAAGAACTTAAAATTGAATTGATTTTTGGAACACTAGCATAGACAATATATATGTACATATATATTTCCATATATAAAATCATTCAGTCAAACTAAGAGACACATTGATCATATCCAACAGCATAAGAACATTCCCCAGCCCTGAGCTCTGTGGGTCCAAATGATCGAACATGATAAAATTGGAAAGAAGAAAATCACACGTAGCACCGAGCCATAGAAATATGAATAGTGGGCATCAATGTGTGGCCAAAGATGCCAAAGAATAAGGACTAACATAAAAGATCATTTTGAGGTTATTTAAAATCAGAAATTGAAATTGATTGTTCAAAAAAGAGAGACAAGGAGACACCAGGCAGAAACTACATTAGAACTCTTAAGACATTAAAAAGAATGAAATGAGATCCCCAGTGCCTGAGTGATTCCTGGAGAATTTCTATAAAGACAAAGATAGAACGAATCACAGGAGTAGAAGGTATGGGTGGGATAGAATCTTTTGTGACTGGAGTAAGCACACCAGAAAAACCAGAGAAAAAAATCAAAGTATTTAATAATTAGGAGCATCTTCATTGTATTGCATCTAAATCAGTTTGTGTAAATCTGAGGCTGTTGCTGTTGCTGGTGTTGTTGTTGTTGTTGTTGTTGTTGTTGTTTTCCATGGAAGTCTGAGGCAACTGGAGTGTTGGTCCTATTATCAGGGAGACCTGAGTTTTAAACCTGTCTCAAATTCTTGCTAGCTGTGTGACCATTGGCAAGTTATTACTCTCTCTCCGCCTCAATTTCCTCATCTGTAAAAATCTATCTCCCAGTGTCATTGTGAGGATCAAATGAGCTAATATTTGTAAATCACTTTGCAACCTTAAGTCACAATATAAAAACTAGGTTTTGTTGGTGCTGTTGTTACTGTTCTATAAAGTAATGATCCCTTTGTGTTTGTTTTTTTTTTGGGGGGTGGCACCTGCAGAAGAAATTGAATCCCACTTTGAGAACATAAACGTCATAGCCCTACCCTTAAGTCTTCTCCAGATTACATACTCCTAGTTCCTTCAGTTGAACTTCACATGGCAGGAAGTCTTACATTGGGCCACTCCTACATTGGCTCAAATATGGACAGTCTCAAACTTGTCAATCTCCTTCCTTGCATGTGGTTTATATGTCCTTATATGACCAGGTTTACAGAGTTTATTGCACAGAACACATTCCACCATTGTGGGCACTGATTGCACTAATTCAAATAGTTTTTTTTTCCCCCAGAAGGTTAAAGTTATCAGGATTTCACCCCATCTTTTGTCTTCTTTCTCTCATGTTTACTCAGGAATCCATTTCACTCAACTGTCTTTATGAATAGATAAAAAGGAAGTGATGAGAATCCATCAGAAAACAAATATTTATTGAACAAAGAATCAGGAACTATTCTACACCTTGTCAAAATAAGGAAGAAGAGGACTGATTAAATCTGCTCAGTCTTCCCCAAAAGGGAAGGTGGGAAATAACTGGAAGTAGGCAGAACCCTCCAGTGACTGAACACTAGATATTGGCCTTAACATCAAAGGGATTCTATCAACACTAGCCATTTACACTTTTATTCTCTGTTAATGGTTAATGCCTTCAAAGGAGCCTGGGATCTATTTATTCTAGACTTTAAGAGCCTGCAGGTTCTTTTGTTCTCTAAAATATTAAACAGCACCTAACCACTTCATGTTTTTCAGTTAGTTTTTAGGTCTGTGCCAGGCATGTTATTACATGTCATTTAGAAGGACAGCAATGAGAAGGAGATTGAAACTAGCAGTCAATTAGTCAAGCAATCAATGAACCAACATTTATTAAGTGTCTACTCTATGCTAAGCACAGTACTAATCTTTGGATATACAAAACCAAAAATAAAACCATCCTTGCCCTCAAAGAGCTGACATTCTACTTGGTGATACAGCCTGTGGTGGTATATGTGTACAGAAAACATGCTCTAAATCAATACAAGGTCAGTCATGGAAGGGTGCCAAACACCAAGGAGATCAGCAATGTAGAAAGTAGTGCTTGAATAGAATAAATAATAATAGCAGCTAGAATTGATATAGCCCTTTAAGTTGGGAAAACAATTTTTAAATTATTATTTCATTATGTCTTCACAATGATGCTGGGAAGCGAATACTTCTCTTATTGCTTTTTATAGATGAGGAAACTAAGGAAAATGGATATGAACTGACTTGCCCAGGTACTACATTTTGAAGCAGACTTCGAGCCTAGTTCTTCCAGACTCCAACACCATCGTTATGGGTACAATGGCCCCTATCTGCAAATAAGGCATTCCAGTGGGCAGAACTCATTTCAGGCAGGGGGATGGCCAATGTGAAGGCAGAACCAGGAGTTGGACTGTTATGTGTGATGAGTAACAAGAAGGTTCTTTTGGATGGAGTGTAAAAGGTTGAAAGGGGAGTAACATGAAATTAGTGATGTGGAACTTAGGAGTACTGAAGATAATCTTGGCCACAGAACAAGAAAGAAGTCAAGTAGAAATAGAAAAATTCCCAGGATAGAACTTCAGGAATTTAGAAGTGAGGGAGAATCAAGAAAAGTGAGGCAATAAATAAAGACAATGTTGTCCCCCTCCCAGGAGTTTCCCTGTAAAAGGGAAGAAAAATCCAGTATATTAACTCTTGGAGATGGTAGGATGGAGTGGGGATTTTGTCAGGATAGGGCGGTTTAGATGTGAACTTAGAGGCAGCAGGAAAGGAAACAGTAGATAGAAAAAGACTGAAGATTAGGAGGGATTGATTAATTGAAGGTAGGAGTGATCTGCTTGCTGGAGAAGTTGGAAGAGGATGGGATCTATACAAGGAGTAGATGTCCTTGGCAAAGAGAAGAACCACCTTCTTTAATTAGAGACTGGGACAAGAAAGGAGAGGGAGAGTCATAATGTTAAAGGATTTGAAGTGGAAGCACATGTATCTTTGTATCCTTTGGCACATAAGTGATCCACCACTGCTTAGCATATTATTAATATACCCCATAGTGAGATTGAGGTAGCTGTGATGTAATAGCAAGTAAGAGAGAGAGAGAGAGAGAGAGAGAGAGAGAGAGAGAGAGAGAGAGACAGACAGACAGACAGACAGACACAGACAGACACAGAGACAGAGAGAGAGGCAGAGACAGAGAGAGACAGAAACAGAGAGAAAGGAGAGACAGAGAGGGACAGAGACAGAGACAGAAAGGAGAGACAGAGAGAGAGAAAGAAGAGATAGAGAGATAGAGAGAGACAGAGACAGAGAAAAACAGAGCGAGAAAAAGAGAAACAGAGAGAGAGAGACAGACAGAGAGACAGAGAGAGACAGACACAGAGACGGAGACAGAGAGAGAGGAGAGAGAGAGAAAGAGAGAGACAGAGACAGAGAGACAAAGAGAGAAAGACAGAGAGAGACAGAGAGAGGAGAGAGAGAGACAAAGAGACAGAGACAGAAAGAGGAGAGAGACAGAGACAGAGAGAAGAGGAGAGACAGAGACAGAGAAAGACAGAGACAGAGAGAGGGGAGAGGGGTGGGGAGGGAGGGAGAGAGTGCTGACCTTGGAGCCAGGAAGACCTGGGCTCAACTCCTATCCCTAAAACACAGTGGCTGTGTGACCTCGAGTAAGTCTTTACAAAACTCTTTCTTCCACAAATAAAGCTCTATTTAAAAATTTGGAAAAATGTAAATTACTCATGGGTAGGCTAATAAAATATAATCAAAATGACAATTCTACTGAAATTAATTTATTTATTTAGTGCCAGACAAATCAAACTACTAAACAATCATTTTATAGAACTAGAAAAAATGATTTAAAAAATCAGCTGTAAAAACAAAAGATCAAAAATAACAAGAGAATAAATGAAAAAAAAAGGGGGGGGGAGGAAGGTGGTCTAGCCATACCAGATCTCAGACTCTATTATGTAGTGGTAATCATAAAAAATTAATACAAGTGGAATCAGTGGAATAGATTAGGTACACAATAAACAGTAGTAAATAACCAAAGTAATCTAGTATTCAATGAATCCAAAGATTCAAGCTTTTGGGACAAGAATTCACTATTTGATAAAAACTTCTAAGAAAACTGGAAAGTAGTTTCACAGAAACTAGACCAACATCTTATACCATATACCAAGATTAGGTCAAAATAGTTATGTGATTTACATTGAAAGGGAAATACCACAAGCGAATTAGGGGAGTGTGGAAGTTTACCTGTCAGATCTATGGATAAGGGAAGAATATATGACCAAACAACAGATAGGGATTATTACAGGATTTAAAATAGATAATTTTGGTTACATTAAATTTAAAAGTGTGGTGAGGATTTTTTTGTTTGTTTTGTTTTTGTTATTTGCTGTTGTTATTTTTTTGTTTGTTCTGTTTTGGTTTTTGTACAAGGAAAACCAATGCAGCCAAG
The DNA here is from genome assembly GCA_011680675.1 of Gymnobelideus leadbeateri. NCBI lineage: Eukaryota > Metazoa > Chordata > Mammalia > Diprotodontia > Petauridae > Gymnobelideus > Gymnobelideus leadbeateri. The sequence continues at coordinate 333,805 of WOXC01003830.1, forward strand.
ATTAGAAGGAAAGCAGAAAACTGGGGGAAATTTTTCATTCCAAGTTTCTCTAAAAAAATCAAACAAACAGATTCATTTCTAAAATATAATATCGAACTGAGTTAAATTTATAAGACGCTAACTCATCCCCCAATTGATAAACTGCCAAAGGATATGAACAGGCAGCTTTCAGAAGAAGTCAAACCTGTGCATAGTCATATGAAAAAACACCCCAAATCACTATTGATTAGAGAAGTGCAAATTAGAACAATTCTGGGGTACCACCTCTCATATTGATTAAGATGACAGAAAAGGAAAATGACAAATGTTGAAGGGGATGTGGGAAAAGTGGGACATTAATGCACTGTTGGTGGAGTTATGAATTGCTCTGCACATTCTGGATAGCAATTTGGAACTATACTCAAAGAGCTATAAAATTGTTCATGCCCCTTGACCCAGTAATACTACTACTAAGTCTATATCCAAAAATGATCAGACAAAGAAAAAAAAAGTTCCATATGTATAAAAATATTTATGGCAGCTCTTTTTGTGGTGGACTAGTGGACTAGTAAATTGAAGAGAGGTCCATCAATTGAGGAATGACTGAACGAGTTGTGACATATGGGTGTGATGGAATGCTATCGCATAAGAAATCACAAGCAGGATGGTTTCGGGGAAAAAAAAAACCTAGAAGGACTGATGCAAAGTGAAGTGAGCAGAGCCAAGAGAACATTGTACACGGTAGTTCGTTGGTTGCTGTCCCCCATTAGAGGACTAAAATGACATCACTATGTTAGAGTCAAGTTACAGTGTGTCACACGTTGGCTGATCAGGCGAATGTCAGCTCAGAAGGTTCTGCCAAAAGTCAGGCACAAAAAATCCATGTGAACATTTGGGGCAGAATCTTGAAATTTGCACATTTCATGCTTCTTTTCAGATACTTCAATTCTTCTTTTCTCCTAGAGCCCAACTCCTTCTTTGAGTACACCATGCTAAGTGTTCCTTTGCCACTGTTTCCCATATCACCTAATCAATTCCAAAGTTCTTCAGAGAAGCCTTAAGAGTGTCCTTGCATTGCTACTTCTGATCACAAGTACAGTAACAGCAATATTATACGATGATCAACTGTGAATGACTTAGCTACTCTCAGGGATAACACAATTCTGAGGGACTTACGGTAAAAAATACTATCTGTTTCCAGACAAAGAACTCATGATATATGAACGCATTTCGAAGCATCCTTTTTAAAACCTTTTTGTTTTCTTTTTTTCTGTGATTAATATGAAAATATGTTTTGCATGACTACATGGTGTAACTTATATTAAATTGCTGTCCTCAATGAGGGAGGAGGGGAAAGAGAGAGAAAGAATTTGGAACTCAAAATTTCTAAAAATGAATGTTAAAATTATTTCACATGTAATTGGAAAAATAAAATATTTAAATGAAAACCAAGCATTCATTGAGTGCCTATCATATTTCAGGCACTGTGTAAAGTACTAGGGATATAAATATAGGCCAAAAACACTCCCTGCTCCCAAAGCGTCTGTAATTGATCTGAGTTTTTTGAGCTAAAAATTTAACAAGTACATATAAAAATATAACCCAGTGAAATTTCCCATGAGTACTCCACAAGTCATACCTGCCTTTTGGGCCCTCGGTCTTCTACATCTCTCTTATGTAGGGCATGTCGTTTCCGTGGATAAATTACATCAAATAGCTTTTTCCCAGGGGATTCCTTGGCAGCTCTTACTAGGAAAAATAAGAAGGAATATTATTGAAGCAACATTGGAATATCCCAGTTCATAAATGTACTATTTCCTCATACTAGTCAATCTTCATATAACGCTACAAAGTTTGCCAAATGCTTGATGTACTTGCTATATTCAATCCTGCAATGACCCTGTGTGGAAGATACTATCAATGGCATTATATCCATTTTATAAATGAGAAAATTGTGGTCCAGATAAGGTAAGAAATTTTGGCCAGGGGCTCATATGTCTTTCAAGTGTCAGATATAGGATTCCAAGTCAGTTCTCACCTAATTCATGCTAAATGGGTTTTCAATTCAGATCAATTAAATTCAAATTTTAAGTGAAAACATTGTGCCATTTCCTGGGAGATGAAGAAATAAAAATGAAACAATCCCTATCCTCAATGAAATTATATTTTATTATAGGGAACCGCCAAATAAAAAAGAAAAGTAAATACCAAATAAGTACAGACTGGTCATGGAACAATACGCCATAATGTCTCCGGTGACTGTTATCTCCCCAGAGTTGAAATGAGTCAACGGTGCTGCCTGGAATGTGTAGAAGACTCTAAACTTTATTCAGAGTAGGAATTGAAGTGAATTGATGAAGCAATGCATGCATGGAAGTCAGTGTGAGGAGATATCAAATGCAGAGGGAAGGAAATTGGGGGCCATAGCGAATAGACTGTTTATCTTGGAGTTAAGCAATGACCTTGGGTTAGTCACAGGTTTCTGTGTCTCAATTTTTCTAATCTGATAATCATAGCACCCACTTTACAGGGTTATAGTAAGAATCATACAAAAATGTGTAAATGTCATTGTAAACCTTTAAAGCATTATATACATGTTATTATGATATCAGAAATGATGGAAGTCAAGATAAAGAAACAACTTCAAACTCATATTTCATTCTTCCTGTGATGTCCTAATTTTCCTTATATATTCTGTGTTAGAACAGGGGAAGTAAACATGAGAAAGAGGTATGGAGATTAACCTGCTAACAATAAATAAACAACCAAACAAACAAATAAATGAATGAATGAATAAAATGGATAGATAGATAGATAGATAGATAGATAGATAGATAGATAGATAGATAGATAGATAGATGCATGGATAAAACATATACCTGGATTTAAAACATAAATTTCAAGTGAGTTCAACCAACTTTTAAAAATGATTCCTATGTGAGAGGCAGCCTGGCTCATTATAAAGAGATGGGATGGCCTGAGAGGGGATGACCCCCACAACAGCTCCATTTCTGGCATATATCAGCTGTTTGACTGTATGCAAGTCTCTTTATATCTTTGTGTCCTAAACAATTTTGTAAAGCTCTAAATACCAAAGTTGGCACTGATCTTCACTGGTAAAATAAATTTCAACCCTGAGGATATCTCACTACAGAAATGAAATTACAGGACTACATGAGCAATTTTTTTTTTAAATTCTACAGTTGGTGCCCTCCTCTTTCTTTTTTACTGGGAATACAACGACAAAATTAAAAATAGCACCTTTCCCAAGGAGCTTAAATTATATTTGGACTATATAATGTGTCCTAAGACAAGAGAATTCAATGTTTATAAAAAAGTTATTGTGTGGGGTGGGATCAGGAAGGGCCATGTATTGGGGTTGACATCTAAGTTAAGGCTTAAAAGGTTAGGAGAGTTTGTTTTTCTGTTTTTTGTTTTCCCAAAAATAATAAAAGAGAGAACATAGAGCATTGTAGGCATTGAGAATAAATTTAGCAAAGGTGATCGTATGGCTAATGGAATGCCACCCTTGTGGGAGCAGCAAGGTGGCCAATGTGACTAGAAAGTAGAATTGATAAGGGGATGACAGCTGTAAAATCAGTGAAGAAAGACAGAAAGGAGAAACTTGATGGGGCTTTTCGGTGTCAGACAGAAAGAGGAGTTTACACTTTATTCAAGAGAGAAAAGAAAATCACAAAAACTCCTTAAAGAGGAGAGTAACATTGCCAGGCCAATATTTCAATCAAGTCAATTCAAAATGTCTCCCTCTGATGGATTTTCTAACAAATCGATAGACCTTTCAACACTGGAAGCCACTAGATAAAGTGGGAAAAGTGCAACATTTTGAGGTCAGGGACTTTGGGTCTTTGTCCTGTCATTCAGCAACTATGGGACACTTTGGGTAAGCCATTTTGTCATAATGTAATGATAAAAGCACAGGAATAGTAGTCATAAGACATTGGTCCAAATTATATTTCAACTACTTATAGGGTAGGTGACCTTAAGTCAGTCAATGAATAAGCATTTTTAAGCACCTACTATGTGTCAAACATACTAAGCACTGGAGATAAAAAGAAATTCAAAAGCAGTCCCTGTCTTCAAGGAACTCACATACTAATGGGAGAAATACGATTGTAAATAATAGGTACATACAAGACAGATGCACTTGGAGGGGAAAATGCTAATAATTGGGGATAACATGGAAGGGGAGAATAGGACCAGGAAATGCCTCCTGTAGGAGGTGATATTTTATCTGAGGCTTGAAAGAAGAGAAAGAAACTAAGAGGTAGAGAGGTAAGGGGATAGGGAATTCAGGGCATAGGAAGAGTCAGTGCAGGAGGCTTAGAAGGTAGACTAGTACAGCTGAATTATGAAATATGGGAAGGGATAAAATGCAAAGAAAAAAAGGAAAAGTAGGAAAGGGTCAGCTTCTTACTAGAGTCTTTACTTAATCTTCCACTAAGTAAAGAGGACACCCTAAATGATCTTAAAGGTCCCTTCTACTTCTCAATTCTCTAATCTCTCTGGGCCTCAGTTTCCTTCTCTGAAATGAGAGAGTGCTGGACAAACAGATCTCTAAGGACTTCTCCAACTTTCACATTATATTATAACTTTATCTTAAAGATATAAACTTAAATAATCTTCCTAAGGGGTTGGACTCAGTGGTCTCAAAGGCCCCTTGCAGCTCTAAATATATGATCCCATTGTCCTATGTGTGAACAGGACAGGGAGAAAATAACACTGGAAATGGATATTCAGAGAAAAAAGTTTGTAAACAAGTCAATGAAAGACAGAGCCAGAGAATGATATTATTAGAAAACCAAAGACCAAGAGAATAAAAGTGAGGGCAGTCTCATTCAAGATCACCAACAACACAGAACAAATAGAGATATAAAAATATCTGAGGCTATAGCTGTGGCCTGGATGGATACATGAAAAGTTAATGTCGCAGAAAGAGGAACAAGGAGTCTGTGGGCAAGCCACTAAATCCCAAGGAATTAGCCTTGGAATAGGAAGACATGGTTTAGCCCCTGAAAATTATAAACATGGTCTCATCATTAGGTGGACTAGAAAAATTCATTACAAGAGTGTCTGAAACTAAATACATTTAGAGAAATGTAATGTGTGCCTTTTCTAAATGTAGACTAAATGGCCACAACTATAATGAATGCATCTGAGGGGAGAATCATCACTTGGTCAACAGAAACAAATGATCAGGGAACAAGACCAATAAATAAATAAATAAATATATATATATATATATATATATATATATATATATATATATATATATATATATATATATATATATATATATATATATATATATATATTAGACTGTGGCCCAGTTTTGTGAGAAAGGAATAAAACATAAGGGCAGTTTGACTGAAAAACTTTGGTGTGATAAGAATACTGGAGAAATTTGAAACAAAGTTAAACAAATTTGATGAATAGATAGAAAAATGTGAGTGTGAGAGATCAGCTGAAGAAATGAGAAGGGAAGTAGAACGAAGACATATATTAAAAAAGCATAATGCCGGAGCAGCTAGGTGGCACAGTGAGTAGAGCTCCGCCCTGGAGTCAGAAGGACCTGAGTTCGGATCTGACCTCAGACAGTTAACGCACACACAAACAAACAAAAAAAACCTAGCCGTGTGTCCTTGGGCAAGTTACTTAACCCCAATTGCCCTCCAAAAAAGCAAAAAAAAAAAAAAATCATAATGCCAACCCTGTAGACATAAAGAGTCAGGGACTTTATGGAAAGAGAGGGGGCCTCAAAGCCAAGAAGACTTGGGTTCCCAATCCACCTCTAACACCAACTGGCTGCATGACCTTAGGCAAATCACTTAACTTTTCACTGCTCTAGGCCCATAGTGTCAAACTTAAATGGAAAAATAATAGGGGCTTCTCATCCACACATAATGATTCCTGCGGACTGCACATTGATTTTTTATTCTATCATTACAGTCATGTTTGATTTGCTGTGACCCCATTCTTGGCAAAGATACTAGTTTGCCATTTCCTTCTCAAGCTCATTTTACTGATGAGGAAACTGAGGCAAACAGGGTTAGGTAACTTTTCCAGGAGCACACAGTTATTAAATGACTGAGACCTGATTTGAACTTAGGAAAATGATTCTTCCTGACTCCAGGACTGTCCAGTGTGCCTTAGAAAAATAAATATTAATATTATCTTAATCTATTGCATTTTTATTGATTTTTCAAAATATTTCCCAATGAAATTTCAATCTGCTTCACCCTATGTGTTATCAGTGACTATGCAAGCTGTGTGTTTGATGCCTCTGCTCTAGACCAGTCTCTAAGACTGGTTCTAAGTTCCAGAGAGGATGCTCACCTATATTAGTAGAGAGATTTTCCTCATCTAGAAGTCCCAGAAACCAATGTAATCACAGGTCCAGTCCCCTATCCTATACTTTTTATTACCAGATATATTTAATAGTTCAATTATAAATAAGGTTACTTGGTATTTTTAGATGTGTACTTACTGTGTTATGAATATGTGAATTTTATTTTGAACTAGTCTTAGTATTGCTAGTGGGGTATTTGTTTCTCCTCTCATATATTATTTTAATGTGTACATGTATTATGTCCTTTTGTTGGAGTCTTACCTTGTTATTTAATGCTTTTCATTATTGTATATTTATTGTACAACATATTAATATGGATTTGGTTTACTATTATATAATATAAAATTGTACATCATAAAATATTGATTTACACAAGTTGACTTTTCAGGAGACTGAAATAAATTTGGCTATGAAGAGGAATGTAACACTAGTTTCAATAGCCCTGACACTGTAGATGCCATTACTGTATTTATAAGAGACAATTGAATACAGAAAAAAAATGGTAAGATTGTCTATCATTCTGTTAGGTTGTGTGAGATTGAAGACTGTGTGAGAATGAAGAGAAAAGATTAAGAGAATTTCTTTCTTCATAGACTCTGATTTAACCGTCAGGGACTGGAAAAAAAGAAAGGATTCCTAAGAAAACTGAGTTTCAACTTTTGTCCTATAAAGAAACTTAACTACCATCTTGAAAGACCTGAACTGTGATACAATGTTTTGAGACCTAAGAAGTAACTACAGCAGTAATGTAGCAGTGACTATGGCTTTAATAAGTCTTACAGCTGATACATTGTCATCAAGAATTTGTATTTTATATTATTATTTGTTACACTATAAATACATTGCATATTCAGTAATCTCTAAATTTATTTGATTCTAGATTAAGGGATTAATTTTTGAGAGAGATGAGTGAAAGCTTATTGGAAAAGAGGCATCTGCAATTTAATAAATGATATATAATGAATCAGGGCAGGAATTTAGAATCAATTGGTTCATTAAAGAGATACTATAATTTTAGTATTTTTAAAAATCAGAACAGACTACTTGATTGTTTTAGAACCTAGGCTAAATAACTGTAAATGTTTTTCCTAAGCATTTACTATATTCCAAGGACAGCTACATGGCTCAGTGGAGAGAGTGCCAGGTTTTGAGTCAAATAGACTCATCTTCATGAATTGGAATCTGACCTCAGACACAAGCTGGGTGAGTCTGGGCAAACCGCTTAACCCTGTTAAGCTGTGTTTCCTCATCTGTAAAATGAGTTGGAGAAGGAAAGTGCAAACCATTCCAGTATCTTTGCCAAGAAAACCTTAAATGGGGTCACAGAGAGTCAGGCATAACTAAATCAACATAATAAAAAAAACAACATGTATCAAACACTTTGATCAGTATTGGGGATACAAAAGAAAACAAATGGTCTCTACACTCAAGGAATTGACACAGTTCGGTGGAGACAGTAGACACAGGAGGGTTCAGCTTCAGAGCATATAGAAAGTCTTAAAGCCTCTTAGGGTGGACACCAAGATCAAAGGCAAGGTTCAGGCATCCTTAGTATGCACCAGAAGATCAGATGGAAATGCCCAGGTGGTTTGGAGACTATACAATCAGACTATATAATCAACCTAAGACAGAATGGACTTTATGGAATAATGGCAGGCAGATGGTAAGTAGTCCAGTGGGGTACATTCTTACCTAGAGGTTGGTGATTTTTTTTTTTTTTTTGGATATCTGGGCAATATAAGTGATCATGTCCTCTACCCTTGATTGTTGAGAAAAGGGTACTTGATCTGTGTGTCAGAGAGCAGCAGGGCTTGTGTGTGTGTGTGTGTGTGTGTGTGTGTGTGTGTATTTTTATGTATGTATTTGTGTGTATGTATGTGTGTATCTATATATATGTATATATGTATGTATGTATGTGTGTATGTATGTATGTATGTGTGTATTTCACTTAATTCAAGTGGAGAAGTCAGCACTGCACTAAACTGCAGAAAATACAAACAGAAATTACAAGCAGACAAAAAATACAGAGAAAATAGCACGGTTCAACCGACCAACAGACAGGGCTTCTAAGCTATCTGTCCATCACAGGCATACATAGTTACCAGGGAGAGAAGCACCAACATCTAGGTTTTCAGAGCTGGGATGGGGGGGGTGGGGTGTCTCAACAGCTACCCAGAGTCTCATCTGGCCAAATCACACATACTGCCCATGGGGACAGTCAATCCAAAACCATACCACACAGGAAAAGGAAACCTTCTTCATAATATTTCAAGCAGGGATGCCCCCATTTTCACTGAACCAGAAATACATAAATTATTATACATCTAGACCAGACAGGAATCTCAGAGACGAACTAAACGAACTCCCTCATCTGCTACATGAGGTCATCGATTTGCAAGAGGTTTAATGGGAATGTTCAAGTAACCAAGGCAGAAATGATCAGAGGTAGGGTAGGAGTCAGTGGTCCTTCCCCTTTACTACATTGTCTTGCAGAAAGTGAAGAAAACACAGCAGTTAGCCTACTGGAGATTTTGGTGACCATGGAGTCGAACAGCCTAATAACAGACTCTCCTACTCAGATCTGTAGATTTGAATAAGACTTTGTAAAACAGGGGCCTGGCAGTTAATGAACAGCGTATTCCCTAGGACACCATGAACCATCATTTTGCCTGGAATGTGGCCAGTCCAGTTAATGAGATATTCTGATGGTGGGAGGGTCAGCAAATGTTTCCTCCATGGCACGTCACTAGTAACTGCCTTTTTTCCAGTTCTAATGCATAAAATTACCATGTGAGTACTTATGGCTAATACAAATGATATTAATTATGAGAGGTGAGCATGGTACAATGGGCAATGTGCTCCATTTGAAATCATAGGAAAAACAATTTAGAGGAGTGAGATTACTGCATTCAACCAACTCATTTTACACATGAGGCAATCAAGACCCAAAGAGACTTATTTGCTCAGGATCAAACAGTTGGGGAGTGTCTGAGGCAAGATTCAAACCCACACTTTTTTACATCAAATCCTGGGCTCTAGCCACTGAACTCTCTTGCTTCTCAAACTAGGTGACATGCAAATTCAATTCTCAGGTCTGCCATTTATTAGCTGTGTGACCTTGGGTAAGTCATTAACCTCCCTGAGGCTCAGTTTCTTCATCTATAAAATAAGGGTATGAAAATGGTTAACCTCTCAGGACTGAGGTTCCTTCAAGCCCTAGATCTATTAATGTTTGATCAACATTTACATAGTACTTTGAGTTTTGCAAAATGTTTTACATTTATTATCTCATTTGAGATGGAGAGATTACAAGAATTATTATTGTCACCATTTTATGGAGGAGACTGAGTATTAAATAAATGACTTCTTAGCAGTCATACAACTTGCAGTTATAGGTAGGATGTGAATCCACTTTTCTCCCCTCTCTGAATCTAGCATTCTTTCCTCCAGAACACACAGTCATTGAATTTATCAAGGCCAAAGAAAGAAGTCAGTAATAAAGGAATCTTAAAAAGAGCTTGAAGATTTGAAAAATGTTTCCAATGCATTATTTCATCCAATCCTCACAAAGCCCTGAGCAGGTACATGCTAGAATTGTCCCCCTTTTACAAATGGAGAAACAGAGGTTCAAAGAAACTTAATGATACTCAGGATCATATAACTTGCAAATTTAAGAGGCAGGATTCAAATCCACATCTTCCTGACTCTATGTCTAGGTCAGCTACAATGAAAGAAGACAAATTTGTTCTTCTATGCTATGACAAAAAACCTTTCTTGGATTGGAAAATCTGATTTTGTCATTAAACAGATTTTTTTGCAAATATTTCATAATGAATAACCCTTCAAAGATATTCAATTTTTTTGAATCTGAGGAAGACACTGAGAAGAAAGGACTGCAGACGTGGGACTATTAATGTCAATTTCCATCCTCTCCCCACACTGTTAAATATTGTTTTGCTATTGCCTCCTTATGCTAGATTACAGTTTAGTTTCTTCCCAGCTGAATAGGTCCAGGTTAATTATTTTGAAGAAGGCAGAACAAACACAAGTAACTGCCATCCTGGGATTATAGAAATCCAGTGTGTAACATAATACTTATCCCATAATTCATTTTAATCCTTGCTTTTTCACACTCTAGAATTTCCCACAGAACTCACATTTACTGGGTGCACTGAGTGAGGCAGAGACCAGTTGAATGAAATATTTAGTTGGGGAGGCTTAATTAATGTTTTTAGGTGCAATAATACTGACTCTTAATTTCATCACTATGGGAAACTCCCTGGTGTGGGAATTCCCTTCACTTATTCAGTTTAGCAACTTTTTCCATGGTTTCTAGTCTAAAGAGTATCTTGGGAGGTCAAGGAACTAGTCCATCCTAACACAGCTTGTCAATGTCAGTGGAAAGATTTGAACCCAGGTCTTTCTGTCCCTAAGGCCAGCCCTCTAGTGATGATGCTGAGCTACCTCTCTTGACATTCCACTATTTTAGAAAGTATTTAGAGATCATTTCTAGTTAAATCACTTACTAGATTTAAATGCCCACGAATGGCTAGGTTTTGTGGATGAAAAATAATCATTTTATACGTGAGAAACAGGATTATTCAGTCAGAAAGAACCTCCAGTTTGTAGGCAGAGGACTTGAGTTTAAATCCAGAACTCCTCCTCGATCATCATGTGACCTGGGAGTAGTCACTTTGCTTCTCAGTATCCTCATCTGGGAAATGAGGTGTTTGGATCAGATGACAGTAAAGTCTCTTCCTGATCTGAAACAATATGGTTTTATGACCCTACATCTCAGTTCAGAATGAATGTGCTCCATCTTGGGGGAAGGCTTAGATGTGACCAAACTGCTGAGCTGAGGATCTGGGGAGTATAAAGAGAATCCTTCTCTCTGTAGAATGTAAATGCTTCAAGGTCAGTGACTTCTGATCTGTCTTTGAATTCACTTTTCTCCTTAGATCCAGCCACTCCCCTGGTGCAGGTCCTCATCTCCTCATACTTGAGCTATCAAAAGTTGGTCTGCCTGCCTCCAGCCTCTCCTGCCTCCAGTCTCTCCTCTATTCAGCTACCAAAATGATTTTCCTAAAGGGTAGTTACAATCATCGTACGCCATACAATCAACAAACTCTAGTGGCTCCTTATCACATCCATAATTAAATACAAAATTCTCTCTTCGGTGCACAAAGTCCTTCATAGCCCAGCCTCCTCCCCACTGTATTTCTAATATTCTTACTTCTTATGCTTCCTTCACATACTTTTTAATTGACACTGGCTTCTTACTTATTCCACTCTATCTACTGACCCCAGGCATTTTCACTGCCTGGAAAGTTCTCATTCCTCATCTCCACCTCCAGGCTGTCCTGGCTTTCTTCATAAAAAAAAAAATTTATCTTTGCCAGGAAGTCTTCCCTAATTGTTATTAATGCTAGGACCTTCCCTGGGTTGATCATTTCTCATTTATCCCATACAGTTTGCTTGCTATCTTTCCCATTAGATTGTAAGCTCCTTGAAGGCAGGCACCACCTTTTCCATTTTTTTGTCTCCCCAGTCTTTAGCACCATGCTTGCACAGAGCAGCTATTTAATAAACATGTATTGTCTAACTGATGGTTTATGTCTTCTCCACCACTGAATTGTTCTTGTAACTTGATAACCTTTTAAAGCAACTCAGAGATTTCTAATTTTGTACTCGGAAGAACCATGAAGTCTAAGCTTTCCGTTTATTCCATAAATGCATTTTTTTCTTCTTTGTTCCATATTCCCTGTGGGGTCCTGGATAGATGGAGACCTGGGATCTTCTCCCATTGTAACCACTTTCTGGAACTGTGGTCTGAGGCAAAGTGTGCCATCTCTTGGAGTCTCTGATTCTTTCTTAGGAAAATGGGGGAAAATATTTGCATTGCCCTCACCCACTCCCAGGGTTGGCATATAATTGATAAACCTGAAACTGCTTTGTGATCGTGAGCCATTATTGTTTTGTTTGTCTTTGTTATTGGAAAAATTAATGCAATAAATAATAATGATAAACATTATTATTATACAGTGATATATATATATATACATATTCACATATCACTTTATTATATAGGATTTACAGAGAGAGAATCAGAGATAGATCAAAAGGCAGAGAGTTAGAGAGGGAGACATACATTTTCTCATTTGATTCTCACAACAATCCTGTGTGGCAAGTGTTAATGTAATCCCCATTTCACAGATTAAGAAACTGAAGTTGAGGTTAAGACTTTTGTCCAGGTTATACATCCTGAGGCAGTATTTGAAGTCAGGTCTTCCTGAGACCAATGGTCTCTGCTATGAATCCTAGTTCTTTTGGAGGATTCCTAACTGGAAGATAATATGGTGGCATGGATAGAGAGAGCTGACCTTGACAGCTAGAAGACCTGGGATCAGATCCTACTTCTGATGCTTATTAGCTATGCAATCATGAACAAATGACTTCATCTTTCAGAGCCTCAGGCAACTCTGTGAGACAATTAGTCATCACATAGCATCAAGGAAGGAATATTGTAAGAGTTTAATCTTGGGCAATGTCAGGTTTTAACTTGTTCACAGTGAGAATGGCTTTATTCTTGAGAGAAATAGAGAGGCTATTGATTGGTTTAGATCTGTTTCCCTGATAAAATCACAGGGCAAGAAATAAGCAATATGCCAGACTCTGTGCTAGGCGCTAGGGGTATTAAGATAAATAAGGAAATATTCTCTATTGTAGTGGGTATCAAATGATTTTTGACATTAAATTGATGGACCCATTGCAGTAGAATATAGTGAATACATTTCTATCTTTCTCTCTGTTTCACTCTCCTCCTATCTTTTCTCTGTCACATCTCTCTCCAACTGCCTTTTATTTCATTCTTCTTTTCTTGATCGATGCTTCTTTCTCTCTCTCCCTCTGCCCATCCCTTCTCTGTCTCTTCCTCTCCACCTTCACTTGTCCCTCTTTCTCTGCTATTCTCTCTCAATCTCTGTCTCATTCTCCCTCTGTGTATCTCTCATCTCTGTCTCTATGTTTATCTCGATTCTTCTCTCTCTGTTTATCTGCATTTTGGTGTGCCTGTCTCTTTGTGTCTGTCTCTACATCACTGGGTCTCCCTTTGTTTCTCACTGTGTCTTGCTATCTTTGTATCTCTGCCGGTCTGTGTGTGTCTCTGTCTCTCTCTGTGTCTCTCTCTGCCTCTCTCTATCTGTCTCTGTCTCTATCTCCCTCTGTCTGTCTCCCTCTGTCTCTATCTCTGTTTCTCTCTCTCTCTCTCTCTCTCTCTCTCTCTCTCTCTCTCTCTCTCTCTCTCTCTCTCTCTCTCT